>BSBK01010736.1:0-61798 GCA_027943335.1 Chamaecyparis obtusa | reverse complement strand
GTGATTGATAGGCTAGAGTGCCTAAACCTCTAAAATTTCAAACCCTTCTTGTGTATTTAAGACCACTAACCTTCTCTCTCTCTCTCTCTCACACACACACACAAAAAAAAAACAAACAAACAAACAAACAAACAAAAAAACACACACAAAAATAAATAAATCACCCTCTCTCTCTCTCTCTCATCACCCTCTCTATCCCCCTGATCTACTCTCTCTCTCTCTCTCTCTCTATTAGAAAGTAAAGTCCACCAAGATAACTTAGAGGGGGGGTGAATTAGTGATCAGATAATTATAAATTTTATCAACTTCAATAGAATTTAACCATGTAAGAAATATAATTACCAACCATAGAAAGATATTCATACACAATAACATAATAACACAAGATATGTTGACTAGGGAACCTCTTGATCAAAGAGTAAACCCCGGTGGGAATGATGCCCACAAAAGATGCACTAATATGAATATTCCTTGTGAAAGGATGGACCTTGTTAGGAGTCTTATGAAATACATTCAGTACATATGAATCCTTGTTAGGAGATTTTGAATCCCTGTTAAAAGATTCTAACTGTGTTAGGAGTTATGGAAGACAGAAGGACCCACTGCCCAAACAGCTTCAATTGCAAGATCACTAAACACACTGTCCAACTGATCTTAAGATTATTCAACATAATAATATCAAATATGTTACCTCCTTTCTCACTGTGCCAAACTACACTCATTACTACACCAGATCTCAATTTCAGATATCTGTACTTCGCATGTCTTCCTTCATAATTTAGCTTTCACAACTACATTAGCTCTTTTCTTCACTTGATGAATACATTCACATTCGGCTATATCCTCATCATTTTTCAATCAAGGAAAAACATTCCTTCCTTTATACCACACTCAAAGAATTATAATTGAGTCAGCACACAATTACAAAATAAAAGTTTCCACATGCTACATCAAAGTTACACAAAATTTTCAGCTTCCAAATACAATAATTCTCCACTTGTGTGAACTCAAAGTTTGTGCTATCATCCACATCACTATCAATGTGTCTCTAACTTCCCTTTGACTATGGAAAACTAGATTCCATCCTGATTAGGAGATATCATCCGATTTCCACAAACTGCTACTCAGAAATACTGCCTGAATACTGCTTCCACCAAAATGCTCATAACTTCCATCAATAAATCAATTAATTTTTGCACTCTTAACCATAAACATATAAAATCTCAAATACTATTACCTCAACATCACATAGCTCTAATTGCAATATCCCACATGCGCTAATCAAAATACTATCTTCTTCTCTGCAAGTCTCTAGAAGGTCACTGTGTTGACATCAATGACAATCATAGTCATGAATGCAACAACAACTACTATAGAATGACTGCCAAACATTTAGAAATCATTCCTAACAATTTCCCCCATTGGCATTGATGGCAACATAGATGAAAAACATCCAATGTTCCAAAAATCCATTACTGCAACACTACTACTCTAACAAACATTTCCAATCCTCTTCATCAATAAAATATTACTTCATTTTCCTTTTCAGTTCTCTCCAATAGATGGTAAAAATGGTTTTTCATGTACACTTCTCCCCCATTGACATTAATGATAGAATTTTCATCATTATGTCAACAACAACTCTAATGTCAAAAGACACTATTCAGAAAATACATTCACTAGAGACCTCATGACTCAGCTTAGATACACATACTCCCCCATAGAGGAAGTACCAACATCCAGTCTAGAAGAAGGATTAAGCTTATATAATACTGGATGGATGCAACCAACTACATCATTACTCAAAAGTAGGCTGGGGCATAACCCCAAGCATACCTCTCAAATAATCAAATGTATCCTTAGGAAAAGGCTTTGTAAATATGTCTGCTATCTTCTCCTTTGTGCTTATGTACTCCAGTCTGACTTCTTTCTTAGCAACTTTCTCTCTTACTACATGATACTTGATCTCTATATGCTTTCTCTTAGAATGTAATACAAGATTCTTAGACATACTAATTGTACTGGTGTTGTCACAATGTATGACAACAAGCTCAAAAAACTTTATTCCAATATCCTTTAGCATTTTCATCATCCAAATTATCTGGTTACAATTGTTTGCTACTGCTACATACTCTGCTTCTGCTATGCTTTATGAGATACAATTTTGCTTCTTTCTTAGCCAAGAAACCAATCTTCCTCCAAGGAAAAAGGCTCCACCACTGGTGCTTTTCTTATCATCAACACTGCCTCTCCAATCAACATCTATATATGCACATAGGGTAAAATCATCAAATTTTTTTATATCACAATCCATAGTCCATTGTGTCTCTTAAATATCTTAGTATCCTCTTTACTGCTGCATAATGTGATTCTCTAGGTTTTTCTTGAAATCTTGCCACAATTCCAACTGAATGTACTATATAAGGTCTTGTATGTGTCAAGTACTACAATCCTCCAATCATAGATCTGTATTTCTTCTATTCCACTACTGGTGTTTCATCTATGCTAGATAGTTTATGTCTAGTTACCATAGGTGTTCCAACTGGTTTACAATTCACTTTACCAAATCTTTTCAATAAATCATTCAAGTACTTTGTCTGACTTATAAAGATGCCATCATTGTTCTATGTTATCTATAATCCCAAAAAGTATTTCATTTCACCAATCATACTCATTTCAAATTCTATCTTCATTTCATCAGCAAATTTGTCACTAGCTTCATCTTCTCCTCCAAAAATAATGTCATCAACAAAAATAACTATAATCAACAAACCATTTTCAATTTCTTTTGTGTACAGATTGATATCAATTGTTCCTTTTGTAAATCCCAATTTTAACAAATACTTATCCAGTCTTGCATACCAAGTTCTAGGTGCTTTCTTTAGTCCATATAGTGCTTTCTTCAGTTTACATACGATGTCTCCTTCTTGAGTCAAAGGAAAACCTTTAGGCTACTCAATGTAGACTTCTTCTAATTCACCATTTAGAAATGTGGACTTCACATCCATCTAATATATTTTGAATTTCTTACAAGTTGCATAGGCCAAAAACATTCTTACTACTTCAATTCTTGCTACTGGTGCAAAAGTTTCTTCATAGTCAATTCCTTCTTGCTATGAGTATCCCTTACATACCAATCTTGCTTTGTTTCTTACTACTCCTTGTTCATTCATCTTGTTTCTGAATACCCATTTAGTTCCAATAACATTCTTATCTTTAGGTCTAGGTACCAATTCCCATGTGTTGTTCTTTTCAATCTGATCTAGTTCCTTTTTCATAGCATTAATCCAATGTTCATCTTCACAAGCTTCACTAGTAGATTTAGGTTCAATTTGAAAAATCAAACATAACTATTCTTGTAGCTTATTTTGAGTCAAAACTCCTCTTTTAATTCTTCCAATAATATGCTCAAAAGGATGATTTCTTGATAGGCTCTTGTTAGGTGTCACTATCTCAGATCTTTCTTCAGGTGTCAGTTCTTCAAAGACTTCACTGTGACTTTCATTCACAAATTGCTGTTAGTCTCATAGAATAGTTCATTAGTCTTAGTGTTAGGCTTAGGATGAGCTTCTCCATCTGATTCATAATCAAGCATTCTTTCCTAAATTTTGAACTTTTCATCAACTTTAACATTTGCGCTCTCAACAATAGTTTTAGTTCTCTTATTGTAACATCTATAAGCTTTTCTCTTCAAAGAAAATCCAAGAAAAATACCTTCATCACTTCTAGGATCAAACTTTCCAATATCATCATCTTTCTTTATATAACATTTGCTTCCAAAAATTCTACAATACTTAACTGAGGGCTCATGTCCAAACCATAATTCATAAGGTGTCTTGTCTGTGTCTACTCTGATTTGTACTCTGTCCATTACATACATTGCTATGTTCACTGCTTCTCTCTAGAATATCTTTGCCAAATCATTCTCAAATAACATAGCTCTTGCTACTTCAGTCACTGATCCATTTCTTCTTTCTACAATATCATTTTGTTAAAGTGTTCTAGGGGCTGAAAACTATCTCTTAATACCAATCACATCACAAAAGGTGTTAAACTCTCTAGAAGTAAATTCTCCACCTCTATCAGATCTCAAACATTTAATCTTCATTCTAGATTCATTCTCAAGTTTATTCTTAATGATCTTAAACTTATCAAATGCTTCAGATTTTTCTTTAAGAAATGCAATCCACACCATTCTTGTAAAATCATCAACAAGAATCATAAAATACCTTTCTTCATAAAATCCTCTAGTCCTGGTAGGACCACTCAAGTCTGCATGAACAATCTCCAACTTTTTTGTAGATGTGAACTTCTCTTCTATTTAGCCATCACACATTCTTTTCAAATCATGTTAGTAGGCTTCATAATTTTAGGAAAATCCCTTATTGCAAGTGTAGTACTCAGTTTCACAATGTTATCAAATTTTATATGACAAAACCTTCTATGCCATAACAAACTATCATCAATCTTATTAATCAAACATGTCATCTCAGTGGGATTCAATTGAAATACATTACCTCTGGTTCTAGATCCATTTCCAATCAGATTTCCATCTTTATCCTTTATCACACAAGTTTTCTTAGTAAAGAAAACTTGATATATCCCTTATCAACTAGCTGTCCAACACTCAAAATATTATGTTTCAATCCATCCACAAAGTAAACATCATCAGTATTAGTCTTTCCATCAAGAGCAATAGATCATATACCTTTAATCAAAAAAGGTGCATTATTTCCAACTTTAACAACTCCATCATAATTGTTAAACTTTATAAACTTTTTCATGTCTCCAGTCATATGATGTGAAAAACCACTATCTATAATCCAATCATCTTTCTTTTCAACTTGGGAAACTAAGGCTTTTTCTTCCTTAACATCAATTTTAGGATTCTCTTTTTTAATTTCTACAAATCCTATGTCATCATTATTCTTAGTATCACTTTCACTTAGAGTTGTTTCTATACTAGTTTCAAGGTCTTCATCATTAGCATAATAGCATTCCTTAGATCTTCTAGGCTTGAAATTGTTTTTGTACTTTTTAACTCTCTTATGACATTTAGATGCAAAATGACCATATTCTTGACAAGTCCAACATTTAAAGATTTTTTTACCATCTGGTTCTCTTTTCACAAGCAAGGCAATACCTTCTTCTATATTTTTGTCTTCTTCATTTCTAGATCTGCTGCTTCTAGCATAATCTCCACTCACACTAATGCTTCTTGAAAAAGTAGGGTGAACACTAAGAGCACTGAATGTTGTCTCCATTCTAAGTAAGTCTCTTGGTAACCTCAGGTTCATTTTTTCTTCTTCCAATCTTCCAAGAAGAGTCTCTCTTGTAAAGTTCACAATACAAGGTATAACTTGTTCAATCATCTATGTTGTCTACTTAAATACAAGAGTCAATGTCCTCAGAATTTTCCATATCAGTTCATTCTTTGTCATTATTCCTCCACAAGATTTTATCCCTGCACCAATTTCTAACATTCTACCAATATAGCTTCTAACAGATTCATCTTCCATCATTCTTATGTCTTCAAATGCACACATCCAATTATGTAATCTAGCTCTCTTTGCATGTTCATCACCTTCAAAAGTAGAGTGTAAAGCTTTCCAAATTTCATGAGATTTTGTTAAACATTTTACCTGACTATATTCATTCTCTAGAAGTGCTATGAAAAGTGATTCTCTTGCAAGTATGTTACACATGAATAGATCTCTCTCATCACTAGTACATGTTTCAAGATTGTCTTCTTCAATGATAGTCTTATCATTCTTTGTAATCAACCAATAACCTAGTCCTAAGCACAGTAGATGCGTCTTCATATTTTCCTTCCAGCTATCAAAATTTACTCCATCAAACTTAGGGCTTTCTTTCCTGAAATTCACCATGGATCTCCTTAAGCTGTTAAACTTTTCTTTCAAGGACCTGCTACTTTGATACCAATTGTTAGAAAGTAAAGTCCACCAAGATAACTAAGAGGGGGGGGGGGGGGGGTGAATCAGTTATCAAATAAATATAAATTTTATCAACTTCAACAACATTTAACCATGTAAGCAATATAATTACCAACCATAGAAAGATATTTATACATAATAACACAATAACACAAGATATGTTGACTAGGGAACCTCTTGATCAAAGAGTAAACCCTGGTGGGAATGATGCCCACAAAAGAAGCACTAATATGAATATTCCTTATGAAAGGATGGAATTTGTTAGGAGTCTTATGAAATACATTCTGTACATATGAATCCCTATTAGGAGATTTTGAATGCCTATTAAAAGATTCTAATCCTGTTAGGAGTTATGGAAGACAGAAGGACCCACTGCCTAAACAACTTCAATTGCAAGATCACTAAACACACTGTCCAACTGATCATAAGATTATTCAATAGAATAAGATCAAATATGTTACCTCCTTTCTCACTGTGCCAAACCACACTCACTACTACACCAGATCTCAATTTCAGATCTCTTTACTTCGCATGTCTTCCTTCACAATTTCACTTTCACAACTACATTAGGTCTTTTCTTCACTTCATGCATACATTTGCATTCAGCTATATCCTCATCATTTTACAATCAATGAAAAACATTCCTTCCTTTATATCACACTCAAAAAATTACAATTGAGTCGGCACACAATTACAAAATAAAAGATTCCACACACTACATCAAAGTTACACAAAACTGTCACCTTCCAAATACAATAATTCTCCACTCGTGAGACCTCAAAGTTTGTGCTATCATCCACATTACTATCAATGTGTCTCTAACTTCCCTTTAACTATGAAAAACTAGATTCCATCTCGATTAGGAGATATGATCTGATTTCCACAAACCGCTACTCAGGAACACTGCCTAAATACTACTTCCACCAAAATGCTCATAACTTCCATAACTTCAGGAACACAAACACACACACACAAACACACACACACACACAAAAACACAAACACACCCTCTCTCTCTTTCTCTCTCTCCCTTATATACTCTCTCTCTCTCTCTCACACACACACACACACACACACTTACACACAAACACACGCTCTCTCTCTTGCTATCTCTACCTTATATATTCTCTCTTTCATTACTCTCTCTCTCTCTCTCTCTCACACACACACACACACACACACACACACACACACAAACACACATGGTCTATCCCACCTTCTTACTCTCTATATTTCCTCTTGTTACCCTCTCTCTCTCTCTCTCTCTCTAGTGTATTCTAAGTTGTCCTATGAACCCTTCTGAAATACTTAAGGGTTCAAATGTGTCAAAAGGGGTCATAGGGACTTCCTAGGGGTCCTACTATGCCTTATAATGTGATAGGACCCCTTGGAAGTCCCCATGACCCCTTTTTACACATTGGAATGCTTAAGTGTGTCTAAAGGGGTCCTACTACCCCTTCTAAGACACTTGAGCATTCAAATGTGTGAAAAAGGGTCATGGGGACTTCCTAGGGGTCCTTGTACTCCTTATAATGTGTACTAGGACTCCTAGGAAGTTCCCATGACACCTTTTGTCACATTGGAATGCTCAAGTGTTTCCTAAGGGGTTGTAGGTCCTGTTCAGACATACTTGAGTCTTAAAATGTGTCAAAAGAGGTCATACAGACTTCTTAGGTGTTGTAGTATGCCTTATCACATGTTAGGACCCCTAGGAAGTCCCCATGATCCCTTTGAAAACATTGGAACCCTCAAGTCTATTTGAAGAGGTCCTATGACTCCTTAGGACACGTGAGCATTCCAATGTGTTAAAATGTGTCATGGGGACTTCCTAGGGGTCCTAGTATGTGTGAAAAGGTGTACTAGGACCCCTAGGAAGTCCCCATTACCCCTTTTGATAGATTTGATTGCTCAAGTGTGCACAAGGGGTAGTAGGACCCCTTAGGACACACTTGAGCATTCCAATGTGTCAAAAGGGGTCCTAACGCATGATAAGGCATACTAGGACCCCTAGGAAATCCCAATGACCCCTTTTGATGCATTTGAACTCTTAAGTATTTTTGAAGGGGTTGTAAGACACCTTAGGACACACTGGAGAGAGAGAGAGAGAGAGAGAGAGAGAGAGAGAGAGAGAGAGAGAGAGAGAGAGAGAGAGAGAGGTTCCTAAGGGGTCGTAGGATCCCTTTGGACACACTTGAGTGTTCAAATATGTCAAAATGGGTCATGGGGACTTCCTAGGGGTCTTAGTATGCCTTATCATGTGTTAGGATCCCTAGGAAGTCTCCATGACCCCTTTCAACACATTGGAACCCTCAAGTGTGTCCTAAGGGGTTGTAGGACCCTTTTAGACCCACTTGAGGCTTCAAATGTGTCAAAAGAGGTCATGAGAACTTCCTAGATGTCCTAGTATGCCTTATCATGTGTTAGGAACCCTAGGAAGTCTCCATGACCCCTTTTGACACATTGGAATGCTCAAGTGTGTCTAAAGGGGTCGTAGGACCCATTCGGACACACTTGAGCATTCAAATGTGTCAAAAGTTGTCATTGGAACTTCCTAGGGGTCCTAGTACATCTTATCACACATTAAGACTCCAATAAAGTCCCCATGATCCCTTTTGATACATTAGAACCCTCAAGTGTGTCCTAAAGGGTCATAGGACCCCTTAGGACACACTTGAGCATTCAAATGTGTCAAAAGGTGTCATGGGGACTTCCTAGGGGTCCTAGTACTCCTTATCACATGTTAGGACCCCTAGGAAGTCTCCATGACCCCTATGGACACTTTGGAATTCTCAAGTGTGTCCTAAGGTGTCTTACAACCCCTTTAGACATACTTGAGCATTCAAATGTGTCAAAAGGGGTCATGGGGACTTCCTAGGGGTCCTAGTATGCCTTACCATGCGTTAGGACCCCTAGGAAGTCCCTGTGACCCCTTTTGACACATCGAAATGCTCAAGTGTGTCCTAAGGGGTCCTATGACCCCTTCAGACACATTTGAGCATTCAAATGTGTCAAAAGGGGTCATGGGAACTTCCTATGGGTCCTAGTACACCTTATCACATGTTAGGACCCCTAGGAAGTCCCCATCACCCAATTTGACACATTGGAACCCTCAAGTGTTTTCTAAGGGGTTGTAGGACCCCTTTGGACACACTTGAGCTATCCGATGTGTCAAAAGGGGTCATGGTAATTTCCTAAGGGTCGTAATGCTTGATAAGGCATACTTGGACCCCTATGAAGTCTCAGTAACCCCTTTCGACATACAATTTAAATATGATGATCTATAAAGTTTATATATTAATATATATAATTTGTACATATAAATATAATATTATAAGTTTGTTAAATATAATTATATATATATAATATATATTAAAATATTTACATAATACCCCTTAAATGTTATATATATATATATATATATATATATATATATATATATATATATATAAACCTCTTTTTATATATAAAAAATTAATTATTTCATTTACTCCCGCTATTTTTTCATGTACCTGATAAAATTGGGTACCCGATTATGGACTAGTGTAACTTTGACCAGAATATTCCCTATCCTTGTAGACTAGAGAAGCATGGGATTTCAGACTTTTTTCAAGGGTTGTAGAAAAAAAAAGTGATTTGGGGCCCATTTTTTGTTTTTTGTCAACTTGTGGTCTCACCATGGGAAGCAACAGTCATCGAAAGGATAAACTGAAGAGGAAGGTGACAGATGAAGAAATTCAAGCATATAGGGAACAAGATGGGGAAAATCACTGAAGAAGGAGAGAAGGTATGTTAAACATTAATCAAGGTGACCTTGTAAATGTAGTTGCAAGTGAAGAGGATATTGAATTTGAAAATGATATGGAAATTAATTTTGTGAATACCAATGTATGGAGTGAAGATGAAAATGTATAGATGGAGAATGAAAATGTAGACTTGGGGAATGGAAATGTAGAGTTGGGGAATGAAAATGAATGGAATGAAGATGAAAATGTATAGATGGAGATTAAAATGTAGAATTGGGGAATGAAAATGTTGCAGAAGAACCATATGAACATTACACATCTCCAAATTATATGCAAAATGATGAGACAAACTTGTGTTGACTTCAATATAGACCATAAAAATTTGGGTAGAGCACTTGAGAAGAGAAAGATTTGATGATCTGCTTCAAATTGATACATGGGCTTATTGTGGTAGACTTCCACATTTCGATAAGAAGCTAACAGATGTTGTCAAGGATGAAATTCAACAATTTTGGGATGATAACTCAAGAGTCTCACCAAATGTGAAGGATGTCTTAAAGTTGAGAGTTGGTAATCGAGACCGCACTCCACATCCTAAACATTATGTGGAGGTAAGTCAAACAATGTTGTATAAAAATTTTTGTGAGACACGTCCAACATTGAAAATAGCACAAAA
This sequence comes from Chamaecyparis obtusa, assembly GCA_027943335.1. Taxonomy (NCBI): domain Eukaryota; kingdom Viridiplantae; phylum Streptophyta; class Pinopsida; order Cupressales; family Cupressaceae; genus Chamaecyparis; species Chamaecyparis obtusa. The sequence goes on along the minus strand of BSBK01010736.1, from coordinate 51,425 downwards.
GTCTTTTGAATCCATGAAGCCATTTTATTGTGTACCCCTTAAGATTCAGAATACATGTTGATTTTTCAATGCATCATGAATTATTACAGTCCATTAATTCTAATTTACATACTAATGAAATGCTGGAGGATTGTGGTGCAAGTCATCTTCCCAAATCATCAACTTGCTAGATCAATTTTTATGTCATAGAGATGATGGTTGTTTATTTTATAAAAAAGATTTCTTAATTGCCAAGTTCTCAGAATGTTGTGGCTTGTCCAAGTTTATGACATGTTTTCATGAGGGTTTGGAAAACAATTTTGGAAAGACACTCATCCAAAAAAAGGTAAATGAAACAGTGAAATATACATTGAAGAGTGGAGGTGAAGGCTCTAGATGTGAGTTAGTTGCAAAAGAATACAATGTTGCTGATTTTATCTCAAATTTCAAGAAAAATCTTTTTTACAAGTATGAAAGGTGTAGTTATGTGTCTCAATGGTTGGAGCAACAATTCAAGATGTGTAAGGACACTTTCCCCATTGGAAGTTTTATATCTTTTGTATACTTTGCGGAGAACTATACATTGCAGCTCCAAAATAAGACTCAAGCTCAATATTACAATTCCATTCAGGTTTCTCTTTTTGTACACATCACATATAGACATTCCCCTGATAGCACAAAAGATGAGAGAAATATAATTAGAGAGTACCATTTTTATACGAGTGACGATAGGTCTCATTCTCATGAGTTTGTTCAACATTGTTTCCAGAACTATTTTGACTTCTTGCAAAAAATGGTATTGCTATGGATAGGCATCTCATTTGGTTAGATAATTATGTATGCACCCTAAAATGGTTGCCTAGACTTTGGGCCCCATTCTTGCAATTTATCAAATCCCTGAATCAATATTTTCAAAAATCAACATTTTTTCAATTATATCAATTTCCTTGATCAAATCCTATTTTATCATTTTTGATTATTTTCCTTGGGCTAACCATTTTATCCTAAGTCTTTATTTATTTAAAAGGAATATTTCATCCCCTTTTATTAAATAAAAAGCCCCCACTTTTTCCTCTTATCCTAAGTTGCACAAATAAAGCATTATTCTTATTTTATAAAAAGAAGAAAAGCACTTTTTGTCTCATATGGACACAAAAGTCAACTCTTATTTTCTCATTGGAGGATATTTGTGCACATGTATTGCTCCTCTTTGATGCTCCACCGTTGATTAAATCTTTTGCCTCTTAATCTCCATGGTCCATTCTTTCTCATTTCCTATAAAAGAAGAGCTCTCTTCTTCATTTGGATATCCATCTCTTTTATGCTAATGTTATGCTGTAGGTTTTCTAGGTCATTTGGAGCTCTTTGAAGAAATTCTTGCATTCAAGCTTTGAAGACATTGTTGTTGCATTTCATTTAGCTTGCTTTCTTGCTTTCATAGTTGCATAATCATGGCATTCTTACTATAGACTTTCTTTATGCTATAGATTACTCTCACATAGTTTAATTAGGAGGGATTGTAAGACTTTCCTTTCATAGCCTAGTTTGCACTTTCATTTTCATAGACTAGCTTGCATCCTCATTCTTAACTTACTTGCATTGCATTTCCATTTAATTCTCGGGGATATTGGCACTCTTGCCCTTGTCTTCACTTGAATCTCTCATTGTGTGGTTGACTAGAAAGGTCATTAGCTTAATAGCTCTAGCTGGGAGCAATTTTAAAATCTTGCAACTCCATACATAGAGAGCTCTAGGGTACTATTGAAGGTTTCCCTTTCATGGATTTCCTTTGATGTAATGACTTACAGAAGTGCACTACTTTTGTTTGTACAAATTGCACTGGTCAATTTACGAATGCCAAAATGTTTTATTGGTTGTGTATAATGCATGTGGAGAGAGGTGTACCTCATATTTGGAGTTTTTTTGAGTCAGGGCATGGGAAAGAGGAGCATGATGGAGTAGGTGCGTGTGTGAAGAGAGGTATAGTTAAGGAGAAATTGAGGATTTCAAGTGTTGTACTTCTTGATGCTCATTTTATTATTGATTCATGTACTTTAGCATTGTCATAGGGGGGACTCTTGATTTTACATTGCGTAGATTCTTTTGGTTGGTTGAGGAGGGAACTATAGAAGATACATTGGATTATCAAATAGTGAAAGACTCTTAAAAAATGCATTCATTTTGAAGCTCCAATAGGAGTACATGGACCATTTGGACATGAGAGTTGGCTTGTTTTGGCCCCATGTGTTTTTTAGTATGATTGGGATCATTGTGAGTCAAGTGAGTGGGTGGATACATGGGTTCCACAGTATCTAACTCCTTTATCTTTGACACTATCTATAAGAAATGGTGACATGGACACTTCAGTTGAGTATGACCATCTTTCAGATCTTCTACAACCAAGAGATGTTTTTGCATTGGTTGCACCACAAGGGAATAATGAGAGGTCAGATTATTGGTTAGCACATTATGTACAAGGTAAACAAAAGCTTGTACAACCAATGATAGATGGTGATGGGTTCACATATCCTACTAGTTTAGTTGTTGTTGTAGGAACATGGCTGTGAACATACATATTGATTAGAAAGAATGGAATTCCTACAATTAAAGACTGTGAGAAGCACAAAACCATTCTCATATATTCACACCTTGGTATATAAACAAATGTCAAGTTGTCAAAGCATCAAGGAAGACCAAAGAAAAAAGAACTTTGGACTATTAGTACTACTGATCATGAAGCACTATTGGAGACCTTGAAGTAAAGAGATGACCCTTTAGGAACACTTGACTAGGTAATAAGTTAACTTAGTGCAATGTTTTCTAAGTTTGTTAAGCTTAATTTTAATACATTAATTTCACCTTTCTTAGATTGTATTTTGAGTCAATAAACTTAGTTTTGTATGTGGATTATAAGTTGTGCAGGAGCACCTATGAAGATACCTATAGTCACCATGGATCTAATCAAAGATAGAAGGAAAAAAGGATCCTTAATGGTTAATTGAGATCTTTTGAAGCATATAATGGTAATTTGTAACAATCAATTTGATTTAAACGTTAAATGTCCTAGAAGTCTTGATAAGGACTTATGACCAAAATCATGTATGGGTGGCCTATAGTGCCAACAAGGGATCTAAGTATACATTTTCTAAGAAAAAGGCAACGAAAAAACATAATTTTTGATTATTTACTTATGTCATTTTCATGGTTTGAATTCTTACATGTTTGATTGTTGTTTCTAATGCTTTAAGGGTATTATTTTTTATTCATTGTCCAGTGAGGGTCAGTTGAAAGTAGAAACATAATGTATCTTTCAAACTGTCCATCCTAGCATCAAACCATCTACTCCATCAACTCTAGTTGGATGGGTAAACGCTAGTGACAACCCCATTTCACCTACAAAGTCACTGGAACGCTCGCAACCATGCTTGACCCAAGTGACCCCAAGGTGCACTAAGCATGATTAGGTAGTGATCTTCTGATTCTTGTATGTTAGACCTTATGAGAGGTATAAAAAACCATCAGGGGCTACGCGATCATGATTTTGAGGTGTACAATAACCTCAGTTGATTTTGGGTGATTTGACTTCATTTGTGTTTGGCAAGGTGATCTCAGTCAATGCCAAAACTTGCAGTCAAGGTCAGTTGAAAGTAGCACCACATTGTATCTTTCAAACCATTCATCCTAGCATCAAACCTAGGGGTCCATTAGCTCTATTTGGCTGGGTAAACGCTACTAACCACCACATTCTTCCCATGGAGTCACTAGAATGCTCGCAACCACAAGGTGCACTAAGCATGATTACGTAGTGATCTTCTGATGCTCATATCTCAGACCTCCTGAGAGGTATTAGGAAACCATTAGGGGCTATAGGATCATTATTCTGAGGTCTACAATAACCTCTCTCAATTTTGGGTGCTTAAAATTCATTTTCATTTGGCAAGGTGATCTCAGTCGATACCAAAACTTGCATTAAGGGTCAGTTGGAAGTAGCTTTGCAGTGTATCTTTCAAACCATCCTTCCTGGCATCAAATCATCTACTCCATCAGCTCTAGTTGGCTAGGTAAATGCCAATGACAACCCCGTTCCACCCACAGAGTCACTAGAAAGCTCGCACCACACTCGACCTAAGTGACCCCAAGGTGCACTAAGCACAATTGGGAAATGATATTTCAAAGCTTGTATCTCAGACCTCGTGAGAGGTATCTACAAACCATTAGGGGCTATGGGATCATGTTTTTGAGGTCTACAATAACCTCTCTCTTAGTTTTGGGTGATTCAACTTTGTTTGCATTTGGCAAGGCAATCTCAGTTGATGCCAAAACTTGCAGTGAGGGCCAGTTTAAAGTATCTCCATAATGTATCTTTCAAACCATCTATCCTAGCATCAAACCATCTACTTCATGAACTTTGGTTAGCCAGGTAAACACTAGTGACCACAAGGTGCACTAAGCATGATTGGGAAGCAATCTTCTAAGGCTCATATCTTGAACCTTGTGAGAGATATCAACAAACCATCAGGGGCTTTAGGATCATGTTTCTAAGGTCTACAATAACCTCTCTCAATTTTGGGTGATTTGACTTTGTTTGCATTTGGCAAGGTGATCTCATTCAATGCCAAAACTTGCAGTGAGGGTCAGTAGAAAGTAACTTGTAGTGTATCTTTCAAACTGTCCTGGCATTGAACCATCTACTCCATCTACTCTGGTTAGTGGGGTAAATTCTATTGACAACCCCATTCCACCCACAGAGTCACTGGAACGCTCACAACCACGCTCAACCCAAGTGACCCCAAGGTGAACTAAGCACGATTAGGTAGTAATATTTTGATGCTTGTATCTTGTACCTCATGAGAGATATCAACAAGTCATCAAGGGCTACAAGATCATAATATTGAGGTCTATAATAACCTCTCTTGGTTTTGCGCAATTCAACATCATTTTCATTTGGCAAGGTGATATCTGTCTATGCCAAAACTTGCAGTGAAGGTCAGTTGAAAGTAGCACCGTAGTGTTTATTTCAATCTGTCCATCCTGGCATTGAATCTAGGGGTCCATTCACACCCATTGGCCAGGTAAATGCTAGTGCCAACCTTGTTCTACCCACAGAGTCATTGGAATGCTCAAAACCATGCTCGACCCAAGTGATCCCAAGGTGCACTAAGCAAGATTAGGAAGTGATCTTTTGATGCTTGTATCTCATACCTCATGAGAGGTATTGACAACATTAGGGGCTACAAGATCATGATTCTGAGGTCTACAATAACCTCTCTCAATTTTTGGTGATTCGACTTCATTTGCATTTGTTAAGGTGATCTCAGTCGATGCCAAAATTTGTAGTGAGGGTCAGTCGAAAGTAGCTTTGCAGTGTATCTTTCAAACCATCTATGCTAGCATCAAACCATTTTCTCCATCAGTGATCTGAATTATGAATCAGATTACGATACTTGGTGTGAAACCTAGAGTATTGTGAAATTTTTACATGAAAGCTAAAAAGACTAAGAACAAGATTGCAAGCCAAAAAAATGTGTCTCCATTCTATTCAAAATTGGAGTTTACACAAGTTGGATGGATCCCAAGGGTCACACAAATCCCTTGGAATCGAAATGAAGAGTCATCATAATGTTTATTACAATTAAACTATTAAAACCATCAAAATTTATCAGAAAAATTATATATAAAATTTAGGTCCACTTGGAGAAGGCATAACTTTCTCATCCTAGCTTTGAATTACGAACCATTTGATGCATTGGAAAGGTATTCAAATAATCTAAAACCAAATTTTCACACACCATGTTTGCCTAGAAATACACCAAAGACCCTCAAAATTACAATTTACTAAAACATATGAAATTTTGAAAAATTAGATTTCAGTATTTTCCCAATTTAATCCTAATCATTCCTCCCCCCTTAAGAGGCAATGGGCCCCATTGCACTAATCTACTGCAATAGATGAGGAAATTGTCCTTCAATTTGTTCCTTAGTAAACCACTTGCCTTGATGAGAATGCTGACCAGCTCAAACCTCCCAATACAGAGGAATGTTTTGATTTCTCAAAGTCTTTAAAATGGCTTCAGTAACATGGTCACACTGGATTGGGGCAGTAGTAGATGGATTTAACTCTGTAGCTTGAATGTGTTTAGTAGCTTGGGAGATGTCCAATAAGGGAGGAAAATAAGGTCTCAAAAATTCCACATTGAAAATTGGATGCAGTCCCAAAAAGGATGGAAAATTAAGTTCAAAAGCATTCTCACCAACTTGTTTCACAATAGTGTATGGTCCATAATGAAGAGGATGAAGCTTCCTATTTGGTCCATGCAGGTTCTCTTTCTGAAGATGTAACCATACCTTGTCACCAATCTGAAACATATGAGGAGTTCTATGTTTATCATGCCTTTCCTTATACTTCGGATTACTTTGCTCCAAGATCTAATAAACTTGCTGTTGTAGGTGTCTAATGTTATCAATGAATTTTTCTTCTTTATCTACCTCCTTGTCACCATTCAATGGAATATTAGAGTGTAGAGATGGTACTACTACATCCATAGGTGCCAATGGCTAGTACCCAAGAGAAACCTCAAATGGATTGTGCCCTGTAGTACTATGGAGTGCACGGTTGCAGCTATGTTGCACATAGGGTAAGCTTTCATCCCATGTGTGAGGATGTTTTGAATGATACATCCATAAAATATGAATAATCATTTGATTCACCACTTCTATCTACCCATCTATTTGGGGATGGAATGTTGTGGACTTTGTCAATTTGGTGTCCATTTTAGCCCATAGTGTAGACCAAAATTTGCTGACAAACCTACTATCCCTATCAGAAATGATGGTTTTTGGCAAACCAAAATGAACCCAAACATGTTCAAAAAATAGCTTGGCAGTATCTTTTATAGAAATTATCTTTTTACATGCCACCATGATAGCCATTTTAGAAAACCTATCTACCACAATAGATACACAATCATGCCCCCACCTGGTAGTTGGAAGCCCAAACATAAAATCCATTGAAATAGATTACCATGGCTTATCAGGAATAGGTAATGGTAAGTATAGACCCAACTTATGGTTTGCTGGCTTTGCAATTGCATAGGTTGAAAAAGATTGTATATGTGAAATGATATCCTACTTCATTTCTGGCCAATAGAAATACTTTTGAAGGATAGCAGTAGTCTTACCAATACCAAAATGTCTTGCAACATGACGTTAGTGAGCTTCCCATATCATTTTCTTCCGTTCCTCAGTGGGTACACATATGTGACCATTATGGAAAAGAAACCGATCCTGCAAGTGAAAATTAGAGACAAACTTTCCTTCTACCAAATTACTATAGATGTTAGAAAAATCAAGGTCAGTACTATATAGTTGTTCCCAAGTGGATGATTGATGACCACATGAATCCAATAGTATTGTCAAACCTGCAATTGGAGACCTACTCAAACAATCTGCCACCTTGTTACTGCTTCCTTTTTTATGATGAATGTTGAGGTGAAATTGTTGTAGCTAGGTTGACCACCGTTGATGTCTATCATTCTACAACTTCCCTTGTGTTTGCAAGAATTGAAGTGGTTTATGGTCTGTATGTATAACAGTTTCCTTTCCTAATATATAATGTTTCCATTGTTTGCAAGCCTGAACAATGGCATACAACTCCTTGTCATAGGTGGGGTACCTACGTACTGTACCAGAAAAAGTTTCACTATGATAGGAAACAAGATGCCCATGTTGCATGAGTACCACACCAAGAGCATAATTAGATGCATCGGTTTCTATCTCAAATGATTGGTGTCGATCTAGGAGGACCAATACTGGTGCTGAACATAATCTTTTCTTTAACTCCTCAATGCTCATTTCTTTGCCTCTGTCCACTAAAATTTTGCTTGAGCTCCACCCCTTAGTGATTGATTGAGAGGCCATGATATATATGAGAAACCAAACACAAATCTGTGATAGAAGTTGGCTAAGCCCAAGAAGCTGCGAAGCTCTGTGAAATTTTTAGGGGATGGCCAATCTTTGATTACTTGAATCTTTGCTAGATCAATATGAACACCCTTAGTATTAATGATATACCCCAAGTACTGAATACTCTGCATGCCAAAAGAATACTTCTCAATGTTGGCATAAATTTTGTGGGTGAACCCACAATAGTGGGTTGCACTTTCTTGCTTGAATGAACACATAACTCTACATTTTGAAAAAACTTTTCAGATTCATATACATATTGTCATTAAATCGTTTGAAATTAGAAGATGAAGTAAATTAGAGTCTTTACAGATTTTCTCTCTAGATTCTAAATATATTTTTTATTTTTATTTTTGAATTTATTTGAATGTTTTTTTCTTTCTCCCATGAAAACTGGTATGTTGCTGAAAATATCATTTTCAAAGAGTTCCATTGTTTACATAGAGCATAACTTTTTTTCTAAAATAGATATCAATGTGCTTCTTTTGAATTTAATTTTGTAACATCCATATGGAGGGCATGTAATTGGTTTGATGACATTATCATGATTATTGCATATTTTATTAACATTTGAAGTTGACTAAACCATAATTTTGACATACCTTTACTACATAGCTTATAACTTGTCATGTATTTGTCCAATTTCATTTTTATTCTTTTTGATAGAAAGATAAATTCAATACCTAGGGCATATATATTTTTTAGAATATTTTTTCTCTCATTTACTATTTTTTCATAAGCGTCAAACATAGAGGTAGACATAGGGTGAAATATCTATGTTTAGTAAAACTAAAAATACAAAGTCATAATAAACTTAATATATATTAACATTATAATCATTGGATAGATTTTTATCAATATTACCTTACTAAATAGATAGGTTTATCAAATGGATTTATTTGATCTACCAAAAGATAAAGTTGAAGTGATTTTTTGTCAGCATTTTAATAGGTGTGAAGGAGACTCCGTTGTAGGTATGAATGAGGAGTATAGATGTTATATCAATGATTTTTTTTTATCTAAGGGGCTTTGAGCTAACCATTCATAATTAATTCCTTCAAATGGAATATCTCATGACTTAAATCATCATATTTTATTAAAAATATGCTATTTCAGCAAAAATTCTAATGTCTAAAAAAGTGTCACCCACTATTGTGGGGTCACCCTTGTGTTTTTTGCAGAGTTGAAATCACTTGTTCAACATGCTGCAAATGCTCAAACCAAGTTCTACTAAAGATGAGTATGCCATCAAAATAAACAACCACAAAAGAATCAATGAATGGTCTAAGCACATCATTCATCAACCTCATAAATGTGGCTGGAGCATTTGTAGGCCAAAAGGCATGACCAACCATTCAAACAAACCTTCCTTAGATTTAAATGCAGTCTTCCACACATCTTCTGGATCAATTGGTACTTGGTGGTATCTAGAATTCAAGTCAATTTTTGTAAAGAAATTATCCCCCCTAAGTTGGTCCAACAAATCATCAATTCAAGGGATTGGATATCTATTCTTAACAAAGATTTTGTTCAATGCCTTATAATCAATACAAAGTCTCCATGTCTCATCTTTCTTTTTAGCAAGGACAATTAGACTACCACAAGGTGAAGCACTTGGATGAATGCATCCTTTCTGAATCAACTCTTGGATTTGTCTCTTAATCTCATAATTCTCCAAAACTGACCTCCTATATATTGGCTCATCTGGTAGTGGTGTGACTGGGATTAAATCAATAGAGTGCTTGACTTGATAGTGTGTTGGTACTCCCACTAGTGGTTTAAACATAGTATGATATTCCTTTAGAATTTTATCCATCTGATTTTGTTGATTCTCTATTATGGTTACCTTAGCATGTGTATTAAGAACAACTAACTTTGTTTGTTTAGGGTGAATCATGAGTAGAACAAAAGCTCCATTTTGAGCAATCAAGTGTTTACATTGTTTAGCAGTTATTAAAGAAGTAGTTTGTGTTGGACATACCTTTGGTATTTGATATCTCTTCCCACCAAGCTTGATTGTAACACTATGTGGCCTAGACTCATACACCCCATGCCTCTGATACATGTATGGTTTCCCCAACAAGACATCACATACATCCAGTGGTGCTATATCACATATCACTTCATCCTTGAAAGGCTTGATTGAATATGGTAGACTACATTATTAATTTATTTGAATATCTTGTCCCTCATTTAACCATCCCATAGAGTATGGTTGTGGGTGTCTTGTCACTTTCAAATTTAATGTTTTGATTGTCTCCCTAGAGATCAAATTCTTTTGACTCCCACTATCAACAATAAAATGCAGAGGCTTTACATCAACCCACATCGGTGAATGAAAAAGTATCTCTTCATCTTCACAGGGCAATACTTTAGCAGTTCTAGCTATGACATATGGGTTTGCTTCTATGACAGAATCATTATCCTCTTTCTCAAAGTTATCTATTGGTGATGATTCAGGTTCAACTTCCTCTCCTCGTATTTCTGTCATCAAATTTTTAATACTTCAACAATCCTTTGTATTATGGGTTGGGGACTTATGCATCTCACACCACATGCCTATATTTGTTTGTGTCTTTTTAGCAGCCCACCATGTGTTCTTCAGTGAATTTGAATGAGGTTCATTGGTCACCTATTTTCCTACAAATTTATTGCCACCTTCAACCCTTGGCTTATTATTTGCAAAGTAGTCCCTCTTTCCTTTTTGCTTGAATTTCTCTTCAATTTTTGTAGTGTATTTATAGGTAGTTTTCAATGTCTCAATATTAAAAAATTCCATCTCTATTTGAATATACCTATGAAGTCCACTCTGATATTTCAAAATTTGATGCTTCTCTGAATCCTCAATACCAAGTTTTGCTGAATGTGAATGGAACGTATTGGTATAATCTTGCACAGACTTATCCCTCTTTTGTCGAAGCAGTTGCCATTCTATGTATTTTTTTTCATATACATCCTCAGGAAGGTAAGCTTCTTTTATGTATTCCACAAATTCTCCCCATGTGGGCTTCTTATCAAGAGATAATCCAAAACTGTCTTCAATAGTTAATTCTCATTCTTTGTTTTCTACTTTGGTTTCCCATGCTAATTTCACATGGGTCTCATCTTTGAGGAGGGAAACTATTATTTTTTCTACATCTAAGAAATCATTTACACAAAATTATCTATCCAACTTTGATAACCAATTATCAATAGTTTCAGAATCAAATTTTCCTTCAAAATTCGGGATATCAAAATTGACCTGCACCTTGAAAGGGGTACTTCCACGAAATGGTGTTCTTGATCTAGAGGGTTTTTGATTTTGTAGAAGGTATGAAAATTGACTCATCATCTCCTCTTGTTGCTTATTTAAAGTTTCCTCTATCAACTGCTTAATAACATCATTTGACATCTTTGATCGCGTGCATCTCAAAGGTGGATATTTTGACAAATCTTGTGTATCCAATCCTAATCTTTGGTAGGAAGACCTTGTATGAATTGGCATAAAGGAGCATTCCCACTCTGATACCATTGATCTAAATTATGAATCAGATTACAATATCTGGTGTGAAGCTTGCAGTATTGTGAAATTTTTACATGAAAGCTAAAAGATTAACAACAAGATTGCAAGACAAAAAAAAGTGTCTCCATTCTATTCAAAATTGGAGTTTATATAAGTCAGATGGATCCCAAGGGTCACACAAATCCCTTGGAATTTAAATGAAGGTTCATCATAATGTTTATTACAATTAAACTATTAAAACTATCAAAATTTATTAAAAAAAACTATATATAAAATTTAGGTCCACTTGGAGAAGGCATAACTTTCTCATCCTAGCTCTGAATTACGAACTGTTTGATCCATTGGAAAGGTATTCAAATAATCTAGAACCAAATTTCAAAAATAGAAATGTTCCATTTTTGCCCAAAAATACACCAAAGACCCTCAAAATTACAATTTACTAAAACATATAAAATTTTGAAAAATTAGATTTTAGTATTTTCCCAATTTAATCCTGATCAATTGGCTTTGGTTGGTAGGGTAAATACCAATGACAACCTTGATCCACCCACAGAGTCATTGTAACACTCATGACCATGCTCGACCCAAGTGACCCCAAGGTCCAATAAGCATGATTGGGCAGAGATCTTTCGAGGCTCGTATCTCAAACCTCATGAGAGGTATTAACAAACTATCAGGGGCTATGTATAAAATTTAGGTCCACTTGGAGAAGGCATAACTTTCTCATCCTAGCTCTGAATTACGAACTGTTTGATCCATTGGAAAGGTATTCAAATAATCTAGAACCAAATTTCAAAAATAGAAATGTTCCATTTTTGCCCAAAAATACACCAAAGACCCTCAAAATTACAATTTACTAAAACATATAAAATTTTGAAAAATTAGATTTTAGTATTTTCCCAATTTAATCCTGATCAATTGGCTTTGGTTGGTAGGGTAAATACCAATGACAACCTTGATCCACCCACAGAGTCATTGTAACACTCATGACCATGCTCGACCCAAGTGACCCCAAGGTCCAATAAGCATGATTGGGCAGAGATCTTTCGAGGCTCGTATCTCAAACCTCATGAGAGGTATTAACAAACTATCAGGGGCTATGGGATCATGTTTCCGGGGTCTACAATAATTTCTCTTAGTTTTGGGTGATTTGACATTGTTTTCATTTGGCAAGGTGATCTCAGTCGATGCCAAGACTTGTAGTGAGGGTCAGTTGAAAGTAGCTCCGCAGTGTATCTTTCAAACCATCCATCCTGGCATCAAACTGTCTTCTCCATCAGCTCTAGTTGGTCGAGTAAACACAAGTGACAACCCCATTCCACTCACAGAGTCACTGGAATGCTCGTGACCACGCTTGACCTAAGTGACCCCAAGGTGTACTAAGCACGATTGGACAATGATCTTCCAAAAATCGTATGTCAGATCTCGTGAGAGGTATCAAAAAATTGTTAGGGGCTACAAGATCATGTTTTCAAGGTCTACAATAACCTTTCTCAGTTTTGGGTGATTTGACTTCATTTTCATTTGGCAAGGTGATCTCAGTCAATGCCAAGACTTGCATTGAGGTTCAGTTAAAAGTATCTCTGCAATGTATCTTTCAAACCATCCATCTTGGCATCAAACTGTCTACTTCATCAACTTTGGTTGGCTAGGTAAATTCTAGTGACAACCCTATTCCTCCCACAAAGTCACTGGAATGCTCGTGACCACGCTTGACCCAAGTGACCGCAAGGTGCACTTAGCATGATTGGGAAGCAATCTTCGGAGGCTCGTATCTGGGACCTTGTGAGAGGTATCAACAAATTGTTAGGGGCTACGAGATCATGTTTTCAAGGTCTAAAATAACCTCTCTCAGTTTTGTGTGATTTGACTTTGTTTGCATTTGAAAAGGTGATCTTAATCAATGCCAAAACTTGCAGTGAGGGTCAGTTGAAAGTAGCTTTGTATTGTATCTTTCAAACCATCTATCCTGGCATCGAACCATCAGCTCCATCAGCTATGGTTGCCCAAATTAACACCAATGAAAACCTTTTTCCACCCATGGATTCACTGGAAAGCTCGTGACCACGCTTGACCCAAATGACCCAAGGTATGTGACTAAGGACAATAAATTCATTACATCTATTAATTTATTACACCTGTGTAAATTATTACATCTAGGTAATTTATAACATCTATTATAAAAAATTCAAACAAGTTAACATATAACTTCAACAAGATATAATTTAAATCATAATGATAATCATAGTCAAGATATAACTTCACCATTCAATTCCATAAACATGAATAATAAATATGTATACAAAAGATGATGCAAATATAACTTAAAAATGAACATTTTCTATATATAGAAAGTATCAATTGTATCAAAAGTATCTCCATATACAAATATTGCACATGCCATTTCAAAATGTCTACAAAATCAATATTTCAAGGTGTACAATGTGGCATATATTCCATCTCAAAATGACCAATGTGGCATATATTCCAAGTGGCATCTCTAAATGACCACAAAACTAAAACTACATCTTCTGTTGTAGGGGGATCATCAAAATGTAGCCTCTTTGAAGATGTGTTTGGCTCTGATTGATCCTGTATAAAAAATGAGTTCAAACCCAAGTTATATTGCTTACTTTATATGATATATATATATATATATATATATATATATATATATATATATATATATATATATATATATATATATATATATATATATATATATATATATATATATATATATATATATATATATATATATATATATATATATATATATATATAAAATTCAAACACCAATTTAATTAAAATTATAATAGAATACAAATATTTTTACCTGGCCTCTCTGTCGCCTACCATGAGCAAGTGTCCTAGCATAGGTCTTTGGTAGAGAAGGGACAATGCCACCAATACCAACTCCGACCTATAAATATATATTTGCAATAATAAGATTAGTAGAGTGGTCCAACATATATTACTAAATCTAGAAAATAGGATGATAGCATAATAAAATTACAAATTGATTGAACTAAAATTAAAACTTACATCCATTGATCCCTCCTCTGGAATAGTTGGTTGGATCAAAAAAGATATGAAAGATTCTCATGGGCCCTCCCTCACACTGGGAGTAACCTATGAGAGTAAAAAGATTGTAAATTATATATAAATGTACTTCATCATAACAACCTTGGTTACAAAATACAAATAACAATATGTAAACGTTTACACCAATTTATATAATTCAAACACCAATTTAATTAAAATTATAATAGAATACAAATATTTTTACCTGGCCTCTCCGTCGCCTACCATGAGCAAGTGTCCTAGCATAGGTCTTTGGTAGAGAAGGGACAATGCCACCAATACCAACTCCGACCTATAAATATATATTTGCAATAATAAGATTAGTAGAGTGGTCCAACATATATTACTAAATCTAGAAAATAGGATGATAGCATAATAAAATTACAAATTGATTGAACTAAAATTAAAACTTACATCCATTGATCCCTCCTTTGGAATAGTTGGTTGGATCAACAAAGATATGAAAGATTCTCATGGGCCCTCCCTCACACTGGGACTAACCTATGAGAGTAAAAATATTGTAAATTATATATAAATGTACTTCATCATAACAACCTTGGTTACAAAATACAAATAACAATATGTAAAAGTCTACGTAGAATCGAGCTATCACTCTGAATTGAGATGCCTATCAGCCTACGCTCCTGAACCTGTGTTGGGACATCATCAAGAGCCACACCCTATACAATAAAGTGCAAGTAAAATATTTATTACTACACACAAGTGGCATACATATGCATGCATAATTAATCTTAAACAATTAATTACCTTTCCTTTGTCAACACATGAAGAAGGAACCCCCTCATGCCCCCCACCTGACATTAGCTATATCCTGCAAGAGGACAATAAGATAACAATATATTAGTAAATGTTTGAATTTTATTGCTCTAATTGATAGAGATTTAAGCATGTACAATAAATGATATAAATAAAACTAATGGGTACATAATTTATAATATACCATATAGGTGTCAAGGCCAAATGAAATGGTTGAAAGCGTGGAGTCATCCACCTATCTCAACTCCTCCTCTGTCATTGACTGAACATAAATGGAAAAAATATATATACATAAGTGCATGCAATCATTAAAACTAATCTAAATAAATAAGTTATTTTTAAATTAAATAAGTCATGTGACAAATTTATTTATAATGTTTACTCTTACCGTATCAACAGGAGTCCATGGCTCTGCGTACCCCTCCTTAGCACTCTCATGAGATGTAGATGCTCCATGGGGTGTTGTAGCCTCTGCAGTTGCGTCTCCTATATCTTCCTCGCCAATAACATACCGATATGTATCAGCATCATTAAGCAGTCCGAAGCACAAATTATTGCATATAATGCAAGAATGGGGTACACATACATGTGAGCTGCTACCAGATGTCGATGCGCCATAATCATCCACACTAGGAGGCACCAATGACCTAGTCTACATGATCAACTAATCACTCAATAAATGAATGGCCCTAATACTCTATGAGGCAGCCTTTGCAATGATATCGGGATGCTGTACTAGAGGAGAGGGTGCGACATAAGTGGGGGGAACAAAGGTAGTGGCCTTTTTGCACTGGGCAAATGGTCTAGTATGAGGAGCTCCTCTGCCTACGCCCATGTTGGGCCTCATGCTCCAATAATTAACATTGTGACCAAGCAAAAACTTAGCATACAATTTTTTTATGAAATAAAAAGGGAGCTCCAAATTGCTATGGGGTGGTTTATCAAAAACCATCCACCAGCAATCCCAAAAGTGTGTGCGCATTGCTTCATTTGCACACCATTTTATTGATAATTTGGGCTTTTTGGGGTCAAATTTTAATCTAGTTTTAGGATTAACATAAAGGGAGGCTATATCTTCCTTAATTATATTAAAGGCCACAACCCCATCATGGTCAAGCTCATCATCAAATTGGGCGTGCATATCATCACACCAATGAAGAGCAGCATTGTGTTGCTGCATAAGGATGTCAATGTTTTCAACAATCATATTTATGGTGGAAAACATAGGAGCTAATGTAGGTATATTCTAATATGTTTTTTTGAAGCCTCGTATAGTGTTCAAGTTCTCTTGTATCAAATCCTCTAAAGATTGAGGGTTTTGAACTGGTTCTGGATTGTTTTGGGGATCGTTATTTGGTGGGGGAGGGTTATTGTCTTCATTGTTCTCAACCATGCCTGATTAAATAATAAACAAATATAAATTTGAAATTGATTTCATATATTATTAAAAAAATCAATACAAAACCCTATTTTAACCAAAAAAACTACATTTAACATGAAAATGAAATAAATTAATCAAGATATAGCAAGAATTTACTAACCAGATAAACTGTGGAGTTGAATTTGTTGTTGAAGAAATTAGGTACCTGAAAATATCATGTATAGGATAATTGGAGCCCTTTTCAAAACTCAAAATGTGGAGACAAATGAGGAAAATGGCTCATGGGTTTTGATTTATGCCACAAGTTTCAGGTACCAAATTTTTTTGGGTACCCAAAAATTTTGGGTACCCGATTAGGCTTGTGCTTTGGAGTCAATTTTTCCCAGGTGTACTGACACCTAGGCATACTAAAAAGTCAACATTCATTTTCATACACTTTTGGACGAATGAAAAGTGGATATTTTTACATCACCACTTTTTGGCCCCTCATGATCTTGCACATACCCTTGAAGCATATATTGTTGACTTTTCATTCTCAAGGCATAATTTTTGACAACATTTAGGTGCATAGGAGACTTATGATTCAAGTTGTATTAAGCAATGTCATCATACCATTCATCTGGGGATACTTCTTCCATCACATATACTTCTTGAACCAATCTGGGACCAGTTGTTGTGATTGTTTGTGTGAGAGCTTGTCCTCAAACTAGCTTCATAGGTTGTATCTCCATGTTGTATTCTTGAATGATAGAATTCCATTTTCTTCTTCTTTCTCCCAATTCATTTTTCATCAATAATGTTTTTTCTGCCACATCTAGGATAATTAAATAGACCTTGCTTCTCAAAGTATAATGTCAAAATTTCTTGATTTCCTTCACCAAAGCATAGGCTTGCTTCTCTATGTTTGGATATTTTAAATCTTCATCCTTCAATGGTGAGCTCATGAAGGCAATAGGATGCCCATCTTTCTCATCTATTCTATGTGTGAGGATAGTTGTACAACTATGCTCTGATCCAAATGAATATATGTAGGATGACCTAGTGTAATCTAGACTGATCAAAAGAGGAGCATCCATAATTTCTTTCTTTATCTCATTGAAGGCCTTCTTTGACGTAGGTGTCTAGTCTATCTTTGCACCTTTTTTCAACATGTTGTTCAATGGCTTGCCTATTTCTGCAAATCCTGATATGAACTTCCTTACGAAGTTGATTTTTCCAAAGAATGATTTTAGCTCTTTCTGACTAGCTGGAAGCCCTAATTTTGAAATTTCTTCAATGCTCTTAGGATTGATTGAGATTCCACATTCTGAAAGTATATACCCTAGCAATTTTCCTTTAGTGACCATGAAAATGCATTTCTTTGGGTTCAATGAAATTCCATATCTCTTGCATCTCTAAAAGATTCTTTTTAAATCAGTTATATGATCCTCTATGTGCTAAGAAAATATAGTGTGATAATCCATGTATATAATAATGCATTTCCCAACTAAATCCTTGAAATCATAATCCATTTCTCTTTGAAAACTGAAACTGACATTAATCAAACCAAAGGGCATTCTTTTGTATGAAAATATGCCCCACTTAGTGGTGAATGTAGTTTTCAATGTATCTTCTTCTTCTAACATTATATGGTTATACTAAGAATAACCATCTAAAAATAACATCATTTGGGACCCATTTACAACTTGTATCACTTCATCTAGTGACGACACTAGATAATTGTCCTTTTATGAAGCTCTATTAAGATTGTATAAATCCACACATAATCTTATTTCTCCACTACTTTTTTCTAAAAGGAATCAAGTTGGCAACCCAGGTCGAGTGCCTGACTAGAAAAATTATTCTATTAGAAAGTAATTTCTTCACTTCTTGATGGATTAGTAGCTCTATCAGGGGATTTATTGGTTCCTAAGTTCACTTTTTCACATTCCCCTCCTTCATTTGTCTGATACATGAAGGAACTCACTCTATCTAAATCAAAAATTCTCTCCAGCTCAATCATTCCCTTAGGAATAATATTTGTCCTCAAATTCATAATCTCATCTATTTAGAACTGAGCTTGTTGTGGTTCTCCCTCATTAATGACTTGTGCTTCAATGACCCATGAACTTTTTAATAAATCAAGGATATGCTTATCATCTTCAAATACTTGGAAGTTTGTTATGTTGTTTGGAATAGATGGCATCAAAGTTAATTCAACTATGAGCTTCTTCACATAATCTATGGCTAATGGTTCCAAAGAACTTGTAGATTGAGCCAATGAATTTGCAACTGGATTGCATGTCAAATTTATTGTTTTAATGTTAAAGGAATTAAAAATTTCATTCAAATCCCAAACTCTATTGCAATAAATGATGAACTATAACTGATTGAGAACTTGATTGATGAACTGAAAAGTGATTAGAGATCACCGAGCACTAAATGGATATGTAAGATAATTAAAGTAGTTTTTATGTTGTCATTGATGTCAACTAGTTTTGACAATACTTATCATGTTAGTTGCAAATATCTAAACATCTGTAAATAGGAGATAAATGATGAAGAACCAAGATATCTACATGGAGGAAGATGGATATGACAGATGAGGATAAGGAATACTCTTGGTAACTTATTAATGAGTCTATAACTTCATATTGTTGATGTGATTATGTTGCATTAATCTGTTATGAATTTGGAAGAAAAATGTTACAAAGCAGTGTGGCTGATTAATGTTATGAAGTTGGAAGTATACACTGAGCTTGTATTTGTTGACACATTTCTTTGTTAACCGAGTATAGACAAAAGAACTAAATCACTAGTTTAGCCGACATAAATTGTCGAGTTGTAAAGTGCATAATTTTGAGGTGGAAGATCAAGTTTGTTACAAGATCAATGACTAACAAAATTAGAAGATCTGAAGGATATAAACAAAATGTGTTACAGACACATCAACCGAGGAAATTTTAAGTGGTAAAATCGATGAAGGAGATTAAGCGGCAAAATCTGATGGATGACAAGAAAATAGTTTAGTTGTCTATTTAAGGGACATTGATTTCATTGTGAAAAGATGCTGGAAGAAGGAGAATATAGAGGTATCACATGAACATAGCTTCATGCATGCCTGGTCATACTAGTTGAAGAAGAACCAAACTGCAGAGTTAACCGAGCATCAAAGAGCTTTTATCGAGGGATAGTAAGTTATTGAATATTGAAGAAATGATTGAAATATTGATGAGAGGATTCATATGAGCTTAGAATAGATCTAAACATCTACAAAGTCAAGTTGTATTGTAATCAGATCACCTAATGTTACATTTTAACCATTGTAAAGAGATAAAATCTCTTAATCAAGTAGAATTGAAAGTCTTATATGTCATTCATAGAATGTACATTGTTATCTTGTCAACCCCATAGTGAATTTTGGTTGGACAATAATTGTTAGTGTTAAATCCTCTAACAAGGTCACACCTTACAATGTGTTTTGTAACCTTTAACAGGGTTGGCTCTTCACCGAGTTCACTTCAGAAGAGTGAAAATATTTTGGGTTACCGGTCCTAGGTGGTTTTTACCTTTACAAGGTTTCCACGTTAAATATTTTGTGTTATGTGTTTATGTGGTGATTTTTTGGATATCATACTTTACATATTTCATATTTGATTTGGTTGGTAATATCTATGAGCAATTAACTGGTAATCAGTAAAGACACAAACAATTTATTATTCGTGTTTACCGAGCTCCAGAATTTGTTTTAAGTGATACATTTTGTAATTGGGACTGTGGATAACTAATTCACCCACCTCTTAGTTATTCTAATAATTGGTATGAGAGCATATTGGTTGCTTGGGATAGAGTTTTAAGGACTTCAGCATAGAGATCACAAAATGTATAAGAGGGAAGTGCCAAAGATGAACAAGGGCAACTTTACAATATGGCAAAGCCGAATGAGACTTCATATATCTGGAATTGGGAATTCTACCCTCACCCTATTGGATAATGGCTACTAAGCACTACCTACAGGACCTTTGACTGTTGATCAATTAACAGATAGACATGACCATAATGTTACTATGATGGAGATTGTTGCTACTCTATCAGATGCCAAATTTGAAGATATAAAGGATTACCTTACCTCTAAGGAAATGTGGGATAAACTTGCCCAAGTTTATAGTGGTTTTGAAAATGTTAAAAGAGCTAGAGCTGAAAGTTTAAGAGGGAGATTTTATTATATGAAAATGAAAGAAGGAGAAAAAATAGTACAATATATAAACTAAATAAACGAGGTAGTTAATGCTATCAGAGGATCTCATGGTACCATTGAAGAAGATACAGTGGTAAGAAAAATTCTAAGAACCTCATTTCCTATTTATGCAATTAGAATATTTGTAATACATGAAAAGAGGTATGCACCTGACAGTACTCTCACACTTGATAATTTGATTGGTAAGCTAACAACTTTTGAGCTAAACAACTTTGATAATAGTGTTGTACCATCTGTTGAATTTTCTTTTATGTCTTCTCTAAAGATCGGTAAGTCTAGTAGTAGAAATAATAAGAATGATAATAGTGATAGTAATACTGATGATGATCTTGATGAACTTGAAGCTCTTATGGCCAGGAGATTACCTAAAGGTAAAGGTAGCTATAGAGGTAAATTACCTTTAGCATGTTTTAAATGCAAAGAAGTTGGTCATATTGCTGCTAGATGCCCAAACAGGAAAGAAGATGATAGAAACAAAGACCGACTTGGTGAAGGAAGCTATGGGAGAAGAAGCAATAGAAGTTACCAAAACTACAATAGGGATAATTGAGACGATAATGATAAGGGAAAAAAAGTATATTACATTACTGAAGAGAATGAAATTGATTCTGATAAAAATGATGATGTTGGAATAGTATTTGTTGTGATGAAGGATGATTCTAAGGAGTAAAAAAGGTATGTGCAAACAAAACTCATTTATAAGGTTAATAAAAATGATACATGGATCATTGATAGAGGCTATACACAACACATGACTAGTGATGAAGAAAAATTTGATCATCTTGATGAATATAATGGAGGATCTATAAAAATGGGTAATGATACACCATGTATGGTTAGGGGAAAATGATCTTTATCAATAAATTATAGAATCAAATGTGATAATGCTTATTGGGTAGAGGGACTAAATTAAAATTTTATAAGTGTGAACCAGCTTAACAACTCAGGTCACCGAGTAGCTTTTGAGATAAAGAAAGTGAAGATATTTCATGATGGAGGAAAATGTGTTGGAACAGGAGCACAAACCAAAGGTAACTTGTTTTATCTTGACAATGCTGAGTCTTCTTGTTTAATGATGAAAAATGAGGATGCATGGTTATGGCATAAAATGTTATGTCATGTAAACTTTGATAACATGATCAAGACAAGTAGAAAGAAAAAGGTTAGAGGTCTACCTAGCCTAGCAAAGCCAGATCATGTAATGTGTCATCAATGTCAAAAACGTAAGATGACAAAATCTAGTTTTAAGAGTAAATACTATTCAACAAACAAAATTTTGGAGCTAGTTCACATTGACCTATGTGGTCCCATCAAAACATAGAGCTACTATGGAGATAGATATTTCATTATGTTTTTCGATGATTACACTAGATTGATGACTTTAATGTTCTTAAAAGAGAAACTTGAGGCATTGAAGATGTTTAAATGGTATAAAGAAAAACCAGTGAAAGAAATTGGGAAGGAAATGAAATGCTTAAGATCTGATAGAGGTGGTGAATCTTTTTTTGATCAATTTACTAACTATTGTAATGAGCATGGTATAAAAAGATAGGTTTAGCATCAAGAATACCTTAGAAAAATGGGATTGCTGAAAGGAGGAATAGGTCAATTGTTTATTGAGCAAGGACACTGATGATAGAAAAGAATGTGGCTCAGACATACTAGAGAGAAGTAGTTAGTACAACTATATATGTTCTTAACCGAGTACAATTGAAGAAGGACAAACAAAACACCCTACGAGTTATGGTTTGGTCGCAAACCGATTGTAAGTTACTTCAAAAATTTTGGTAGAAAATGTTTTATTTTGAAAGATGAAAGAAATGGAATGTTTGACTCTAAAGGGGTTGAAGGGTTATTTCTTTGATATTCCATTAAAAGCAAAACATACAAGTGTCTAAATAAAGTTACTATTAAAATGATTGAAAGTACTAATGTCAGGGTTGATGAATTTGATGATAAGAATGGTGAAGAAATCACTAGGGAGCTAGAAGAGTATGGTAGATTCACATACATTGAACATCCAGAGTACCTACCGAAGCCGCAAACTATGTCAACCGATCATCAGGAAAACAACACTGAGGAATAGGAAAGGGAAACTGATGATCAAGAAGGAGCTACTGACCAAGGGAATGAACCTGAACATGATGACCAACAAAGAAGAGATCAAGTACTGGCAAGATTTTTCAGAAGACATCATCCTAAGAACCAAATCATTGGCAACAAGAAATCTGGCATGTTGACAAGAAGTAAGTTAAGATAAGGTACATGCTTACTTTGTGAGTTTGAATTGAAAAATGTTAAAGTTTCATTGCAAAATGAAGAATGGATAAATAAAATGAATTGTTCAGTTTATAACTCAAGAGAATAGGGTTTGGATAGTTTTTGAGAAAGCCTAAAAAATTTTCTTTGGCTTTTATTCTAGAAGATCAAAAGGTCTATGAACACTCCATATACTTGTAATAAGTACCTTTTATCTTCAACTTCTGTCAGGAAGGAGGATCCCTTAGACACTGAACCAATCTCAGGGTGATCAATGGAGGTAAACACTTTCCAAAGCATTGTTCCTTTAGGCAAAATCTTTCTGATAAACACAAAATCCCTCAATGTGATTCTTGGGAATAGATGGTTAGTAGACATCTTTAACCCATTTTCTCTAGAGAATGCCCTCATTCAATATGTTCCTAGATTCAACCACAAGATTATGGAGAAAATAATTTTCCACTGGTTCATGGAAGTTCAAATCAAAACGTTAGAGAAAATTGTAGACCAAGTGCTTCGAGAAGATACAGTATCTATCTAGGGTAAGGAAGTAAAGTTCTCAATCAAGGGGCTACCAAATAACAAGGAAAATTCAACAGTAGAGGATGATATTCTCAAAATAATATTATGTGATTTGAGAGACTCGACAAAGGCTAAAAGCTTTCCTTTTTTACTTCCTTAATCACAAGATCCTCATAACTCTATAACTCCAGAGACTCATTTGTGAAATACAAATTCAGGTTGTAGGAAGTCTTCTAGGCTAAGAAACAAAGAACAAAAAGATCTGAATAAGTCATCCCCTCCTGATCAAGGGAATCATACAAAAAGAAATAAAATGAAAGGGGGTATAATTTCACTCAAACCTCTAAAGAAAAAATATCAAGAAAGGAGTTCAGAAAGCTCCCATAAAGAAATTTTAAAGCCTTCTCAATCAGTATCAAAAACTCTATTTTCTCCAAGATTACAGGAAGTGTCTGAGCTCTTTAGTTGTACTGCTAATAATTATCATTTAGATAATTCTCTTCCTCCCTCCTTTGTCGAAAGACTGCTCGAAGAAGATTATGTTGAAGAGGAAGAGAGATTGTTTGACATATAAGACCCAACATGATGCATGGAAATTAGAGAGCACAAAACCTTGGTTCCTATCCTAGAATGTGGATTGAAAGGATCTTTCAACAAAATTGTAAATCAGAACATTAATAATCTAGGTTTCCAGAAATCAGCTCACAAAAGTGCATTGGATTTTGGAACAATCAAGAAAAAAGGGAGGGGTAGAAAGTCATTAGCTAATCTTAGAGAGGAAAATAGGGAAGAACATGACCAAACTAAAATCACAACTTATTTAAATGTAGGGAAGGGGAAGTTCCTTTTCAAGGTTCAAGGAATATTTTATCACAGAATGTTAGGGGAATCAATGCCCCTAACAAGCAGCAGATGGTGAAACATTGCATAATAACATCCAAAGCTGAGGTTGGTCTACTCCAAGAAACTAAATGAGCAAGGAGCATTTATCCAATTTTCTCTTGACACTTGGTGATTGGTGAGCTTTAGGGGTTGAGGGGATAGGGTCTTTAGGGGGTTTGGCCATCTTGTGGAACACCAGACTTTCTTCTTACTCTCAGTTAGATGGCAACACAAATTAGATTGGGGTAAAATTGTAAGCACTCAATCAAATTTGAATAAATACATTGTGAATGTTTATGGACCTATTTTGAGTAGAATAAAAGTGGAGGTCTTGGAGGAGATCAACAGATGTTTTTCATCCTAGCCAAAAGGCAATTTCATACTAGGCATAGACTTTAATGCTATCATTCACACATTGGAGAAAAAGGGTGGTTCTCTTAAAGTGTCCCAATCCCAAACAGATTTCAAAGACTGGTTACAAAGAGAAAATTTAATGGAAATTGAGCTTGATAATGGATCTTTTACATGGTCCAATAGAATGATGGGGTTTAATAACATATCAGAAAAAATAGATAGATTTATTTTTAGGGGGTATCTTACAAAATTCCCTTTTGACTTAAAAGCTTCCATCTCTCCCTCCTCAGGCTCTGATTGTTTTCCCATCTAGTTGAATATTTTGGAGGAAGACAAACCTCATTGTTGTTCTTTTAAATTTGAAAATATGTGGCTCAAAGAGGAAAAATTTATTGAGATGATAGAAAATTGGTGGGTAGAGGCTAAAGTAAAGGGATCCAAGATTTTGTTCTTTCTATCTATATTAAAATTTATTAAGAAGAATTTACTCATTTGGAACAGAACTCACTTTAAGAATATCTTCTCCTCAAAAGAAGATTTAGAACAAAAGCTCCAGGCACTGAATGAAACTATTATGTAACCTGGGATGGATCAGGGCCTTTTTTGTTGCTGAAAAAGATTTATTAAAAGATTTAGAAGATATTCTAAGTAAAGAGGAAATATTTTGGAAACAAAAATCAAGAGAAAATTGGCTGGCTGCAGGAGACAAAAACACTAAATTTTTCCACTCCAGCACCAAAAACCACAGGAATGACAATGGGATCTTGCAAATTGTCAACTCAGAGGGTTCTCTTTTGCAAGACCATAAAGATATACATAATGAAATAATTATTTTTTCCTCAAAGTTATTGAATCATTCAAACTTCTCGCCTCTTAACATTCAACAAGATTTATTGATTAATATCCCTAAAATCATAACTAATGTTGATAATCAAATGTTGACAAGGGAGTTCTCCGAAGATGAAATTATGCAAACATTATCACAACTGGCTCTAGACAAAGCACCTAGCCCGGACGGATTCCCTCCCATATTCTTCTTGCATTGCTGGAGTGTCTTGGGGAAAGATCTCACTACAACATTAGGGTCAGCTAGATCTTTAGGTAGATTCTTATCTGAAGTCAACAATACTTTCATTACTCTTATTCCCAAAAAAGAAAAGGCTAATTGGGTGGATGAATTTAGACCTATTGCTTTATGTAATACTATTTACAAGATAATGTCATTTAGTCTTTAGGAAATAAATTAAAAATAGTTCTTGGCAAGATTATTGGGGAAGAATAGGTAGGCTTTGTGCCAGGAAGATCAATTTAAGATGGTATAATCATTTCTCAAGAAGCCATTCATTCCATACAATGTAACAAACAACCTAGCATGATCATCAAATTAGACATTAAAAAAGATTATGAAAAATTCAACTAGATATTCTTAGCCAAGTGTATGGAAAGTTTTGGCTTCTCTAAGGCCTAGATAAAATTGATTTTCTATTGCATATCTACACCAAAAATTTTTATTCTTGTAAATGGATCTCCTTAGGGTTTTTTTGAAGGCTCAAATGGAATCAAACAAGGAGATCCCTTATCTCCCTTTCTCTTCATAATAATGGTAGAAACATTGGGCTATAGTTTAATCAAACTTCAAGACCAAGGAAGCATTAAAGGGATTGAAATTACTTCCTCAGTAAGAGAAGTCACACATCAACAATTTTCAGATGATATTCTTCACTTTGGAAAAGGGACTATTAGGGAAGCTATTTAG
Source organism: Chamaecyparis obtusa (assembly GCA_027943335.1). Classification (NCBI taxonomy): domain Eukaryota; kingdom Viridiplantae; phylum Streptophyta; class Pinopsida; order Cupressales; family Cupressaceae; genus Chamaecyparis; species Chamaecyparis obtusa. The sequence goes on along the minus strand of BSBK01010736.1, from coordinate 24,730 downwards.
ATTAGTTCAGTTATTGATAATTATGTTAAGGCCTCTAGACAAGTAGTTAATAAGGATAAATCAATGATATTTTTCTTCCACACTAAAAAGAAAATCCAACAAAAAATAGAAATAGTTCTGGCATTCAAATCAAACTCCTTATGCTCCTACTTGGGAATCCCCATTTACAAATCTCTAACAACCACAGTGGTTTGGAAACCTATTAATAAAAGATTGGATCGTAAGATGGATAATTGGAAATAAAAATCACTTTCTTGTGTGGGAAAAATTGTAATGATACAAGCTAAATTTTTTGCAATCCCCATTTACTTAATGTCTTGCATCTTTTTATCAATGAGTGGGTATATGGATATTCTGAAGAAGTTAAAGAATTTCTTCTAACAAGGAAATTCAAGCTTATATCTTCCAGGATAAGATTTGCAAACCAATAATTGCAGGGGATACATGCATTAAAAATCATTTGTGGCAGAATCAAGCTCTAGGAGATAAACTATATTGGAAAATTATGAAGAACCAAAATTATAAATGGGTCAGAATTTTAAGGGGTAAATATTTCGGTAATGGTTCAGTAGAAGAGGTCTTTCGAATTAGAGACTTTTGTAGAGGTTCCAGAATTTGGAATTTCATTTCCAAGTCAAGAGACATTGTGGACAATAGCATTACATCGAATATCAAAGAAGGCAATCTACCTAGATTTTGGGAGGATTCTTGGGGAGGATTCCCAAGCATCAATTTATCATTGGGTCAGAATCAAATCAACCATATTTTCTTAGTTGCATGGGGTCCCTTTATAAAGATTATATTAGTCCTTCTTCCTCATCCTCAGCAAATGGCTCTTGGAAATGGAAAGAATTTTTAGATATCAAATTAGATCCACTAGAACTATGCAGTTTACAAAGGCTTCTTAAAGACAGATCATTTTTCCTGAAGCAGGGGAGAGATGAAATTATTTGGAAGGGGGCTAAATCAGGTATTTGCAAAACTAAGGATGGCTACAAAATTTTGACAGGGACTTTAAAAAAAAAGACAAATACAATCCGAATCCAATTATGTTGGAATAAGGTTTGTCTTCCAAAGGCAGGAGTATTTACATGGGTAGCTTCTCAAGGAATAATTTTAACTACAGATAGGTTTCTAAAATGGGCTATTTCAGTCTATCTAGATGTTTTCTATGCCACAAATGTGAAGAGGATAATAATCATTTTTTGTTGTCATGCCCTTTCACTAATAAATGTTGGAACTGGTTGTACTCAAAATTAGACTGGTTCTCTGCTTTCCTCCAATAAATCCTTTCTCATCTATTATCTTGGCCTAAGCTCTTTGAAGAAAGCTTATGTGGAAATTATGGATCATATCACCATCCATTTTAATATGGGAGATATGGAAAGAAATAAATAGGAGAATATTTCAAGATAAATGAATGGAAATTGATTCCATTCTCAATAAAATTGAAGTTGTGATAGTAGAGGTTATGAACTCCTGCATCCAAGCTCAAACAATGAAACACAAGTTCTAAACTAGCTGGGATGATCAAATGAACAAAAGATAGTATGGCCTCAAAACCCCAACCACTATAGGTAGAGGATACAAAGCTAATTATTTTCAGAGGCCTTCCTATGTATGGAAGTCTCCATCCCCAGGGTGGTATAAGCTCAACTTTGATGGAGCTTCAAAAGGGAATCTAGGTCCATCAGGGGCTAGTTGCATTATCCATTTCTTAGATGGTAGGGTCATAGAAAAATTAGCTAAACCATTGGAAACAAATACCAATATCATGACAAAATTCAAAGCTTTATTATATGGTCTAGCTCTTGCTCATGAAATAGGGTTGAGTAAATTGGAAATCGAAGGAGAATCCATGATAACTATAAATGTAGTTAGAATAGGGGAGACATCAAATTGGTGTTTAATAGCTTCTTTGGAAGTCATATTAAAGTTGACAAGAAAATTTGAATCTATAATGGTTAATCACATTTTCTGTGAGGGAAACTCCAAGGCTGATGAATTAGCTAATATTTCAGCTAGTGGTGCATTTATGAAGATAATTTCACTGGAGGACTAGTCAAATCTTTCATGACTTCAAATTTCACCTATTTCTAGCAATGGTCGACAATTTTCAAAATTTGTATAAAGCTTAAGGATTTTTGGCAAGTTGATCCAATAAAATAAGTTTCACATCAAGCCAATTTGTCACTTCACTTGCACTTCTAGCCTTTCTGAATTCATGGAAATCCATTTTGCTAGTTTACATAGAGAAATAAGTGTTCAACAAAGGACACAAGGTGGAAAGTAATTATTGGGAGTTGTAGGATCACTCATTGAAAGAAAGATGGAGTAAGATATGATATCTCTTCTACTTTGGAAGGACAAGCTAGTTTCTTGATTCAAATGTTGGTAGTCTGTATATCAACCTGAACACCCGACCAACTAGTTTTACACTTTCTCTAAAAAAATTTCTCCTTTCTAGAAACATTTTTGTTATTGCATTTCCTATCAATGTTTTATCAAGTTATTATTTTTAGCCAATTTTCAAAGAAACGTAATGGTCTAATCATGATAAGAGGTTGATGATAATATTAAGAAAACATTTGATGGTGGTCGAGAGGTATTCATGGTTGAATGCACAGATAGATGACACTTTAGCATCAACAAAAGAGTGTATCTTGGAGAGAGATTTTTTCTATCAAAGTCAGTCTGGTTTTTCTTTAGCAAGATCTCTTCTATTCTTTGATGGATTCCCAAATCAAATTGAATGCGAGTGTAGAGAAAACCACCTTTGATTCTCCCATTTATTCAGAGAAATTAAAGGAAATTTGTTTATTCCATCAAAGAGTGGTCCTCCATGTAGTCAAATAAATTTTGGGAACAAATTTCTTACTCACCAACAATAGATTCAGAGGAAATACAAACATTTGTTCTAGCATCTTGGCTAGTATTCTGGTGGCATGCATGCACAAAAATTATGCAGAGGAAATATGTGTTTGACTCTTCAATGGAAGATATCTCAGATGCCTCCACAATGAAATTGTAGGGATTGATAATGATTTGTTCACTTCCTTTTAATGGGATCTCCCCATTGTTATGACAACTGGTTCTCCTTTTCCTAGGCTAGGAAACAATCCTCGATAGAACTTTTATGGAGGTCCCCCTAGATGGTTCTTTATCCTTTGGGGTTGGGAATGGGAATACTAGCCATTGAGGTTATCTTCAATGTAAAAGGCAATGAATTTCCTATCCAAATTTCTTGGAATAGAGGAGGGCATGGACTCTCCATATGGAGATAATTTGGATGAAAACCTAGACTAGGTATTGTTAGAATAACTGAGAGGAGGGTTGATGTAGAGGGAAGGTGGTGAAAAAAAATTCCCAAAAAACTTGAGGGGTTTAGGTACTGAATGTTTAAAGAAACTGACTTGTTAATGATTCCACAGCTCTGCATAATGATATACTTGGCTATATGGACTTAAAGGCTTTGATTCAGTAGTCTTAAGATTTTAGTTCAATTCCCCAATCTTACAAAGTTATTTTGAATTTTTTACAGAGGTATAAAGACTAGTCTATCATTCCCACAACAATCTCGTAACTAAAACTGTATAATCCTCTCTCAAAGCCAATAACCAGTTGACAACTTTTCCACACACTTTTATACCGTTCAATATATCAAACTCTTATATCTTATTGTGGGACACACACCCCCTGTTCAATATGGTTGCAGATCTTATGTTTATTTGTTAAGAACAAATATTTCAAACTCAATAACAATACTCCCTCAAAACCGGTTCAGTGCAACACTTTGAACATCAATACTCAACAAAACAGAAATATATTTGGTATTCAGGAATAGTAACATCTACACTCGGCTCAAACAAGTATTACAAACTTTTCAATAAACCAATTACAAGTATGAATATTATGTTCATTCATAATTTGAAGAACCCGATTCTCAAATCAAATCTATGATCACATTAAGTTCTACATATAACTATGGGGTTGTTCACCAAAATATGGGTTTTTGAAATTGTTTGTGGACAGCAAATTCCATTGAGTCAGCAGTTATTACTCTTTTCAAGCCCAATACTTAACCAGATAAACATGTGTAATTCAAGAATAGTAAACTATCGAACTCAATTCCAATTAATATCATAAACTCTTCTAGCAAACTCGACACATGTGCAATTGCTCTTATTCTTTCATAACAAAAAAAATACTAGCACTTACAAAACTGATACCATTCTTCATTGGATAAATTGACCAATATGATATTTATCCACCGTCTTCTCTATCTTCTCATGGTTTCCTCACTGTTTTAATCAACAACCTCCCTTATCTGCGCGATCTGCATGCATTCAAGTTAGTACCAAATTATAATACAAATTAGTTGATGTCACTCCATGAATCAGGCCTAATTATTCATGGAATGACCATAACCATTCCTAATTCGACTGCAACAGATAATTTAAAACTTAGATCACTGAATGTAACAGTCAATGAGAAATCATTGTTCTATAAACCACGCAACAGTAATTCCAATATAATGATAAGACTCATTCATAATTCGATAAACTTAGTAAATGATCCTGCAAAATATATTAATGCATCGAATCCAATCAAACTAGGTTTCAAGATAATGAAATCAGTTTGTAGAAAAGAAAAGTCTTTATTGCTGTCGTTGACCAGTTACATCATCAGTATCTTCTCTGTTTCATAACCAAGACTTCTCAACAAAATATAGCAGATATTCAGTAACAACTTCAACCAATTTGTCGGTTGAAAACATATTTTAAGCCTAACACAATATTAACCCCCTCCAAACGCTAACAGACCGTTGGATTTGAAGATTCAAAATTCCAACTCATCACTTATCAAATTTTAAACAAAAGACCGAAATTCTATTTATTGAATTCCACTACACCCTCTAATTTGGAATTCTTTTCATTATTAAACACTCCTAAACTCTAAATGTTTCCTTTTACCCCAAGGACTCTATTGGTCCCTCATACAATACAAAATTAAGACTTTTAACCATTGCTAAGAATTGTAGGATCAAAAGCCATTATAGGCTTCAGTACTTCCCAATTGATTTGAAAGCCCTGTTTATGTATGCCATCCCTCTGATTTGTTTCGGATAATTTTATCTTTGACTCTGAACTAAATGATTGAGGTGCTCCTGCACCAAGGGTGAATCAGTTATCCAGTGTCCCAAAACAAAATATATAATCCAAAACAATTACTTCAACTTCTGCTAATCGGTAAACATAAATTACTTTCACTATCTGTGCTTTTACCGATTATCAGCCTAAAACATATAGTAGTTATCGATCAAATATAACATGTAATATACAAAGTATGATAACAAAAAATAATCACAATCAACACATAACACAAGAGATTTAACGTGGAAACCCTATGAAGGGAAAAACCACCTGGGACTGGCAACCCAAAAATATTCACTCTTCTGAAGTGAGGTCGGTGAAGACCCAACCCTATTAAAGGTTTACAAACACACTGTTAGGTGTGACCTTATTAGAGGATTTTAGACCAACCGGTATCATCCAACCAACATTCACTATGGCGTTGATAGGATAACAATGTTCATTCTATGAATGATACATAATAAGACTTTATAGTCCACTTGATTAAGAGATTTGACTGTGTACAATGGTTAAATATGTAATAGTAGATGATCTTCCTTAATACAACTTTATTTGCAGATTACAAATCAATATTCAGCTCATACAAATCTTTCTGATCAATATAACACTTCAGATTCAACATTGTATCAACTTACTATTCGTCGGTAATTACTCTTTGTCATTCGGTAATTACTCTATAGTTTGGTTCTCACTAACCAGTATGATCAGAATACATGAAAACTTGTTCACGCGATAAATTTGCAGTAGCTTCTTCTTCCGACGATATTTCATCATGAAATCATCAGTTTGTTATATAGACATGTAAATCATTTTCTTCTTCTCCATTAGATTTTTCTGCTTAATCATCTACATTGATTTTTTTGCTCTATTCTCTTTCAGCTGATATGTCAATAACACATTTCAATCTGCTCCATTAGATCTTCCTTGAATTATGTTAGTCGTCGATCTTCATAACAAACATTATCTGTTACCTCGATTTCATACATTTTTCAGCTCATCAATTTTATCAGCTAAACTATTCATTCAATTCCTTTCTGTTCTGCTCGGTTAACAAAGAAATACATCACTGAACACAAGCTCGGTTAACACTATGCTTGGTATATGCTACACTCCATCGGTGTATACTAAAATGCTTCATTTATCGACAACACTGCTTTGTGTCTTTCAGCTCTATTCCTCATCATAGATGAATGCAGCGTAATGAAGTCAATATCATAAGGTCATAGACTCATCAACAAGTTACTCAATGTGTTCCTTATCCTGATTTGACATATACATCTTTCTCGTGTAGATATTTTTGTTCTTCATCTCTTTCACCTTTCTTCAGATATTTCAGTATAGTAACTTACAAGATAAGTGCTATCAAACTAGTTGACATCAATGACAACATAATACTAATTTAATCATATTACATATCTAATTAGAAACTCCTCAGTGATCTTTAATCATAGATTCTTCCATTAGGTTCCAAATCAGTTGTAGTTCATCAATATCTCCCTTTGGCATTGATGGCAACTCAAGTAATATGAAATGTACGATACACATACCAAATGTTTATTCTACAAATCTATGAACAAATGTTGTACAAGCTCTCCCTAGCTTAATATGTTTAATCACTACATTACTAAACAACATTACATAATACAACTTTACCATTATGTAGTTGTTCTTTTTTCAGTTCTCTTGTTCCTGCTTCAGTTCTTAGTAACTGACCTTCAATGTTTTAATCCTATCAGATTACCTCTCCCTTAGATAGTTCTGATCGGTGCTCATTGTTTCATATGTTTCATATTGTTTATCCCTCTACCTTTGACAACAATACCAAATAAACAAATAAACAAACAGCTCTGTCTATAGCCAATTAACTCTTTGTTGTCCAATACAATCTCTGTATCTCTGTATACCGATATCCCAATCTGTTCCAGTTCTCCAAACTTAATCACAACCTTGAACATGATCCAAAGTGTGAATTATGCTGCATCAACATGTGTGATCTTCTGATAAGATTAGGCTAATGTAACATCCAGATCACCTTAGTGACCAGTAGACAGGGTATGGACCCCAAGTCTAGTCCTCAAGTATTCAAATATATCCTTTCATAGAGGCTTTGTAAAGATATCTGCAAGTTGTTCTTTAGATGTAACAAATTCTAACTTCATTTGCTTCTCCTGCACTTTTTCTCTTAAGTAGTGATACTTAATAGATATATGCTTTGTCTTAGAGTGTACCATTGGATTCTTTGAAATATTAATGGTATTGGTGTTGTCACAGTATATAATCACTAGGTCAGTGATTACCTCATTCATTCCTTCCAAAAAAATTTTAATGTATGCAATGTTTGAGAAATTAGTAGCAGCAACAACATACTCTACTTCAGCTATAGACTTAGAAATACAAGCTTGCCTTTTACTTGTCCAAGTTACAAGTCTTTCATTGAAGAAAAATGCTCCTCCGGTGGTGCTTTTTCTATCATCCACATTTCTAGCCCAAGTAGCATCGGTGTACACATTCAATTCAAACTTGCCTTCCTTAGAATACCAAATGCCATAATCCTCTATTTTCTTCAGGTATCTTAAGATTCTTTTAGTAGCAATCATGTGTGATTCTCTAGGGTTAGCAAAAAATCTAGCAACAATTCCCACAACATGTGCTATATCTGGTCTACTGTGAATGACATACATTAACTTACCAATCATGGATCAGTAACATGTGTGATTTACCTTTGTAGTTTCATCTTCCTTTGTCAATTTACATCTAGTAGCTATCAGTGTTCCCACAAGTTTAGCATCTTCCATGCCAAATGTCTTTAGTACTTCCTTTATGTATTTAGATTGTGTTATGAATATCCCATCACTCTACTGAATCACTTATAGTCCTAGAAAGAACTTAATCTCTCCAAACATAGACATTTCAAACTCCTTTTGCATTTAATTAGCAAAGGCTTTACATGTATGATCTTGGCCTCCAAAAATAATATCATCCACAAATATCTCAGCAATAAGAATAGTGTCATCGATATCTCCTTTCATATACAAATTGTTGTTTTCACTAGCTCTAACAAATCCAATACTTAACAAGAAAGTATGTAGCCTTTCATACCAGGCCCTCAATGCTTGCTTCAAACCATATAAATATTTATGTAGTCTACATACCATGTCTTTGTTGTCTGGATCAACAAACCCTTCAGGTTGTTCTATGTAGACCTCTTCTTCAAGTATACCACTCAGAAATGCTGACTTCACACCCATTTGATAGACTTTGAATTTCTTGTGTGCATCATATGAGAGTAACATTATAAATCCTAATCTAGAAACAGGTGCAAATGTCTCACCATAATCAGTGCCTTCTTCCCGTGCATATCCCTTGCATACCTATCAAGCTTTATTTCTTGTAACCTCACCATTTTCATTCAGCTTGTTCCTAAATATCCACTTAGTACTGATAACATTCTTATCTTTAGGTTGGGGTACTAAAATCTAGATTTTGTTCTTCTCTATTTTCTCTATTTCTTCTTTCATTGCATTAATCCATTCATCATTCTCTAATGCAACTTTCACATTTTTCAGCTCAAATTCACAAACTAGACATGTACCTTGACTTTCTTTGCTCCTAGTTTTCATTGCAGCCTATTTGTCCCCAATAATTTGTCTCAAAATTATGTCTTTTGAAAAATCTAGCCATAACTCTGTCTCATCTCTCTTGTTCATCCTGTTCAGGTTCATTTTCTTTCTCAGTAGCTCCATCTTGTTCATCGGTGTCTCTTTCTTGTTATTCTGCATTGTTTTCCTATTGACCAGTTATCATAGGTTGCGACTTCGGTAGATATTTAGGTTATTCAATGTAAGTGAATCTACCATAGTCTTTCAGTTCCTTTCTACTTTCCTTTGTGTTATTGTCATCAAACTCATCAACATGGACATTAGTACTTTCAATCATTTTATTTGTAACCTTATTCAAACATTTATATGCTTTACTTTTAGTAGAATATCCTAAGAATATCCCTTCATCACCTTTTGAATCAAATTTTCCATTTCTCTCATCTTTCAAAATAAAGCATTTACTTCCAAAGATCCTGAAATAACTTACAGTAGGTTTCTGTCCAAACCATAGCTCATAGGGTGTCTAGTTGGTAATCTATTTTATCTTGATATTGATCAGTCTTCTTGTTTGATCCTAGATCCTAGATCCTAAGAATTTTCTTAGCTAGGGTAAAACCAGTCGAATGTGACCCAAAAATCCCCTCGTGAATTTCTCATAAGGCTATATTTGATTCCTCTTTCTCTAGACATCTAAGAAGTGCTCCGTCTAGACTCTTATGATATAACATGTTAGATATTAAGGTATAACGAGTGTCTTGTCAGATAAATCTTTTCTTTTGGTTCCTAGTTTGGTCTATAGGTAGGATTTGGTCTTCTAAGTAAGTGTAAATGTCTCCATACCAAGGTGATTCATTTCATGTTAGCAAACAAATGGTATGAGTTTGGGTAGGGTCAAATGCAAGTTTCTCAACTTCTTCTACTAGGAATTCATATTTGGCGCTTTGATCTAGTATTTGGAGAAGTGATGCCAAAGTTTCCATTACATCTACTGCTTTATTCTTCTCTCTTGGTACTTGCTCAAATGTGATGAGAGTGAAGTAATTCTTGAGATTTTCAACCAAATTTTTATTAATTTGATTGATAACTAGTTGTGAATCTCCATAGACTTGTAGCTCTATTACTTTCCATTCTAATGCTAGTTTTATCCCAACGACTAATCCTTCATACTCAACAATATTATTTGTGCATGAAAATAGAAATTTGTATGATTTTGGAATTGTAGACCCTTGAGGATTAATCAAAAGTATGCCAGCTCTTGCTCCATGTTGTTTGTAGGAACCATCAAAATATACTTGCCATGTTTGTGCTTCAACATTCACAATTTCAGAATCTAGAAATTCCACTTGTATTAGGTGGTCATCTTGTAATGGTAACTCTGCTAATTGATTAGCTAGGTCTTGGCCCTTGATAGATTTTGAGTCCACATATTCTATGTCAAATTCACTTAGCACAATGACCCATTTGGCTAGTCTCCCATTAAATTTTATTTATCTAAGAAGATATTGTGAGGGATCAATCTTTGCGATGAGTCAAATTTTATGGGATAACATATAGTGGTGCAATTTTTGGGAAGCAAAAACTATGGCTAAACATTCTCTTTCAATGAAGGTGCAGTTCAACTCATATTACACCAAAGTCCTTCTTATGTAGTATATGGCCTTTTCTTTTCTTGATTCATCTTCTTGTGCCAAGAATGCCCCTAATGAATGTTGGGTCACTGAAATGTATAGAATCAAGGGCTTCCCTCTTATAGGTGGCATCAAAGTTGGAGTCTTCATTAGATATTTCTTCAACAAATTGAAGGCTTCTTCAAACTTCTCATCCCATTTGAAAATTATGTCCTTATGAAGGAGTTGGGTGAAATTATGGCACTTTTCTGCTAATTGAGAGATGAACCTTCAAATAGATTGGATCCTATATTGAAGAGATCTCATCTGAATTATGTTTCTCAATTCTTCCATTTCCATGATTGCTTTAACTTTGACGGGTTCTACCTCTATTCCTTTTGCTGAAACAATGTACCCTAGTAGCTTTCCTGATTGAACACCAAATGCACACTTCTTCGGATTTAGCCTTACTTTAAATTAATCCAATCTTGAACAAATATTTTCTCCAAACTGGGAAGATATTCTTCTCTTGAGTGAGATTTAGCCAGTATATCATCTAAATAGTCCTCCATGAACTTGGGCATCATGTCATGAAATATTGTTGTCATGTGGCTCTTTGATAGGTAGTTCCAACATTCTTTAGACCAAAGGGCATAACATTCCAATAGAATATCCCCCATGCAGATGTAAATGATTGTTTGTCTTGATCTTCAGGTGCTATCTTTATTTGATTATAGCCACTAAACCCATCCATAAGTGAGAATATTGAATGCCCTATTGTTAGATCCATGATGGTGTCTATGCTTGGTAAAGGAAAGTTATCTTTAGGACATGCAAGATTCAGATCCCTAAAGTCCATAAAAATTTTGATGGACTTGTCTGCTTTTGAAAATGGCACAATGTTTGAAATCTATTAGGCATAATCAATGGATCTTATAAACCCTACTTTCAACAATTTTTCTAACTCCACTTTTACAAGTAAAGCTATGTGTGGATGCATCTTTCTTAATTTCTTCTTTATTGGTCTTACTCCTTTTATGTTCAAATGATGCGTGATTAAATTTGGTTCCAATCCTACAATTTCATCATATGACCATGAAAAATTGATTTGTTTTTCCTTGAAATTTTTTATGAAGTCCTTTCTCTCTTCTCTAGATAGAGATGCTGCTAAGTATATGATCTTTGGTTCTGATTATGATCCAAGGTTTACTTTCTCTATTGATTCAATTAATATAGGAGATCTTTCTTCATTGTGTTTGGGTAAAGTATCCAAAATCCCTTTCTTATGTGCCTCTATTGGGTTTTCACCTTTGGAATCATTCTTTATTTCTTTCTCTTTTTGATCTAATGTTGCCACAATGTCATTTTCAAAATTGGATTCTTTCCATTTTTTATTTTTTTATTTTTTATTGAATTGAGAGTTTGGGTACTTTCCTTAGTCACTTCTTCCTCATATTCCATGGTAGAAGAAGGTTCAACCACATTTAGGTATTGGAACACCAAGTTATCATTCAAAAATGTAGGGAGTTTGTTAGGTTTAATGGAATCCCATTCGATTAAAATTTTGAATAGATTAGGGTTAAAGGATCAATGCTTTGTTTTAGTCCAATGGAGTTTAAGGATAGGACTTCATTTGAAGGTTTGAACATTGTATCACCTAAATCTATAATATCTACTTCTTTAAGATGTTCTAGACAACTAGGGTCAAAATCTTCCTCACTAGATTCCTCTAAGGTTTCTGTTGGGTAAAAATCTCATGGATTAAACCTAATGTTAGATTCTTCCATAGTAGGTCTCCCTGATGGTATGTAGGGTTCTCCTACCCATTGATTTATTTCAATTCTTTGAATTGGTATATTATCTAGGATCACTTGACTTCAACTTTAGGCTTGATTCTGATTTGATCCTAAGGCTTGTTCCTTTCCTTTGCTAGGGGTGTATGTGTGAATGACATCAAATTCCTTATCTTGACATGACTCAATTAACAATGAGTCCCATTCCCAATTGTTTCAATCCTCATCACTTTGAGAACCTAATTGTAAAATTTGGTCAAAAAACTTAGGATATATTTTTTGAGTGTACCCTTGTTCTAGGTACCCTAATCTTGTCTTTTGTTTGCTATCTCTCCATGTCCTTTCGATGGGTTCCATGAGTCCTTCATTTCTTGTTCCTAAGTTCCTTGTCCTTTGTATCCCATTTTCTGCATGATTTGAAATCCCTTCCCATATTGATGTGTGGGAATGCTTACATTTTGGATGCACTTTTCATGGGCACTTGATTCCTCATCCTTATATAGCCAATTCAAGATTTCATTTTTTCTTCCTTCATGAATGGAGATATATTTTCTCTCACAAAGTGATCATTGTAGTTATGAGGTAGATTGGATGGCCTTCCATATGATTTGGGTGATAAGGGTAGCTCAAATTTTATTGGATAACAAATAGTGGCCGCCATTTTGTGTACTAGAAAAAGTACCTTCATAGGACTAGTATTACAAATAAATGAATAAAATAGATAAATTACCACAAAGAATAAGCTAATTTAACAAATGAAGAACAATTAAGCACTCTATGGATCTCTATTTAGGGATGCTAATGCAAAGCTCTCAGCAAGCCTCCATTAGTGACAGTCCTAAAATGAGAATGATATGATAAAGCAAGCTAAAAGAATTAATTCCAAATTGAAATGCTAATTAGCTTCTATATTTTCCTTTCTAGCTCTAAATTGCAAGAGGTTTGATGCTATTCTCAGATTTGTGGATGATTAATGAGTGAATTATTCCTTGCTTTTATAGATTTTGGGAAGGGTAGGGGGTGTAGTTGAGTTCATAAGGGTTAGGTGAGAGTTCAGTCCAAGGTTCCACCTTTGGAGACTATTTAAATATTTTGTCCTCAAATCTTGGGACAAGTAGACAAAATGGGTGGACAAGATGCTTTCTCTAAATGAGTGATTGAGATTCAATTTTGGCTTGATCCATGTGAGCTTGGTCCTCAATTCCTATTGGTTGATTGATTTTCCTCCCATTGGTTGTTGAGAGAAAATTGGAATTAATTAATTAAATTTATTTAATTTGTTTAGTCATGTGTACCCCTTGAATGGGTTGATTTGATTTAAATTGAACTATGTAATTAATTAGATTAATGACATAATTTATTGATTTATCATGATTTAATAGATTTAAATTGATTTGGTAGATTTTGATTTTCAATTGATTTTGGATTAAGGTTTAATTGCAACTTATCTTTAATTTTACCATGATTTGATTTAATTGCATCGATTCTTGCCTTGATTTCTCACTTAATTGATCTTGTCCATTTTTCAGGTGATTACAAATGCCCCTCTTTGAGCTGACGTTTGAAGCATGTCAATTCAAAGAATGTGAAGTTCAACTCATATTTCACCAAAGTGCTTCTTATTTAGTATATGGCCTTTTATTTTCCTGATTCCTCTTCTTGTGCAAAGAGTGCCCCTAATGAATGCTCATTTAGTAAAATGTATAGAATCAAGGGCTTTTCTCTAATAGGTGGAATTAAAGTTGGAGGGTTCATTAGATATTTCTTCAACAAATTGAAGGCTTCTTCACATTTCTCATCCTATTTGAAAATTATGTCCTTATGAAGGAGTTGGGTGAAATTATGGCAATTTTCTGCTAATTAAGAGATGAACCTTCAAATGGATTGGATCCTTCCTTGAAGAGATCTCATCTTACTTATGTTTTTGGGTTCTTCCATTTCCATGATGGATTTAACTTTGGTAGGGTCTACCTCTATTCCTTTTTCTGAAACAATGTCCCCTAGTAGCTTTCCTGATTTAACACCAAATGCACACTTGTTCAAATTTAGCATTACTTTAAATTAATGCTGCAATCTTTCAAATATTTTCTCCAAAATGGGTAGATTTTCTTCTCTTGAGTGAGATTTAGCTAGTATAAGTTACATAGTCCTCCATGAACTTGTGCATCATGTCATGAAATATTATTGTCATGGCTCTTTGATAGGTAGCTCTAGCATTCTTTAGACCTAAGGGCATGGCATTCCAATAGAATGTCCCCCATGGGCAAGTAAATATTATTTCATCTCGATCTTAGGGTTCTATATTTATTTTATTATAGCCACTAATCCCATCCATAAGTGAGAAAATTGAATGTCCTGCTGTCAGATCCACAATGGCGTCTATGCTTGGTAATAGAAAGTCATCTTTAGGACATGCAAGATTGAGATCCCTAAAGTCCATGAAAATTCGGATGGACTTATCTACTTTTGAAAATGGCACAATGTTTGAAATCCATTGGGTATAATCAATGGCTCTTATAAAACCCACTTTCAACAATTTTTCTAACTCCACTTTTACAAGTAAAGCTATGCACGTAGATGTATCTTTCTTAATTTCTTCTTTATTGGTCTTACTCCTTATTTTATGTTCAAATGATGCATGATTAAATTATGATCCAATCCTGGCATATCATCATATGACCATACAAAATTGATTTGTTTTTCCTTAAAAAAATTGATGAAGTCCTTTCTCTCTTCACTAGATAGAGATGTTGCTAAGTGTATGATCTTTGGTTTTGATTATGATCCAATGTTTACTTTCTTTGTTGGTTCAATTAAGATAAGAGATCCTTATTCATCATGCTTGGGTAAAGTATCCAAACTCCCTTCCTTAGGTGCCTCTATTGGGTTTTCACCTTTGGAATCATTCTTTATTTCTTTCTCATTTTGATTTAATGTTTCCACAACATGGTTTTCAACATTAGATTCTTTCCATTTTTTATTTTTTTCATTTTTTATGGAATTTAGAGTTTTGATACTTTCCTTTGGAACTCCTTCCTTATATTCCATGGTAGAAGAAGGTTCAACTAGATTTAGGTATTGGGACACCAAGTTATCATTCAAAAATTTAGGGAGTATGGTAGGTTCAATGGAATCCCATTTGATCAATGCTCTAGTTTAGTCCAATGGGGTTTAAGGATAGGACTTCGTTTGAAGGTTATAAAATTGTATCACTTAAATCTATAATATGTGCTTCTTCAAGATGTTCTAGAGAACTAGGGTCAAAATCTTCCTCACTAGAATCCTCTAAGGTTTCTGTTGGGTAAAAATCTCATGGATTAAACATAATGTTAGATTCTTCCATAGTAGGTCTCCATGTTGGTATGTAGGGTTCTCCTACCCATTGATTTATTTTAGTTCTGTGAATTTTTATATTATCTAGGATCACTTGACTTGAACTTGAGGCTTGATTCTGATTTGATCCTAAGGCTTGTTCCTTTTTCTTTACTAGGAGTATAGGTGTGAATGACATCAACTTCCTTATCTTGACATGAATCACTTGACAATGAGTCCCATTCCAAATTATTAGAATCCTCATCACTTTGAGAATCTAGTTGTAAAATTTGGTCATAAATGTTAGGATAGTTTTTTTGCATGTACCCTTGTTCTAGGTACCCTAATCCTATCTTTTATTTGCTATCTCTCCATGTCATTTTGATGGGTTTAGTGGTCCTTCATTTCTTTTTCCTAAAGGTCCTTGTCCTTTGTATCCTATTTTCTATATGATTTAAAATCCCTTCCCGTATTGATGTGTGGGAATGCTTACATTTTGGATGTGCTTTTCATAGGCACTTGATTCCTCATCCTTATATAGCCAATTCAGGATTTCATTGTCTTCTTCCTCCATGACTAACTATGTATTTTATCTCACAAAGTGATCATTGTATTTATGAGGTAGATTGGATGGCCTTTCATATGATTTGGGTGATAAGGGTAGGTCCATCATGGATAAATAATATTGACCTATGCCCTTTTGTTTAATTTGACATTGCTTTTCAAAGTTCTTCATCATATGGTCCATTTTTTGGGTAATGAGAATCTTTGGTGTAGATTTGAATAGATTTAGGTTGGTCTTCTTTCTGCTTCATAGGAATAATCTCCTCACTAACCTTCACTTTTCATTTTTTTGATATAGTTAGGTTAGTAGTACTTTGGATGTTTTCCACAACTATTTATTTTTCTAGGATGGAAGATCCTTTGAACTTTTCCATGATGGAATATCCTTTGAACTTTTCCCTTGTTCTATTCTCTGAGTGATAGACCCTTATGTATTATGCAGGACTAAGGAATCATTGATAGGCTTCATGTTATTACAATATTGAAAGGGGTTTGAGTCCCTTCTTACCATGATTTCTTGACCTAGATAGGGAAACTTGAGACATTCATGATAAGTCGAAGGCATGGCTTACAATTCATGGATCCATGGTCTCCCTAATAAGATATTATAAGCCAAATTTAGGTCTAGGACTTGGAAAATAGTTTCTTTATGTACTGGGCCAACTCTGATAGGAAGTACTATGACACCTTTAGAAGCTTTCTCTTCATTGTCATAATCTTTTATAGTTATTTTTTTCTTTGGGTCAAAAGCCTCCTCAGAAAATCCTTAGGCCTTTACCAAGTTTAGGGTAGAAATATTCAAGCCCTCTCCTCCAGAAATAAGGACTCTTTTTTACTGATTCTTATGAATTAGAACCTCTCTATCCAAAGGAAATTTTTGTGGGTGGTTTAATGATATGTCATCTTTCTCTAAAAAAGATAGACAATCGGGTGCAACAAGATGTCCTACCATGTTTTGAAATTTGTTTGCATCTAAATTTAGAGACACATTAATCCCTACCAAGGCTTTCTCTATAATCTCCTTGTGAGTTGATGAGAGCTTGAGCTATTCTAAAATAGAGATCTAAGTGGGGGTTCATTGTAATTGGTCTACCAAATTATATTGTTTTGATGATGAAGATGAAGTTTGATTTGGTAGAACAATTCTAGGGGCATTTCCAGGTAGAGTAATTTTTTATGCTTTCCCCCTAGTTACAACACTAGATTTTGCTTCCCTTGGCTTCTCTTTTACCACAATAATATTTATTGTATTTTTATCACTATCCAAAGTATTAATGATTTTATCATAGGTTTCAGCAAAATTGACCTTCTAATTACCTCTTTTATTATTCTGATTGTTATTTGATGACTCACCCTTTTCATGGTTTAGGAAAGGATTTTTGAAGGTCGTATGATCTTCATTATTTTGGGGCCCTTTAACCTTTATCGTCCCATCATAAATTAGGTCTTACAAAAGGTATTTCAACTTCATGCCCTCATTAGTCTTATGGCCCTTATTTCGATGGTATTCACAATGGTGAGAATCATTCCACCAATTTGGCTTAACTTGGGGTTCATATGGTATTAGCTTGGGATAGGTAATGATTTTTTTGGCCACCAAAGTGCTTAATGCATTTTCCAGTGGTTCACCTAAAAAGGTGAATTTCCTCTTTTAATTTGTAGAAAAGAAAGGATTAGGTTTGTTAACATTAGAATTATTGAAGGGATCATTGTTAGCATTGTTGTTGTTATTGTTGGAATTGGCATTATTGAAAGGAGATTTGTTCATTAGATTCACATTATGTGAATAATTCACTCCACTTGATAAATTAAATAGGGTAGCCTTTAAATTGTGTGCCTCCACAACTCTATCATTCACAAGATTTTTGTTATTGTTTTTCAACAATAGTTTAGATTTATCATTGTGATTATTAGATCCTTTATTGTTGTTATAATTAGATACATAATGATTATTATTATTGGTGTTGGTATAGGGTTTATTGTCTTTGAAAAACTTCATCTCTCCCCTCTTAACCAATACATCTTCAATTTTGATCCCATTCTCAATAAGTTTTTTGAATGTAGGGGGACATTGAAGTTGGAGCCTATATTTCATCTCTGCATTTAAGTTATTCATAAATATTTCCATTTTCTCCTTTTCAGGGATACTTCATAGATATCTTGCAAAAAATGTCCTCCACCTTTGAAGGAACCCTAAGAAAGATTCACCATCCTTTTGTTTTGTATCACATAGTTTAAGCATGGTAATCTCATGTTCGATGTTGTAAGAGTAATGGGTTACAAATTTTGAGGCTAATTCCTTGAAAGTATTTATCCCTTGTAGAAGTTTAGAGAACCATTCCATGGCTTTCCCTCCTAAGCTTTTTGGAAAAAGTCTCATTAGGTATGTGGTATCATGCATAAATTCAATGCTTAGGGCACAAAACTCTCTAAGGTGATCCTGTGGGTCTATTTTACCTCTGTATTTATCGCACTTAGGAAAGATTTTACTGATAGGAAAAGGTGCCATAACTAATCTTTTGTCAAAAGAGAATGGGCACAAGGCCTCGATAGAGAATGGATTAGGTTCAATGACCTTTTTCATTAGGTCAATTTGTGCTTGAAACATTTTCAATTTTTGAGTCATAAGACTCATTGGATTATCTTCTTCTTGGTTCTTCTTGAGTTCATCCACATCATTTAGTTTATCCATGACTTCAAGAAAGTCATTATCTTGAGCCACTCTATTAGCTCCTCCTTCAAGTGTCTCCTTAGGTCCTTGGTTAGCATTATTGATATTGTCATTGTTTCCTCCATGATGAAAATTGTGAAATGTGGAGTTCCTATCCATTGATTCGAGTCTCTTTTCAGATAGATTTGTGAGACTATCCCCTTGGTTATGATTTTTGAAAGAGCTTTGATATTCAAATTTGAGGACTTCCTTTGCAATGCAAGTGTCATCTTCTTGTAAAGATAATTTGAGTTTATGAGAGCATGTAGAAACTGGCATCCAACAAGGTTTGATTTAAAATCATTTTCCCCAATTTGGTAATTGTTTGTTTTTATGAAGAGATTTTAAAAATATAAGATGAATTTTCCAATGGATGTCTCTTACTTTTTCTATTTATTTTTCAAACAAAATAACCACACACACA
This sequence comes from Chamaecyparis obtusa, assembly GCA_027943335.1. Classification (NCBI taxonomy): domain Eukaryota; kingdom Viridiplantae; phylum Streptophyta; class Pinopsida; order Cupressales; family Cupressaceae; genus Chamaecyparis; species Chamaecyparis obtusa. The sequence continues at coordinate 5,568 of BSBK01010736.1, read as the reverse complement.
CTTGTTCTTTTTAACCCTCTAAACAAAAAAGTGTTTGAATTTGTAAGGATGTTATCACAAGTTTTTGTACAAAAACATACTTCAAGAAATCTACCTAGCTCAAAATTTGGTTTGTAAGCATGGCTCTATAAGGTAGTATTTGGTAAGTTAACTAGGTTTTTAATCAAGATTCCATTCAAAATGGATATTAAAATTTCATCCTCCAAGTATATTAAGAGGCTTCCCACCATCGGTATGTCAGAGGTTTGCACAATCTCGAAGGACTACTCGAGGAAGTTAAAAAATTTAACACCCTTTTGTCATGCACCCATTAAGGATGCATGCATTTATTTTTATAGTGGGTTGGATGATCGTAGAAAAGGAGATTGTATCCCACTTTGGGTTGTCCCTCTCACTGACCTTATTAAGATAAATCTCGGGAGGTGAGCCCACTATTGATCTAGCATGTTCATTTGGAAAGAAATAAAGTGGAATAAAGAGATAGGTTTTGGGAGTTTGATTCACAAAAAGGAGAAGATAATATCCCTATCTACTTCTCAATTCCCAAACACTTTTAACAAGGTTCAATTACCAAACCCACTAACTAATGGGAATCGAGTATTTCTACTATTTTCCACAAATAAAGGGTTGTTCAAATTTAGTGTTTGATTACTTAGCCTTTCTTTTAATCAAGGAGTTTGACACTTTTGGCATTTTGATTCACTTAGAAAGTGAAGAGCATAGGCGTAATATAAAATCCTTCAAAAAATAATAGGCTACTTTAATTACTAGATTTTGAAAGTGACAAGGCCACAATTTAAAAAAAAATTGGCCAAGTTTTAGGCTTACCTTCAATCGAAACTAGCTAAGGCTAGGGGCATTTTTGATGAATTTTTCAATTTTATGCTCACCTAGTGGCAATCATTCCTTACCACTCGCTTCTCCTCCAACAAGTTAGTCAACACAACCAACCAAAATCAAGACAATGAAAATAAAATTGAATCTAAGCCTTATTTATAAAATTTGAGAAAAACTTGATTAAGGTGAATAAATCCAATTTAATGATATGAAATTTACTTTATATGCTTCTACAACTTTTAAATATTGTTCATATACCTTTCTTTATTTCTGAGAATCTTCCAAAACTATCTTGATGTGTGCAATATTCTCCTCCTTGATCCTTTTTGTCAAAGCTTTCCCTTCATGATTAAATTCAGTCTCTAGTTTTTTTATTCTTTTGTGACCAGTCATCCTGCAGACACAAAGAAAGCATTTTCCATAAGTCAAATTTTGCTAAGTTTGAATTTAATAAAAAATGCTACAAAATCTATTGAAAGCGCTATTTAAATGCTTAAAAGTGTTGCAGATCAGATTAAACACGCTGGAGAAATATTCAAAAGCACTGAAATAGAGATTAAAAGCATTATTAAACTTAGCAAAGGTGTCAAAAAAATATTAAAAGTCATGGAGAAAAATTCAAACACATTGTCTAGTACGGGCAAAAGCGCTCAAAGAAAATAAGACAGAAGCCAGAAGAAATCAAAAGCACTAAAAATCCATGTAAAGGCACAAAAATTTTCCATAGATGCATTATTTTAGGTCTCAAAAGCACTTTATAAATTGGTAAACGCATTGCAGAAAGTGTCAAACATGCTATTTCACCTATAAAACAAAGAAGAAAAGAAGGAAAATCCTAGGAACATGCAATTTTTTGAATTTTTAATAGAATGAGGCCTAATGCCCATGGTGGGTACCATTTTATGTACTAGAAAAGTACCTTCATAGGGTTAGTATTGCAAATAAATGAGTAAAATGGCTAAATTACCACAAAGAATAAGCTAATTTAATAAATGAAGAATAATTAAGCACTCTATTGATCTCTATTTAGGGATGCTATTTAAAGATGCTAATGCAAAGCTCTCAGTAAGCCTGCATTAGTGACAGTCCTAAAATGAGAATGATATGAGAATGAAAGCTAAAACAATTACTTCCAAATTGAAATGCTAGTTAGCTTCCATATTTTCCTTTGTAGCTCTAAATTGCAAGAGTTTTGATGCTATTCTCATATTTGTGAATTTTTAATGAGTGAATTATGCCTTGCTTTTATAGATTTTGGCAAGGGTAGGGGGTGTAGTTGAGTTGATCAAGGTTAGGTGAGAGTTGATTCCATGGTTCCACCTTTGGAGACCATTTAAATATTTTCTCCTCAAAGCTTGGGACAAGAAGACAAAATGGATGGACAAGATCCTTTCTCCAAATGAGTGATTGGGATTCAATTCTGGCTTGATCCATGTGAGCTTGATCCTCAATTCCTATTGGTTGATGATTTTCTTCCCATTTGGAGGTTGAGAGAAAATATGAATCAATTAGTTGAATTTATTTAATTTGTTTAGCCATGTCTACACCTTGAATGGGTTGATTTGATTTAAATTGAATTATAATTAATTAGATAATTACATGATTTATTAATTTATCATGATTTAATCCATTTAAATTGATTTAATAGATTTTTATTTTCAATTGATTTTGGATTAAGGTTTAATTGCAATTTATCTTTGATTTTACCTTGATTTGATTTCATTGCATTGATTTCTCACTTAATTGATATTATCCAATTTTAGGTTATTACACATACATTGTGACTACTCTACTAGTATTTGGCAAGGAGTTATTGAATTGAAAAACTAGGGATCCCTTGGGTCCTTAGGGAGGATATTCACCATTTTACATTGGTGATTGTTGTCGAATCACCCTCTCCTCTAGCTCGTATGGCACTTACTCACCCCACACATTTGATGGACTAACTGGAAAGAAAGGAACAACATGATCTTCAGGGAGACTAATTCCCCACCTGAGTTCTCTCTCCAGCTGGGCACTAAGCTCCTAAGTGAGAATGTTTCCTCGGAAACTTCCCTCTGCACCCCCTTTAGCCTCAGATATTAAAATTGTTGACAATTGGAACTTGTTGGCTGGCTTCACTAGGTTTAACAACTCTAAGCTGATAGCTCAGAATGTTGCCCGTTGGGTTGCTTCATCCATAGGCTAGATCAAACTAAACTTTGATGGGGCAGGGAACAACCTTGCCCAGGTTGGGGGTGGAGTACTATGGGACCATAATGGTTCTTGCCTTTTGGCTTATGCTGCGCCGCTCAGAAACAATATTGTTAACCAATCTGAATGCACAACTCTTCTATGGGGTATTATAAAATTTTCCATCTCTACGAATATCAGGATGTTGATGATTGAGGGAGACTCCAAAGTAATTGTTGAGGTTGTTAATCAAAGGTCGAATATGGGGTGGTAGGTGACCACCATCATAGTGGAAATTCTAGAGCTTCTCAACAACTTTGAGAACACTATCACTTCCCATACCTACACAGGAGGTCACTCGGTGGCTGATTCTATGGCTGGTATTGGGCTCAACCGAACTAGGATGGTTAGTTGGGAGGATATTAGTGCGCTACCAAAGGAGACCTAGTGGCTAATTAGGTGAGAAAAACATGACATCAATCATGTTTAAAATGGGATGCATTGGTGATAGAATTGTTAAGGGTACCCTTCATGTCCAATCGGCTTGGAGAGAGGACCTAACTATTGCTGGTGCCATGTTGATGCTGTCTTGTTCTGGGCCCATATGTCCTAGGTTTTATTTTCTTTTTTTCTGCTATGTGGTTAAAAATTTAAGACTTTGGTTTAGCCTTGCGAGGTAGTTTATAGTTATTATGTTCAAGGCTTTTTAGTTAAACTATAACCCTGGATTGCTATTTTTGATAAGGATCTACAAGTTTGTTTTTTTATAGAGGCAGAATAGATATTGTTACTCTCCTGATTATCTATTGTGAAGCTAGTGCTATTAATGTTCTTTTAATGTGGTCTTTGTCTTCCCTGTACCACGGGCCAACACCCTCTTACTGCTTTTTCTATTAAAAATAATCATTTTAGGGAATGTGAATAGTGGGAGATCAACCTTTTCATCTCAATATCTTTTTTTTAAATAAAATTTTTCTTTGAATTGAACTCACAATCAAACAAAGGCAAAATAGTATTTCTCATCTAAAATAATGTTTCTCATGCAAAATATTATTTCTCATATTGACAATATAGTTCTATTGAGAAAATTTCTCTTCGAAAGGAAAGCAAGAATAGAAAATAATTAAAAAGAAAGAAAAAATTTATTAGAATAGAATTTATAGAAAAATATAGAAACATTTTGTTTTTATGTAAATTTTAATTTTAATTTAATTTTAAAATCAATAGAAGTAGAACTTATTTTAGAATTTCAAATAATTTACATGCCAAAAAAACTATAATATCAAAAAATATATAATAGAATTTTTCTTATATATCTTGAAAAATATTGAAATATTCTATTTATTTGCATGCTAAAATAATAGAAATCTTGAAAAAATGGTAAAAAAAATTAACTAGATTTTAGTTTTAGATTTTAAAAAAGTAAAAGATAAAAGTTAGTTTAATTTTAGAGTTTGGATTGATTTGCATGTAAAAATAAAAAATAGAATAGAAATGTTGCTTATATATATTTAGATTAATTTCTATTTTTTTAAGATCACAACTTAAATATACTCTATTAATTTAAAGTAGTTGATTACTATTAATGTTTAAATAATATAACTTTAACTTTAATTAAAAATACATTAATGATAAATTTTATATAAATTTAAGTATAATAAAAAAAATAGAAATATCAAATTATTATTTGATGATAATATTTTATTATAACCTATCTAATATATTTTTTAATCAAATATATATTAATATAACCTTCATTAATTTGAGGTTGTGTATAGATAGAAAATTTTATTCTCTATCAAACATTTTCACCTATCTTAATAAATTAACCTAATATTAAGCTTTATTAAACCATAACTAGAAAATGATCCCCTAATAATAATTGAGCATTTAACACTTTCCAAAATCTACTGTCACCCAGGATGAAAAAATAGGATCACTCGATAAATAAAACATTAAAACATAATCCTAACACTTAACCTAAAGGAAATTGAATCCTAATCTTACATAAAATAACAAGCTACACTAATCCTAGATTATATTATTAATTATAAGATATACATATGAACCATAGCCCTAATCCTTAATGATATTATCCAATTTAAGATATATATATGTATATATATATATATATATATATATGTATATGTATATATATATGTATATGTATATATATATGTATATGTATATATATATGTATGTATATATATATATATATATATATATATATATATATATATATATATATATATATATATATATATATATATATATATATATATATATATATATATATATATATATATGTATGTATATGTATATGTATATGTATATGTATATGTATATGTATATGTATATGTATATGTATATGTATATGTATATGTATATGTATATGTATATGTATATGTATATGTATATGTATATGTATATGTATATGTATATGTATATGTATATGTATATGTATATGTATATGTATATGTATATGTATATGTATATGTATATGTATATGTATATGTATATGTATATGTATATGTATATGTATATGTACTATGTATATAT
>BSBK01010735.1:37500-122868 GCA_027943335.1 Chamaecyparis obtusa | reverse complement strand
AAGTAAAATGGTCTGATACCATGTAAATATTTTAGAGTCACTCTAAAATCTGAAAACTCACACAATAAAATGCTCTGATACCAAAAATAAATAAATACTCAAAATAGGGCACAATTTACACACAAAGATTGCAACTCTTTCTTTCCCAACCACTGGGAATGCACATTGGAATAAAATAAATGGATACAACACATAGCTAGAGGGATGTAAGATTATTTCTTTCTTTCTATTAAATCTGACAATAAATTTTATTAAAAAAAGGTTACAAATCTAAAAATGCAATCTACAAACTCAGAAATAAAATTAATGTCTACAAATACTGACTATAAACTGAACTTGTGATAATTTGGGGATTCATACAAACTACCTGGAGATTTCTAGAGATCTTACAAAATGCTTGGAGCAATCACTACTCAACAAGACCAACACATAGCTACTCTTGTCATAAAATTATCTGAATCACATAGAGAACTTATAAAACATTCTCCTTTTGTAACTACATACACTTCACAATCAGCTGAATGAATAATGAAAAGACATTCTTCCTTTTTGTCACTTGTTGTGCAAACAATTTTCCACATAAATTTGAAATTCAAGCTCATCTAGCAAGATAAATTCATTTGACTATTGTTATTGCACATACTCTACAATGTTAGTAGCCAGTTGGATCTGGGCTTTATTTACTCCCTGTTATTGACTTTTGGAGACTCCTGACATGTAGGTGGACATTAGGGGAGGCTCAAAGAAATTTAAAATTTTCAATACTCTCCCTCTTTCTTGACCTGAAAAACAAGATCAAATTTGATCCAAATTTACTACGCCTAGATTTCTTCTTAGGTGCTAAAAATTTCAATGTCCATTAGCATGATAAAAATATATGCTAGCTACTACTCAGACCTACAAATTCCATTTTAATTTCAACATTTCAGCTAATTCTTTGATAAATTGATACCTAATTCAATTTACTTAGCTCTTCCATGAAATAGAGGATTTTTGGTGAATGTTATGTAAGAAATATTATCACAAAATATTGTTCCATCATATTGTTCTTCCTTCAAATCCACCAAGATCCTTCTCATCCAAATAGCCACACATGAAACTGCATTTGTTATTACATACTAAACCTCTAATATAGATAGAGTAGTGATGGATTTCTTCTTAGAAGCCTATGATATTACATGTGACCCCATTTGAAATACATATCTAGATGTTCTCTTCCTATCATCCAAACATCCTCCCTAATCACTATCTGCGTAACCAACCATCTTGGATTCATCTAATGTAGTATACAAAATACCATATCCTTTGGTACCATTAACATACCTCAGGATTCTCTTACCTTGTTTCCATTGGAGTCCTTTCGAGTTTTCATAAACCCAGAAATTAAACTTTCTTAATACATTATATTAGGCCTAGTTGATGTTAAATACATTAAACTTCCAACAAAATTTTTATACAAGGATAAATTCAGATTTTTATATGTAATCTTGATTTCTCAACATAACACCTATGGTTTTTTGTGTTGGGGTAGGCTTGTTGTTCTTCATTCTACGTCTCTCGAAGATCCGATTTGCATATATTTATTGAGAGATAAAATACCATCATGCATTTGTTTTACTTAGATGCCTAGAGAATACCTCAAGGGACCAATGTGTGTCATTTCAAACTCACTTTTCATGGCCTCTTCAAAATCAAGAATAAGGAAATAATCATCACCCATAAAAATATAAGGCATCTACATATCAGATAATAATTAAAATTTTACAATCATCTTCCTTGATGTAAATAATGGGTTCACTGTCATTTTTTCTAAAGCCATTTCTCATCAAATATCATTAAATCCTATTGTACCATGCCCTTGGAGAGTTCTTAAGCCCATAATGGGACTTCTTCATCTTATACACCTTATATTCTTTACTCTAAAATTTACAAACTAGTGGTTTCTCAACATAAACTTCCTCTTTCAACACTACATTTGAGAAGGAGGCCTTCATGCACATTTGAAATAACTTTCATTTATGATGAGGTAAAATAAATATGACAACATGAAAAGTTTCCATCCTTTCAATAGGGACATAAGTATCATCATAGTCTATACAAAACTACTATTTGTACCCCTTGACTGCCAAACATACCCTATGTCTATCTAATTTTCCTTCAAAATTGTACTTGGTCTTGCAAATCAATTAAATCTTGTGTGCTATTTATTTCTATTGCATCTATTTTCCCATCCATGGCCTCTCACTATTTCTCTTCTTTTACAGGATCCTCAAAATAAATTGGATCATTATGAGTAAATAATGTAAAATTGATGTTCTCATCAAATTCTTCTTCATATATTTTATCTTGGTAGATCTCTCTTACAATCTTGATCTTTAATGGCATAAAAGAGGTGAAAGTGGGGTTTGAAATATCACTACTCTTGCTAAACTATCATGTAGGCCACATTAGCATCCATTTGAAGTCATTTATAGCTCTCCTGCGTACCAATCTGGACTTATCAAGAGTTGTCAGGAGACAATTCTTTGGTTGTTGGTGGCTTCATTCCTTTAAAAAAATTTCAATCAAGATCCATTAAAATTTATCAAGATCTTTATGTATTTTTTAATGCATCATGTTATTGATCATCAAAGTCATATTATTCATCAATAATAGACACTTTAGTTGAAGTGAGTAAAGATTTGTTCTACTGAGCCATCCCATGACTCATTCTCAATGATCTCCACATCTCTAGTTGTGATGATCTTCTTGGTGACTAGCTTATACAATCTATATATCTTTGATTCATGATTATACCCCATGAAGATAAACTTCAAACCCTTGTCATTTAGCTTTTTCATTTCTCTTTTTGAAAATGTGCATATTCTAGACACCCAAACACCATCAAGTATTTAGCGGTCCATCTATGTTTTTCACATGCCTCAAGAGGAATCTAGTCATGGACAACCTTTGTAGGACTTTTATTTATAAAATAAATAGCTATTTTTATAGTCTCTCCCTAATATTGAGTTAGGGGTCCTTTTTCTTTCATCATGTTACTTGTCATTTCAACAATGGTTCAATTCTTTGTCTCAAACAATCCATTTATTTTGGATTATAACTACCTATAAGCTCCTTCTTGATGTCATAATTCGTACACAAATTTACAAAATAATTGGAGGTATATTCACCACCTCTATCAAACCATTATAATTTGACATAATCTCCACTTCCCTTTTCAGCCAGGCTTTGAACAAAATAACTTATCAAATGTTTTAGATTTGTCCTTCAAAAAATGAACCCATGTCATGTGGCTAAAATCATCAATGAAAATCATAAAATAAGTACTCCCCCAAATGAAATTGATTCTCATAGAGCCAAAAAAATTAGTATGTACCATCTCTGATGGCTCCATTTTCCTTCTAGAGTTACTATATTTAAGGGATGCCTATGTTGCTTACCCAAAATACAAGCTTCACACTTGCTACATGACTCTACAATATTTGGAAAACTATCTACCACTCTTTTCTTGGACAATAAACTTAAAGTAGCATATCCAAGATGTACATACTCGACATGTCATAGATTGGATGGGACTTCAATTGCATACCTTAAAGATAATTACATATGTACTAGTTGTACCATCCTAAAATGTAAGAACTTAATTTATGCTCATTTTTGGATAATTTTGAGCCTACTTTAGTGTGTTTCTTATGGTATGACTTCATGTTTTACTTGAATTCTATTAAACTCAAAGATTGGTCCTCATCTTTCCCTTATGCATGATTTCTCATATTTCATACAATCACATAATTCACGTTTCACCTAGGTCCTATGCATTTAGTTTTGGATTTTAGGATTTGTCTTGATCTCTTTAGAGGTTGTAACTTCTACCACCTCTTTTCAACACACTCCCCAAAACTCCAAGATATTTGAAGGAAAACTAATGAGGAATAGTTTAGCTAGGGCAACCTAGTCCTAGACTATTCGGCCAGGTCAAACTTGTCCTCATGTTTTGTGCCTAAAATTATCTCATGACCCAATGGTAGGTTCTCTTATAGGGTTTAAAATTATATTCAGTAGGGATGAAATCTGAGCCCCAAAATATCTATAAAAGGAGACCTCTTCCTCTCATTTTCATCTCTACATATACAATCAACTATCTAGGTGTACATACATGTTATTTATTCAAGTGATGTATTGTATATTCCAGAGACCCACGTGCAAGAAAATATCCACTTGGTAAAGGAATACATTATCAAGTGTTCAAGAGCCACTCACTCATTTCAAATCTTCATTTCTATCATCCATTCAAGGTATATCCTTCCTTAGGTCTAGCTTCTTATCCCATTGGATTCCAATCAAAGGAGTTTTAAATCAAGGAGCGAGATCCACATTCATCCATCAAGTCATCTTCTTCTTATCTATCTTCTTCAATCTATCTTAGTGGTGAATTACAACATCTACTACATGAGGTTTTTTATTACATGATTTTATTTTATTTTTTATTATTACTCAAATCTATTACATCAACATATTTGATCACATTCTATGAGGTAATTCCATCTACATGGTATTATATATTCTATTGTTATATCTAATAACTCCTACATGACAACATTCTTTCTATTTCATTTATTTCATCTCAAGGTTGATTCAGAAATAGGGGTTTAAGTAAGAAAAACCCCACCCCTCAACCTTATTCTCCTTCTTTTATGTGTGTAGGAATAGGTTTTATATTTTTGGATATAGATTTGGAAGTCTTAGAACCTGTTACAAACTAGTACAATTTCTATTATATTTTGGACCTAAAAGGACTAGGTCGAGTTTCATGACCTAGTCTTGGACTCTTTCTATTTCATTTATTTAATCACAAAGTTGATTCACAAATAGGGGTTTAACAAAGGAAAACCCCACCCCTCAACCTTATTCTCCTTCTTTTATGTGTGTAGGAATAGGTTTTAGATTTTTGGATATAGATTTGGAGGTCTCAGAGCTTGTTAACACCCCACTACAATTTTTATTATATTTGGACCTTAAAGGACTAGGTTGATTTTCATGACCTATTCTTGGATGACATTAACTTTGACAATGTAGTCCTCCACTTTTGGGATGAAATTTATCTAGTGGATAGTTATAGACATTAGAAGTCTAAATATGGAGTTATACATGAGTCCAACATCCCAATCGCAGTCAATTTAAGATCTAAAGGTCAATTTTCCTCTTCTTTACTCAAGGTAATTTCATTCATCCTATTTTCCTCTTACATTTACTTTCATAAACCAACTTTACATTTCCTATCATAAAATAATCGAAAAGCCTACATTCTATTGATCCTACATTGGTACCCAAGCACTTTCCTTGTTGTGCTAATTTAATTCACCTTTTTGGAGGTTTTTATTTCCAATGAATACTAGATATGGTGAGTGATCTACATCCTAGCATTTCTCACCTTTCCTTACATTTTATTTTGGTGAACTTGAACTATTAAATTTCCATTCTAATTTTGGTGTCAAATTCCCTTTATATGCATTTAGATATCTAGATCTACTTTGTATGCATTTACATCATATTAATACAATCTATGTGTTTTGATATCTAGGTTAACCTACATTACATTTTGGTGAATGTGACTCATTACATTAACATTATAATTTTAGTATTAGATTCCCTTTCTATGCATTTATCTATATCTAGACATACTTTGTATGCATTTGGATATGTAGGTTCACCTACATTACATTTTGGTGAACCCAACTTATAACATTTCCATTCTGATTTTGATGTCAGATCCTCTTTCAATGCAATAAGGTATCTAGATCTATTTTGTATGTATTGGGTTAATCATTTTTTTTTTATATTGTATGCATCTAGAACTATAGGGTCTACCTTTGATTTGGTGTTTATATCTTGTTTACATCAATTGCATTGTTTCATTTAACAAAGAAAAATAAAAATAAAAATAAACTTACATCATGTTTCATAGATCTAGTTCATTCTTAGATTGCATTCCATTGCGTTTTGTCCAAACATTAAAAAAAAACACAAAAAAATTTCATCTCTAGTTATTGCATTCAATTTTAATCAAATTTTTATCTTTATCTTCTTTTCAATTTCAAATTTTCTTCAATTTCTTCAAGATGTTTCATTTCATGCATACGGTGAAAATTTAGTTCAACATTTCTATAATGTTCACCTTCCCAAAATTGATCCTAACTCTAAGGACATTGTGATTACTAGAATTCCTTGTAAAGATATCCCTCTTACGAAAGAGGCCTTCAATAACAATGATGATATTTCTTCTACAATGTATATTCCTTGTAAGGAACCTTTGGTATAATAGTATGATCACATGATTATTAATCCTAATGATAAATCATCTCCTATTTATTTCATTTGCATTCCTTATATAAACGAGGCCTTGTTGAGTTATTTTTTCCTTTGCCTAAAAATACATTAGAAGTGGAGGGTGACATCCTTGATACCCTTCCTAAGGAATCCTTTGAGCTTATTGACACCAATCAAGTCAATACCATTAAAGATACCTCTCAAAAGAAATTAGGGATTGTTATAAAAAGTTACATGGAAACATATTATCATGTAGTACCATATATATATAACAACCATCAAGAGGATAACATCATTGATGACCTTATTTCGACAAATCCAACTCCAAAACATAAGGATCCTGATCAAATTGACTTTATTCAATCTTTGTTTCCTTTTTCAGTTCTTTCTTCAATACAAATATGTGGACCAAAAACTCTTCAAGATGATGATTGGGGATCCTTAAAATTTATTCCAACATTTTGTAGAAAGGACAAGACCCTTAAATTTTAGAATCAAGCAACTCCATCTGATGAATGTATAGATATTGATTAATTGTCTTTAGATTTCAATCTTATTCCACCTAAAAGAGACTCTTACTTTACAGATATATCAAACCTTCCCAATGGACATGGTATAGAATATGTGAAACAAAGCATTTAAAATCATGAAATCTATATCCAATTTGTCAAAATAAAATTTAGTGTTCCAACTTTCACATTTTTCCAATCCATCTATAAATTTTTATTCTAATTTTTCATCACAACAAGAAGATATTTTGTTTGATATTTATAAGGCCAACTTAATTAATCTTTCCTTCAAAAATAAGAGAAAAAATAACAAACACAAATAAGACAATTCTTCTATTTGTATATATCATCAAATTAATGGTCATAAGAGTAATGAGTGTTACGATTTAAAGTGTAAAATTACAGAATTTATTTATTTTGATATGATTCAAATGACATGTAACAATGAATGGAATTTTTTTCATGATTGTTATAAATATATTGTATGATCCATTTATGTTTCTCCTCACTATGTGACATTTCAAAGCCTATCCTTTGTAGCCTCATTTTCATTTATAGGTGCAATCATAACTTGTGAAAATAAAAATAGTCCCTTTTCCTTGTCTCACACCTAGGGTGCAAAGGTCCTATATCACTCTCCTATTTATCTTAAAGGATCTATTTTCTCCCTTTATTGACTTGTTTCTTTTATATAATGAAATTATTTATTACATTTATTTATTTTTTTACATAAGGATATTCTCTTTTTGGGAAGATTGACATCCTAAGTTGCAACCTTATGTTTTCTTGAAAATACATGTCTATTATAAATAGAAACCAGTTAGCAAGAATAATGTGTCCTCCCTCTTTTTATCTTCATTTATACATCCTGTTAGGGATTTTTCTTGTAGAGTTTTTCTTGTTAGGGATTTTTCTTATAGCCTAGATTCTCAATTAAAAGAGGATCCAAGTTTGCAAGGAAAGCCTAATTGATGAGGATTGGATAAGATCCTCCTTCTGCTTCGAGCTCCATAGGACTCAGGTGGGTATTGCCTATGAATAGGTTACTATATTTTAAGTAAGCTTTTGATTAGTGGATTTGGTCTTCACTGTCATGCTATTTAGGCTTCAGATTAGTTCAACAAAAGATCACTCTATAGATAGTAGAGAATCTTCTGATATAGAGCTTGACAATAGAAACTACAAATGTAATGGCATAGACAATGGAATAAGGAAGTGAATCCTTCTTATTTTTGTGACTACAACTCAAGGAAGGTTAACCTCTGATTCTCTCTTCAAAGAATCAACAAACTGAACTATATCATCTAGATACAGTCCCTTCACAGTAGGCATAAACTAAAGAAACTAAAATATATTGGTAATGATAAATTTTATGCTTGATGACAGAAACGTAGTTGCATAAACAAAAATTAGACCAATGCCTAATCCTTTGGGTAGAAGAGTCTAACATGAATCAATAGAGGAATTTCAAAAAAATACGGTAGTGTGCCTTGAAAACTACATACAATTTAGATAGAATGCCTGACAGACTATCTTCTCAATCTCAGATTGTCATCATTGTTGGTGTTAGAAAATGCTTATGCCACTTAGGGCTGCCAATATACCCTCAGATGGATTTTAGAAATGGTTAGCTCCAAAATGTAATGAGGTCTTAGGGTAACTAGACCAACTATAGGGACTTAATATGCCCTCTTCTACTTATGGCTCTGCAAAACCAAAGTAGGTACACCTAATCCAGATAAGACTCAACTCACTATAGACCTTATACTTCTAGATTCATAAAGCAAATGATAGCAAGAGACTACTAAATTTTAACCAGGCATTCATTGAATCTCTATTGCTATGAAGGGTAAAATGGCCTTGTGACCTCAAAACTATGAGGGATTGTAGGATTGGAGATATTAAATATAATTGAGTTACTTGCAGGATGCAGACAACCATGAAAAACTTTGCATCAGCATAGGGATACTAGCTCAAGATCAGTTTCTTATCCATTGGGCATCACACCTGAAGTGAACATGGAACACAAGAACAACTACTAGATTCATCTAAGAATCCAAGCCATAAACATAGTTAAACATCTCCTACACTACTTACAAGTATCCTTACTGATTGAACCAAATGAACCTATGCTTCACTCAGAGACTTTTAACCTGATTCTAAACCAAGGCTGAGAGATGAAACATATACATAAGCAACCAAATGCAATGAGCCAGAAAACTTAGAATTCATTAAGAGAAACTAAAGGAGAGATCCAAGACTGGGAAACTGTATTAAGTATGTGGATTCAAATCCCTGCATTACAAGTTGACTCAGAAAACACCATAGACAATATACAAAAGATGCTTGAGGTTTTTCCCTAATGTTGATACAACCACTGGAACTGACAAAAATTCAGAACCCCTACACAGTCAAAAATTTAACTATTTATACCACTGGTTACCTTGGAATCCTAAACCAGTAGGATGCAACAAGCTACGGGTAACTAGGGTTAAGACTTCAACCACCCAACGAATCAAAATCTTATCAAAATTCAAAAGCTCCTGCAAAAAGCCTCAAACAACCAAAATCTATCCATCACACATGGCAAAACATCCCTGCAAACACTCATGGCACCCTGGACCACACTGCCATAGCAAGCGCAACCAAACCAGTCAAATCTGGCCAGAAAACCATAAATTTTGGTACCTCCTGTCGCTACAAATCAAAATTTGAAAATAAACGATCACCATGCATTTCGCGGGCCTGAGTTTTTAAAACATCCAAACATCTCAGGTTAACTCTGCAATGGCGATGCCAAACAGTTGTCGCATGATCGCATAGCCTGAAAATGGGCTATGCGAACATGTGACACGCCACTTCCCATTGCCTTCTTCACAACCACCGACGCTGCCACTGTGACAAAAGGGTTTGTCGCATGTTCGCAAGCTAGAAAGCTGGCTCATGTGAACATGCAACAATCCACTAACATGCACCCTACCAATTGGCAAGTCAACGCAGAGATACCCAAACCTGGGCCCATGTTCAAATCTACCCTCCTGCCAGCTCGGACCAACTGGAGATCACCACAACAACACCTGCCAATGGGACCACCAAACAAATAGAAATGGACCCCAGCACACATGGCACCCTATCACATGATCGCATAACCTGAAGACGGGCTACGTGAACATACGATAACCCGCGAACCATCCCCGCTAGCACAACCGCCACCGTATGAAGTTAACACCAGGGGTTTTGTCGCATGATCACCAGTCGTGGAAATGGCCCTTGTGATCATGTGACAAGGCCATTAGACTACCACATCACCACCCTCCGGCTAATGAAAAGTGAACACCTCATAACACTGAGCAAGTGGTCCCAGCCAAACTTAGCGAACTGGCGACAAAGGCTATCCTCAGTTTGCCAAAAATGCCCTGCCTCCGTTGAAAACTTTAGTGATCTCACAACCACCCTTCGCTGAATCACTAGACAATCTAGAGAACTACCAAATCTTTTTGCGAATAAGCGAAAAGCCTAAACTTTATCGGCACTGCCATATCTTTATCCACTCTGCCAAACCTCAAACCCCACTTGCTACCGGGCCCCAGAGACATGTGGCAAGTGGTCACATAATCACATGTCAGAAAATTCTGACATGTGGCCATGTGACAATGAATAAGAACATGCCCCCCTCTGACACTGGGCCCACTTCACTGAAGAAACACTAGAAACAAACAAGATCAACGACAAGCACATGATCACATGGGGTGAGAATATTCCATGTGATCACACACCAACCGTTCATCTCCTCCCTCTACCACTTGAAGAATTTGGCCCCACATCATCGCACTTGAGCAGTTAAGATTGATGAACAAAGAGTGCCGGTAGAAAAGAAGAAATGCAAGCTCAAAAACACATAGGGTTTTCAGCGAAAGACTGAAAACATCCAAGGTTTTCACAATGGCGAATGATCGAAAACACATAGGATTTCTGATAGACTGAAAGGTAAGCACACAAAATCTGGAAGACACATGTCAAAAATAATGAGGGTTTTCACACAGACCGAAAACATCATGGATTTTTAAAAATACTGTAGGTTTTCGACACTGTGGCAGATTTTGAAACTATTTTCCTGCAGACCTTAGAATTTGAATAACTTTTTGGATTTGGTGATTCAGCATGTGCAATTTGGACCAGAACTAGGTGACAACATGAAGCACACAGGGCAGGACACTTTTACAAAAAGTTGCAAGGAAATATGTCATTTTCAAAAAAAATTGCACTGACTGGAAAATGGACTAATAGTGGCTCTGCCTGGGGACAATGGGTAACCTGTGCCCATGCAAGAATTTAGGATTTCTGGGAGAGCAAACCACCCACTGGACAAAATAGGGAACTCAAAAAACACAGGGAACAGGAAGGAAAAGCACACAACAGGAAAGGGAAAGACATTTATAGAATGTACATTTTTTACAAAAACCTGCAGCAACAAACATGAGTTAATTCCTACCTCTGTCAAAAATCTGATTTTCATTTCTTCCTTCATGAGGCACACCAGACATTTTGTTTTCATTTGTCTCCATAGGCTTGTCAACATGTTCAATTAGCAAATCAGGAAGAACAAAGTAACTGTCTTCATAGTGCATGTAAAAAAATTTTGCACTCTCTTCTCCTTTCTCACTAGGAAGAAAAGATTTGGCATGCCAATGATCAACACCACTATACTGAAACTGATTTTCATCTACTGACTCATGCATGCTATGAATTGGAAACACAAAGAACTCATATTCTGCCTACAGAAAGGCCTCATCTAGACCCTGTCTTTGCATTTCCCCAGGTGCAACCAGCTGGACCTCAAATGAAAAGTCAGATTCATACCCATGGGTGGAAAATGAACACCCTGATTCAACTGAATCTGGGACCTCCACATGCTCTTCAAACAGAGGATTGATAACTCCATGCAATACACCTTTTTGAACATCATGACAAAAAATGGGTTGACAGTCAAATTCTTCATCATATAAAACATTAGAAAACACTTTAAAATCAGTTTCCATCTCAACCTCATGAAGACTCATAGCACATGAAGCAAAATCAGAACCATATGAAGACTCACTGATATCACATTCAAACACCACTTCCTTGTCTTCATACTCCTCACTGAAGGAGTGTTCACTTCCACCATTACTCTATTCCTCCCATGCCTCATCTGACTCACATGAGGACACATCAACATCATTGCCTTCATCATCCTCACCTGAATAGCCACTAAAATCATATTCAAACATTTTTGAATGAATGGAGGATCCTGCACACCTTGACCCTGATTTCTGCTCACTACCACAATCTGAATACTCCTCTGACAAAGACTCATTAGAAGAAGTACCCTTAGCACTAGAAATGGATTGCTCTGGAATACAACATTCATTCCCCTTTTATCGACGGTCTCTTTGCAACCTTTTCCATTCATCATCATCAGCAAACTCCTCTAAAACAACCACTTAAACTCAGTCAAAGAAGAGATGCATTTTGGGGGCAGATTTAGATACCAATTAGATGCAACTCCCTTGAGGGATCTCCCAAAGAACATCATGCTATAATCCTCATCCAAAATCTGATATTCTATAATAAATCTATAGAATGCTAGGACATGTCTGACTGCTGAATCAAACTTAAAATCAAAGGAAGGAATCAAACCCAGAAGCTCACCAGGGAAAGAATGAGGAGAACTTGGAAGAACATAGCTCAAAGATCTATCCAACTTGAGGTAACCAAGCAGCCTAGACTGACTTTTCCCCTAAGTTTCCATTTGATTTGAAACAGGATGAGAGCCACTCATCTTATTTCAATCTTCCCTTTATACTAGCACTAAATACTTGATAGGGAAACATTGTAATCATAAATACTTGGAAGTTTTGCATTAGAAAACTTTGTTGACTGAAAGGCAGGGCAGATCTTGAGCTCACCATGGAACTCTATCATATTTCGCAATGTAGAGTTGCTACCAACCAATATAAAACTCCAAGTAACTCACTGTTCATCAGAAGGAACACTGATCAAACAGAGACAAATTAGAGCCGCCACTCACAACTATGTGAGAAAATTTTGCAAATGCTTTTTTTTACTTCAGACTCTTTTCTAGACTCTCCCCAGCGGAGTCGCCATCTTGTTGGTGTTTGAAAATGCTTATGCCACTTAGGGCTGCCAATATACCCTCAGATGGATTTTAGGAATGGTTAGCTCCAAAATGTAATGAGGTCTTAGGGTAACTAGACCAACTATAGGGACTTAATATGCCCTCTTCTGCTTCTGGCTTTGCAAAAGCAAGGTGGGTACACCTAATCCAGATAAGACTCAACTCACTACAAACCTTATACTTCTGGATTCATAAAGCGGATGATAGCAAGAGACTACTAAATGTTAACCAAGCATTCTTTGAATCTCTATTGCTATGAAGGGTAAAATGGCCTTGTGAACTCAAAACTATGAGGGATTGCAGGATTGGAGATATTAAATATAATTGAGTTACCTACAGGATGCAGACAACCATGCAACACTTTGCATCAGCATAGGGATACTAGCTCAAGATCAATGCCTTATCAATTGGGCATCACACCTGAAGTGAACATGGAACACAAGGACAACTACTAGATTCATCTGAGAATCCAAGCCATAAACACAGTTAAACATTTCCTACACTACTTACAAGTATCCTTACTGATTGAACCAAATGAACCTATGCTTCACTCAGAGACTTTTAACCTGATTCTAAACCAAGGCTGAGAGATGAAACATATGCATAAGCAACCAAATGCAATGAGCCAGAAAACTTAGAATTCATTAAGAGCAACTAAAGGAGAGATCCAACACTAAGAAACTGTATTAAGTATGTGGATTCAAATCCCTGCATTACAAGTTGACTTAGAAAACACCATAGACAATATGCAAAAAATGCTTGAGGTTTTTCCCTAATGTTGATACAACCACTAAAACTGACAAAAATTCAGAACCCCTACACAGTCAAAAATTTGACTATTTATACCACTAGTTACCTTGGAATCCTAAACTAGTAGGATGCAACAAGCTACGGGTAACTAGGGTTAAGACTTCAACCACCCAACGAATCAAAATCTTATCAAAATTCAAAAGCTCCTACAAAAAGCCTTAAACAACCAAAATCTATCCATCACACAAGGGAAAACATCCCTTCAAACACTCATGGCACTCTGGACCACACTGCCACAGCAAGCGCAACCAAACCAGTCAAATCTGGCCAGAAAACCATAAATTTTGGTACCTCCTGTCGCTGCAGATCAAAATTTGAAAATAAACGGTCACCATGCATTTCACGGGCCTAAGGTTTTAAAACATCCAAATACCTCGAGTTAACTCCACAATGGTGATGCCAAATAGTTGTCGCATGATCGCATAGCCCAGAAATGGGCTATGCGAACATGCGACACACCACTTCCCATTGCCTTCTTCAGAACCGCTGATGTTGCCACTACCACAAAATGGTTTGTCACATGTTCGCAAGCCGGAAAGTTGGCTCATGCAAACATGCAACAATCCACTAACATACACCCTGCCGGTTGGTAAGTCACCGCAGAGATACCCAAACCTGGGCCCACCTTCAAATCTACCCTCCTGCCAGCTCGGACCAATTGAAGATCACCACGACACCACCTGCCAACGGGACCACCAAAAAAATACAAATGGGCCCCAACACACGTGGCACCTTGTCACATGATCGCATAATCCAGAGATGGGCTATGCAAACATGCGACAACCCACGAACCGTCACCGCCACGATAACCGCCATGGTATGAAGTTAACACCAGGGGTTTTGTCGCATGATCGTATGTCATGGAAATTGCCCTTGTGATCATGCGACAAGGCCATTAGACCACCACATCACCACCTGTCGGCCAATGAAAAGTGAACACCTCATAACACTGAGCAAGTGGTCCCAGCCAAACTTAATGAACTGGCGACAAAGGCCATCGTCAGTTCACCAAAAATGCCCTGCCTCCGCTTGAAACTTTAGCGATCTTGCGACCACCCTTTGCTGAATCACCAGACAATCTGGAGAACTGCCAAATCTTTCCGCGAATGAGCGAAAAACTTGAACTTTATCGGCACCACCATATCTTTATCCACTCCGCCAAACCTCAGACCCCACCTGCTACCGGGACCCAGGGACACATGGCAAGTGGTTGCATGATCGCATGTCAGAAAATTCTGACATACGGTCATGCGATAATGAATAAGAACATGCCCCCCTCTGACACCGAGCCCACTTCACCGAAGAAACGCTGGAAACAAACAAGATCAACGGCAGGCACATGATCGCATGGGGTGAGAATATTCCATGCGATCACATGCCGACCATTGATCTCCTCCCTCTGTCGGTTGAAGAATCTGGCCCCACATTATCACACTTGTGTAGTTAAGACTGATGAACAAAGAGTGCTGGTAGAAAAGAAGAAATGCAAGGTTGAAAACACACAGGGTTTTCGGCAAAAGACCGAAAACATCCAACATTTTCACAATGGCGAATGATCGAAAACACATAGTATTTTCGACAGACCGAAAGGTAAGCCCACAAAAGCCATAAGGCAGAGGTCAAAAATAATGAGGGTTTTCACACAGACCGAAAACATCATGGATTTTTAAAAATACTGTGGGTTTTTGACACTGTGACATATTTTGAAACTATTTTCCTGCAAACCTTAGAATTTGAATAACTTTTTGGATTTGGTGATTCAGCACGTGCAATTTGGACCAGAGCAAGGTGACAACATGAAGCACACAGGGCAGGACACTTTTACAAAAACTTATAAGGAAATAGGCCATTTTCAAAGAATTTTGCACTGACTAGAAAATGGACTAACAATCATCAAGATCTCAACAGATGGGTTCATTCTTTGAAATTGCACATGAGGATTTATTCCTTTCCTTGAAAGAAACTCATGAAACAATTAGAGTAATTGCCTGACAACTAGTATGTTTTTATGTGCCTTACAAATAGAAACATACAAGAACAAACACAAAGGTAAGGGACATTAAAAAAATAGGACAAAAATTGTATTGTATTTCATGAAAAGTGTATCAATACATACAAAAAGCTCTTTACTCAAAGACTCAGACTTAGAATGAGAAATCTAGTTTGCAAAACTTGTATTTTCAACATTCATCATCAAGGGACCTGCTCATAACAGAGCAACTACAGGAGCCATCCAAAAAGAGTAATAGGAACCCCAAAAATAGAGAAAAGAAGATAATAAATAGCAGAAGGAGAAACCCTAAAATTTGCACTTGACCAACACCTGTCCATTTTGCAAATCTAATCTTATTTACTCTTCTTGCTTCTCTGAAAATATGATTTCTCAGGCACCTCCAAAAACTAATAACATCTGTCATTTTTTACATAAAATCTTCTCATTTACTGGAAATCTAATTTCTTTGTCCTTCACTCTTCCTTGAAATATGATTTAGTCCTCTGTACCCTCTTTTCCTATCATTATGCAATTCTGATTCATTCCTCTACCGGAACTGCAAAATCAATCAATTTTGGAAAAAAAATCTCCCCAAAATCTGATCACAGATTAAAAGCCTTTACTACTCTCAACAACTTGATTTGATCTGATTCTAACTACCATCATTGCATCCATCATCTTCTGGCATTTCCAAAAACATATTATACTTCCATATTTGGACAAAAAATGAATCTCCCAAGCATTTTCCCGTGAGCAGCTCTCTCATTGAAATATTTCAAAATTATCCAATGTTTCAACTTTATGATTTTTAAATCTTTTCAAACCTTTAAAATCTGCACATGCCACCAGAACTTGCCATTTGTCACCATTTCATTAGATGCTCGGACAAACTCACCTTTAACCCCAGTCCATCTGGAGATCTGGAGACTACATTAATCTCTAAGTCTCTAAATTAT
Organism: Chamaecyparis obtusa; assembly: GCA_027943335.1. Classification (NCBI taxonomy): domain Eukaryota; kingdom Viridiplantae; phylum Streptophyta; class Pinopsida; order Cupressales; family Cupressaceae; genus Chamaecyparis; species Chamaecyparis obtusa. The sequence continues at coordinate 106,095 of BSBK01010735.1, read as the reverse complement.
TTCCTTGACCATGGTTTCTTTTAGAGATTTAGAGAATGTCTTTAGTCTCTAAATCTCTGAATCTCTATCTGGAGATTTGGAGACTAAGTCTCTAAGTCTCTAGATCATTTCCTCTCTTTACATTTCTTTATGAGATTTGGAGACTACCTTTAGTCTCTAGGTCTCTGACTCTACATCTGGAGACTTGGAGACTAAGCCTCTAAGTCTCATAATGATTATCTAGAGACTTAGAGACTTGTGAGACTTGGAGACTTCTCTATCATGAGACTTGGAGACTAAGTCTCTAAGTCTCTGAATGATCATCTAGAGACTTGGAGACTTGTGAGACTTGGAGATTTGGAGAGTAACTCATTTGGAGATTTGGAGACTAACTTGACATGTGTCCCTTTTTGCAAAATTTCTTCTAGGCCCAGTGGCATAGAAATTGAGGTAGCCACCCAAGTCTGGGAAAGCATAGGTTCCATCACTTTGATATATTTCATATGTTTGGAGTATTGCTTATAAATATTTCAAATTTCAAAATTGGGAGCAATGTGGGACTAAACTTTTTGGAAGCATGCTGATTTTTTATTGCTACCAGTACTCATAAGATCATAACTTTTGAATTTCAAACTAGGTTTTCCTAAAAAAAATTTTACACAATGCGCACCTGGCCATCTTAGACATATGTAAAATTCAGCTAGACCCAGTTTGCATTTTTTGAGTTATGATAAGAAAATGTGACTGGCTATTTCAAATAGAATGCACACATTGTCTCACCATTTTGTTTGATATGCTGGTCATAAAATGTGCCCCTTCAACAACATACTTTGGACTGGAAAGGACCCCATCTCTTTTGTAGTTTGCACTAGTAAAATCCTTGCACAAAATGTTATTTTAGGTGCCCAGTATTTTCACCTCTGGTGACTTCATTTACCTAGCATGTTTTCTTTATTTCGTAGACTAATGCATGGGCTCCCAACACTTACGCAAAACACACACCCCTTTACAAGAAATGAACCAGTACCCTTGACATAGAAGCTATAACCATGGCATCACCTCATCTTTCAATCAAAATCACTGGTATCCTGTATTAATCCCACTTCAAACTCCTACTCTAGTCTTTGATTTTGCATGACATATGAGAGCCATTCTTAGCATTTGTCCCATTATAGTAATCATCCTCTAAACTACAAAATTCTATAATGAACTAGTATCTCCTTTTCACCAATCTCATAAAATACTTTTTTAGTGCAGTAGTCGTTTAACTCGTTACCAACCTCCACATTTGCCATATGCACAAATAGCTCTGTTGAAAATTCCGTGAAGCAGAATCTTGGGCATTAATTCACCCTTATACAAGGAATCTGAATCCATTATTAGCATTCCTAAAAAATCAAATGATGAATTATCACCAAACACCAAAGTCAGCCCATTAGTAAGATTTTGAAATAGAACAGTGAAATAAGCAGAAAATGGGTTTGGAATTGGCCTAGGAAAGTGATCAAACGAATTGGTAGAGACATGAAAATCATTAGATACTTAGTCTCCTAGGTCTACAATATGAAAAATCTCTCAATTATGTTAGACCTCACACATGACACAAATTATGTAGGCCACTTAGAAATCTAAACAATGCACACTTAGAGAATATTGACAATCTGCAAATGGAATGGCTCTGGAAAAGTGACTAAACAGACACATGGGGAGCTAAAAATTTCCATGATGACTCACTCTCATGCCTATAGTATGATGCCACAATTGAAACATCATGAAAAATCATAAGGAAAAAAGATGCAAACCTCCAAAGTGAGCTACTCAGTGAAATTTAGGAAACACACTAAATGTAGACTTTCTGGAACACCTTAAAATGACCACTTCTAAAACATGTCAGAACTGAAAACTGAGACCTAGAACCTATTACATATGTCAAGTGATAGGTGATGAACACCCTATCCAAGTGACTTCTCATGAAATTCAATAGCTTTTACGTTCAGTGCCTTCAAACTCAGTCTCTTTCAAAAACTTTCAAAGCATAATTCTGACACCTAGACAACTTTACAAAATATGGAGTCAAAACATACTCAGATTTTTTGAGCTCCAACAACGGCTCTAACTAAGGACGCATCCCCCATGTGGGCATGTAGAGAACTGTAGAATCTCAGGAAGAAGCAGACCAACCAAACTTGAAATCAGCTTGACACCTTCTTTTCTCATAACTCTGAATAAGAACCCCTCTATAACATCTTTATTGAAATCAAGAAAACTACTCCTACTAGGTACAAATGATGCCCCCGAGTCACCAATTTTTTTTCAAAACTTCTTACCTCTCTCATATACCTAAATTTTATTTCTTTCTTCATGAGGTAAGCTACGCATTTTATTCCCATTTTTTTGACCAATCATATTGACACTTTCAGTCAACTCATTAAGCGAAACAAAATAACTATCTTCATTTTCATAGTGCATGTAAAAATTTGAAACACTTTCTTCATCTTGCTCACTATGAAAATAAGACTCAACATGCTCATGAATACTACTATCAGACTGGAACTAATATTTATCTACTGATTCATGCATGCTATCAATCTGAAATGCAAAAGTCTCATACTCTACTTGATAAAAATCATCATTCATACCTTGACTTTGCATATACTTAGGAGTGGCTGGTTGGAGTTCAAATGAATAATCAGATTTATAATCACACATTTTATTATCATCAAATTCTAGAAATGCTCCAAAACCTCGGAATGCATCTCCATAATCACAATGCTGATGAGTATTTATATCACATAAATCCTTATTGAATTTAGTATAAAGTGTCGGTTGATCTTCAAATACAACTTTATCAAGCACGTCATCATCAAACTCACAAAATGCAACATCATCATTTAAAACTCAGTCACACATGGAAGAAGAACATTTTGATTTCTCATAGAAGGAAGATAGTATGTCATCATTTGCATATGGTTCAACTAAATCTGAAACCTCCATGTGTTCTTCAAACAATGGATTGATAATTCCATGCAATAATCCTCTTTGAACACTATGACAAAAAATGGGCTGATCATCATCAAAATCCTCATCATATAAAACATTAGTAAACACTTTAAATTCACTACCCATTTCATTTTCATGGAGACTCTCAGCATATGAAGAAAAATTAGAATTGTATGAAGATTCACTGTCAACATCACCTGCCAAGCATATAATATCCATAATTACATCCTCTTCATTATCTTGTTTAGGATAACCATTACGGTAAGACCATGATTTACCCCTAAACACTCTGCTATATGATGCAACTTCATTATCCAATGTAGAACCATTGGATAACCTTTCATTCAAATCTTCATGTTCATTGATATCACATTGACTCACCATTGTCTTATCTTCATACTTTGAGGACAAATCACTCTCAAAATCTTCGTATTCAAACTAATTTGTACAATGGAACAATTGAGATGCACTTTCATTTTCAAATTCAGAAAAAGAATTCATACCTTCACTTTCAAAGGAGTGTTCACTTCCATGACTACTTTCTTCTTCCCATGTTGCATCTGACTCATATGAAGACATCTCAACATCACTGCCTTCCTCATTATCACTTGAATAACCACTTTCAGCACTATGTTCCTCTGACTGTGACTAATATGCACATGAATCACATTCTTCATCTTGTGTTACTGACTCTTCTTGAAATATTGGGTCAAAAACTTCAAATTCATTATCAGAGACATAACTTTCTGCCTCTTCATTTGCACAAGACTGAGACATAGATGCAGCAACCTCATGTCTAGAAACATTAGCAACATCATGTCCATAATCAATATTACAAGAACTCACTATTGTAGATAATTCACGGTTCAAAATATCAGGACATTGCTCAATCCTATCAAAGTCTGAAATATATCTTATTGTTGTAGCATCATGAGCACATGTTTCATCAATAGCAAAGGACTCAACCACATTTATACACATATTCTGATTTGCAATTTCAACTTGATTATAAACTACAATAGAAATGTCGATACACTGATTTGAAACTGAGGCATCAATGCTACATCCCTCTTTTTTTTCACATTCATTACACCAACATACGCTCATGGAAAAATGACCTCTAGTCAATCCATACTTCAAATTGTTTTCAATATCCATTGCAGTTATAAATGCCTGATATAATGATTTAGGGTCTTTATCCCTCAATAAGTAATTCATTTTCTTATCAAATGCATCCAAGTAGACACTTACACACACTTGATCATTAGGTCTATAACTTTCAAGGATCTCATTCAAAACTTTTGCAAATTTGATATTGAATTGAGGAACAAGTTTGTCACTCTCAATATGAATCTTCAAAAACTTACTATAAGAATCAGATATGTTTACCCTTTCTATAAACTGCTCCATGAAGGCTGAATGCAACTCACTCCAAGATGAAATAGAACATGTCAGTAGGAAAGAAAACCAGTCTCTAGCATCACCTTCTAAAGTTTGAACAAATAATTTCATATGCACATGCTCATGAGCAATTTCAAAGTCACACATCAAGTCACAAAACAACCGAACATGATGACTAGCTGAAACAAGATGGTTCCCATTAAACTTAGGTAAACTTTTCCTGATATCACTAGGAATGACATTTGGGAAACCATGAATACCATCAAAACATAATGGCATATATCTCCTTGAAGAAATAGATCTAGGAACTTCACTAACTGGCTGCATGTTTGATGAAAAGAAATGTGACATTCTTTGAAACTATGGAACTTATTCACTAACAATAACTCTCCTTCTCAACTTGTAGCAGACATATATACTTTCTACCAACCAACCTTTTTAAACATACTTCACAAACTTTTACTTAACTCACGGTTCAAACTAGAAGTATGTAATTCTACACTCTTATGTCCTTTCTTTAATGACAAAATCATTTGATAAGGACCATGTGAACACATAAAATATCGAATGGGGAATACCTGGAAGCCTTTGCTAATTGTTGTTGTTCTCTTCACATTTGACTGAAATCTAAAACAAGGCTTCACACTTCAAGTTCCTTCTAGCATAGAGTTGCCACCTCTCTTCAGAGGACACAAAATTTTCACTGATCTTTCTTGAAACATCAACCGATTCTGGGCATTCCTCATAGCAAAGCAACATATAATTTTAAATTTTTACAACAACAAATCTAGGTAATACACTTGCAAATCTGAAAAAAACTTTCAGATTATGACATTTATGAGACTCTTCCCAAACTGAATGTAGCAAGACTCTGGGATACTCTTAGTAGTAAACTTATTTCACTCCCTAGCAAAGTCACCAATTTGTTAGGGATTTTTCTTGTATGGTCAAACTTAGCAAAATTATAGGCTAGATTCTCAGTTAAAAGGGGCTCCAAATTTTTAAGAAAAGCCTAATTGATGAGGATTGGATAAGATTCTCCTTCTGCTTCGAGCTCCATAAGACTCAGGCAAGTATTGCCTATGAATATGATACTATATTTCAAGTAAGCTTTTGATTAGTGGCTTTCATCTTCACTTTCATGATATTTAGGCTTCAGATCACTTCAACAAAAGATCACTTTATAGATAGCTGAGAATCTCTTGATACAGAGCTTGACAATAGAAACTACAAATGTAATAGCATAGACAATGGAATAAGGAATTGAATCATTCTTCTTTTTGTGACTACAACTCAAGGAAGGTTAACCTCTAATTCTCTCTTCAGGGAATCAACAAACTGAACTATATCATGTAGATATAGTCCCTTCACAGTAAGCATAAACTAAAGAAACTGAAATATACTAGTAATGATAGCTTTTGTGCCTGATGACAGAATGGTAGTTGCATAAACAAAAATATGACCAGTGCCTAATCCTTTGGGCAAAAGAGTCTAACATGAATTAATAGAGGAATTTCAAAATAATATAGTACTGTACCTTGCAAACTACATACAATTTAGATAGAATGCCTGATAGACTATCTTCTCAATCTTAGATTGTCATCATCAAGATCTCAACAGATGTGTTCATTCTCTGAAATTGCATATGAGGATTTAATCCTTTCCTTGAAAGAAACTCACGAAACAATTAGAGTAATTGTCTGACAACTAGTATATTTTTATGTGCCTTACAAATAGAAACATACAAGAACAAACACAAAGCTAAGGGACATTAACAAAATAGGACAAAAATTGTATTGTATTTCATGAAAAGTGTATCAATACCTACAAAAAGCTCTTTACTCAAAGACTCAGACTTAGAATGAGAAATCTGGTTTGCAAAACTTGTATTTTCAACATTCATCATCAAGGGACTTGCTCATAATAGAGCAACTACAGGAGCCCTCCAGAAAGAGGAACATGAACCCCAAAAATAGAGAAAAGAAGATAATAAATAGCAGAATGAGAAACCCTAAAATCTGCACTTGACCAACACCTATCCATTCTGCAAATCTAATCTCATTTACTCTTCTTGCTTCTCTAAAAATATGATCTTCTCAGGCACCTCCAAAATCTCATAACATTTGTCCTTTTTTGCATAAAATCTGCTCATCTACTGGAAATCTAATTTCTTTGTCCTTCACTCTTCCTTGAAATATGATTTAGTCCTCTATACCCTCTTTTCCTAACATCATGCAATTCTGATTCAATCCTCTGCTGAATCTGCAAAATCAATCAATTTTGGAAAAAAAATGTCCCCAAAATCTGATTGCAGATTAAATTCTAACTGCCATCATTGCATTCGTCATCTTCTAGCATTTTTGAAAACATGCTATACTACAATATTTGGACAAAAAATGAATCTCCTAGGCATTTTCCCGTGAGCAGCTCTCTCATTGAAATATTTCAAAATTATCCAATGTTTCAACTTTATGCTTTTTTAAATCTTTTCAAATCTTTAAAATCTGCACATGCCACCAGAACTTGTCACTTGTCACCATTTCATTGGATGATCGGACAAACTCACCTTTAACCCTAAGCCATCTGGAGATATGGAGACTACATTAATCTCTAAGTCTATGAATTATTTCCTTGACCATGGTTTCTTTTAGAGACTTAGAGAATGCCTTTAGTCTCTAAATCTCTGAATCTCTATCTGGAGACTAAGTCTCTAAGTCTCTAGATCATTTCCTCTCTTTATGTTTCCTTATGAGATTTGGAGACTTCCTTTAGCCTATAGGTCTCTGAATCCGCATCTAGAGACTTGGAGACTAAGTCTCTAAGTCTCAAGATCATTTCTTCTCTTTATGTTTCCTTATGAGATTTGGAGACTGCATTTAGTCTCTAGGTCTCTGAATCCACATCTGGAGACTTGGAGACTAAGTCTCTAAGTCTCATAATAATTATCTAGAGAGTTGGAGACTTGGAGACTTGTCAGACTTGGAGACTTCTCTATCATGAGACTTAGAGACTAAGTCTCTAAGTCTCTGAATGATCATCTAGAGACTTGGAGACTTCTTCATTTGGAGATTTGGAGAGTAACTCATTTGGAGATTTGGAGACTAACTTGACATGTGTCCCTTTCTATAAAATTTCTTCTGAGCCCACTGGCACAAAAGCCAAGGTGGCCACACAAGCCTAGGCAAGCATAGCTTCCAACACTTTGATTTATTTTATATGTTTGGAGTATTGCTTATAAACATTTCAAATTTTGAAATTGAGAGCAATGTGGGAGTAAACATTTTGGAAGCATGCTGATTTTTTATTGGTGCCAGTACTCAGAGGATCATAACTTTTGATTTTCAACTGGGTTTTTCTATAAAAAAAAATTTGCAATGCAGACATTGTCATCTCAAACATATGTAAAATTGAGCCCAACCCAATTTGCATTTTTTGACTTATGATAAAAAATGTGACTAGCTATTTCAAAGGGAAAGCACATATTGTCTCACTATTTTGTCTGATATGCTGGTCATAAAATGTGCCCCTTCAACAACATACTTTGGATTGGAAAGCACCCCATCTCCTTTACAGTTTGCACCAGTAAAACCCATGCACAAAATGTTATTTTGGGTGCCCTGTATTTTCACCTCTGGCAACTTCATTTACCTGGCATGTTTTCTTTATTTCATAGACTAATGCATGGGCTCCCAGCACTTACGTAAAACACACCCCCCTTTACAAGAAATGAACTAGTACCCTTGACATAGAAGCTATAACCATGGCATCACCTCATCTTTCAATCAAAATCCCTAGTATCCTGTATTAATCCCACTTCAAACTCCTACTCTAGTCTTTGATTTTGCATGACATATGAGAGCCATTCTTAGCAGTTATCCCATTGTAGTCATCATCCTCTGAACTACAAAATTTTAGAATGAACTGGTATCTCCTTTTCACTAATCTCATAAAATACCTTTTTAGTGCAGTAGTCATTTAACTCGTTACCAACCTCCACATTTGCCATATGCACAAATAGCTTTGTTGAAACTTCCATGAACCAGAATCTTGGGCATGGATTCACCCTTATACAAGGAATATGAATCCATTATTAGCATGCCTGAAAAATCAAATGATGAATTATCACCAAACACCAAAGTAAGCCCATTAGTAACATTTTGAAACAAAACAATGAAATAAGCAAAAAATGGGTTTGGAATTGGCCTAGAAAAGTGATCAAACGAACTGGTAGAGACTTGAAAATCATTAGACACTTAGTATCCTAGGTCTACAATATGAAACATCTCTCAATTATGTCAGACATCACATAGGACACAAATTACAAAGCCTTGAAGTAGGCCACTTAGAAATCTAAACAATGCACACTTAGAGAATATTGACAATCTGCAAATGGAATGGCTCTGACAAAGTGACTAAATGGGCACATGGCGACCTGAAAATTGTCATGATGACTCACTCTCATGCCTATAGTATGATGCCACAACTGATGCATCATGAACAATCACAAGTCAAAAGATACAAACCTCCAAAGTGAGCTACTTAGTGAAATTTAGGAAACACACTAAATGTAGACTTTCTAGAACACCTTAAAATGACCACTTCTAAAACATGTCAGAACTGAAAACTGAGAACTAGAACCTATTACATATGTCAAATTATAGGTGATGAACACCCTATCCAAGTGACTTCTCATGAAATTCAATAGCCTTTACGTTCAATGCCTTCAAACTCGGTCTCTTTCAAAAACTTTCAAAGCATAATTCTGACACCTAGACAACTTTGCGAAATATGGAGTCAAAACATACTTTGATTTTTTGAGCTCCAACAAATCCAATATCCCTAGTTAACTTGAATATTTTATAGTATTATGTGCTCTCTTGCATGAATTTGTTGTTTTACATAAGGATCTTGTCTTTTTTAGGAGATTTAAATCCCATGTTGTAACCTTTAAAGTGCATGCCTTACTATTAAAAGATCTATCACTCAAGGAATATATTGAAATCTATCTAATCTTTTTCTCATTCAAAGGATCCATTATCTCTTTTTTTATCATCTCTTTTGTGCTATGATGTCCTCCCATGTATGGACTTATTGCTCAATATCTTTCTCATAATGGGACTAGTATCAACCTTACAATATCTTCCTTACATAGAAGAGTATACATTGAATAATAGGGTTGATCAATAAATAGTGATAATGTGGCATCCCTCTTTCTTCTTTCTCATCTTCTCCATGTATTTTTTCTTATTTCATGATGGTATATTCATTTTGGCATGAGATAATTTGTTTCACAAAAGATCATAACATGTTTTATTAACAATTTGTTTCATGCCTCAAAGGGTAACTCAATCATTTATCTTGTTCACCCCTTTCCATATGAATTATTTCTTTAGAATGTGATATCTTTTTGTAAATTCATTTTTTTTACATTAGGAGTTCTCTATTGTTTGATTCTTATTTTCCTTGAAATTGTGTATATATTATGAAGTGACTATCATTAGGAATACGTCATATATTTCATCTTTCCTTCACACTTAGGGAGTGATTTTTTATGATTCTTTTTCTTTGTCTCTTTCTACGGATCTACTTGCCTTGGTATAGTGGCATTTTTTATCACATGATATTATTTTCCTATAAATAATTATTTATTTTGATATAGGATTCTCTCTTATATAAGAGGTGTGCATCCTTGATCACAACTTCATCTTTATTTTGAAAACTATGTTCATTATATAAATAACTTCCCTTACTATGCATTTCAAAATTTGTCATTCTTCATCAAGAATCCTTATTTCACCTAGCAATAGGAGGCTAAATTGGTGAATTATTGTTCTCTTCCCTCTCTTTTTTCTTGAAGATGCTATCTTTTTTCAAGAAATTATCTTGAAGGCATTGGCCTTGTAACCATATCTATTCCTTTCAAGTCTCTCTTCCTGCAAGTAGAATATCCATTCATGATTGTCAACTTTCTTATCTCATATGTATCAAATATCTTAACTATGTTTATGGCATACATTATTACTTTAAGGATATCTTCTTATTGTCATAAATAGGTATCCTTTATTTTCTTACTTATGATGTCTCCTAAGTTACCATTAAAAGTTGGGGGGCATACATATAGCCTCCTTTGTACATTATATGTAGCATTTTATTTATCGATCCACATAGAAAGAGGCTTTCCATAAGAATGAACAGTTTTCTTGGTTCCACATGGAATTTCCATAAGACCAATCCTTAAAAATGGATTCACATGAAATTTCTAAATGACTGATCATCTAAAGTCATCTTATACACAATTTTTTTAAGCCACCCCATGCCCAAAATATTTTTTAAGTCACCACATGCATAAGACATTTTCAAGCCACTCCATGCAAAAAGTTCTCAAGGTAGAGTTGACTATAATAACATAATTTTTCAATTCACTCGATGGATCACCTAGCATAACACAATTTTATAGTCTTTGGTATTCATGGTTTCTTTCTTTATTCTCTCATAGTTATGCTAGTGGGTTATATCATGGAGTTGGTATTATCTTTGGTGATGCTTGTGTTCTTCCTATGTGATCACTTGTTCTCTTCCAATACATTTTCAAACATGATATTAGTGGATGGGACATTTATGATTGAGGTTTCTTTTACTAGTTGGTTTGGAATTCTATTTTTAGTACTAACCCCTTTCTATGTGTTGTGTCTTTTTTATTTTCTTTTCAGTTTTTATTTTTCCTATGTTTTCATTACCTTGTGCATGGATGTGGAGTTAAGATCCTTTGTTTCGGGGATGATGTCCTTGAACTTAGTGATTGTCTTATATATTTGCAATTCATTGTGATCATCTATCTCTCATCATTCTTTCTTTATTATTTCTCTTCCTTTAGCTTGATCATTAGCTTGTCTCATACTCCCACTAAAGTGGGAGCTAAATGTACCATCTTAAAAATTAAGTACTTAAATTGTGCTCATTTTGTGAATATTTTGAGCCTACTTTAGTGTGTTTCTTATGGTATAACCTCATATTTAACTTAAAATCATATTCAATTCAAATATGGGTCCTCCTCTTTCATCTTTCTTTCTTAAATTTGAGGTTGGATCTACTTTCTATTAATGATTTCCTATCTCTCATCCAATCACATTATTCACCTCCTACATAGGTCCTATGCATTAATTTTTGGGTTTTGGGGTTTACCCTGAGCTCTTGGAATACTATAACTTATACCACCAATTTTCAACAGACTCCTTGACATCATGAGAGATTTGGAGGAAAAATTACTTGGACTAGATTGGAAACAATGACCTAGCCCTAGACTAGGTAAGCCAATTTGACCTTGTCCTAGTGTTTTGTGGCTAAAATTATCTCAAATCCCAATGGTGGGATTCTTTTCAATGGTTTGAAATTACAGTCATCTTGGATAAATTTTGAGCCCCAAAATATCTATAAAAGGTTACCTCTTCCTCTCATTTTCATCTCTACATCTATAATCCACACTCCAGGTACACATAGATATGAGCTATTCAAGTAATTCATTATGCATTCAAGAGATCCAAGTGTAAGAAAATATCCATTAGTGATTGTATCCATTATCAAGAAATCAAGAGTCATTAAATAATTTTAAGTATTCATTTTCCTCATGCATGAAAGGAATTTCCTTCCATATATATAGCTTCTTTCTCTATTGGAGTCTAAGGAAAGGAGTTTTTAATCAAGGAGAGAGATATGCATTCATCAATAAGTTGTTCTACTTTTTCTCTCTCTTCTTCAATCAAAAATTTTGGTGAGTTATAACATCTACTACATGAGGTTTAGTCTTACATAATTTACTTTTTGTTTTTATATTCACTCAAACCTATTGCATCAACATACTTGATCACATTGTAGGAGGTAACTACATCTATATGGTCTGATCCATTCCATTGTTTAGATCTAATCTCTGCTACATGACAATCTTCTTTCTATTTTATTTATTTTATTTCAAATTGGATTCCTATATAGGGGTTTGATTGAGGAAAAACTCTCCCCTCAACCTTCTTCTCCTTCTTTTATGTGTGGAGGAACAAGTTTCCAATTTTCAAATCCACATTCAGAAGTTTGAGAACCTGTTACAAACCTAGTGCAATATTTATCAAATTTGGACCTGAAAGGACTAGCTCAACTTTTACAACCTAGTCCTATACAAGGTCAACTTTGATGACCTAGTCCCACACTTTTTGGCTGAAATTTACATAGTGGATAGTTGCAGAGATCTATGGTACAAAACTAGGGTTACACCCAATTCTTACATCCCAACAACAAACATATTTAGACTTGAAGGTCACTTTTCCTCTTCTTTCCTCAACATAAGTTTGTCACTACTATTTTCCTCCCGCACTTACTTTCATAGATGTTTATATTTCTTGTCATTCCTAAAATAAAATAATCATACACCCTAAATTATGTAGATCATGTATTGACACAATTATAAGTTATTGGTTGTGCTAATCAGATTCACCTGGTTGGAGGTTTTATATTCCAATGCACGTTATATTTGGTGATTGATCTACATCCAAGAATTTCACACCATTTATTACATTACACTACTATACATACTTCCTTGGGAGGTAAAACTCTAGAATGAGAAGATAACTAAATCTCTATATTCAATAGAAACATTTAGTTCTTTGTCATTTAGATGGCTGCAATAATTTTCTTACCCGGGGCCCATCTTTTTTATATATGATACATTATCCATTGTCCATTAGCACTTTATATCCATTCTGAATGAGTTCTTCACTCATTAGATTGTTGTTTATACTTGCAGAAAAATTAACATTTTTAATCTCATTCTCCTTACCTTTCCTTGTGCAGATCATAATAGATCCTTTGCGTGCAATTGACACAATTTCATTGTTCCCCATTTTAATTTTAGACTTAACATTTTTATCGATTAATGAAAACAAAATTTCATTGGCACTCATGTGGTTTCTGCAACCGCTATCCAAATACCAGACCCCAGATCCACCTTCTTCACTTATCTTTCACATAATGAAGGTTGTGGGATGATTTCTTCACCCACATTCATATCAGCCACATTTACACTTTTCTTTGACTAAAAATTTTGTTTCTTCCAACATTCACTTGCATAATGCCAAAATTTATGGCAATAATAAAATTCAACATTGATCTTATTTGAGATGATGTTTTTCATTACTTTCTAGGAGTTGTTTGGAGAGAAGATTTCTCCCTCAAGTGGGATTACTACATGGGGCACCTTATGCTCATATTTGGAGAATTTTTTATTCAAAGACACCTTAAAAGATCAATTTCATGTAGGCTTCACTTAGTAAAGAAAGGACATATCATGTGTGTTTGTGGGAACTATAAAATATATTTATTTAAAAATAAATATTCCTTCAAACTCCATTTTTGTCACCCCCTCCAATACCCATACAACCGTTTTCATCTTTAAATACTCTTTACCCTCCACCCAATATAGGCAATATATTGTCCCATTTTTTGGCTATTTTAAGCCTCTTGATATTAACACAAATATTAATATATTTCCCCATCAATGAATCACCTATTATCCATTTCAACACAAGGATGAGCACATAAACAACTATATAATATTTAATTATTTCTCTTTAATTATAATGTTGGCATATTATTACATCTAGTTTGATTTAATAAAGTTTTTTATTATATATCTGACAACAATTATCACCATTGATAGCTTAAACCATTTATGTATAGCCTATTTTTAGCCACTATTATTGATTGAATAAATCATCCAAGTATCAATTGTCTATTCAACTCTCACATTTTGTATCAAAGAACTGATATATGACAGTCTTCAGATATTTAGTTTTGTAAATGTCATGAAGATTGATTCCTAAAAGTCTTTACTTTTCTGACTATTTTGATTTATAAATGTTCAATGTGAAGGAGAGGGTATTATGAATAGAGGCTCCATTTATCCTATCTCTATGCATATAGTTTTGAAGCTTCTATAAATAAGGTCATTGATGGAGAAAGAGTGGTAAATAATCCAAAGTGCAGATCATAGACCAACATGGGTGTAAGATTTTATTGCAAAGAAAAGTGTGAGTGATTTGCAACCTATTTTTCATGGAAGATCCATAATAGATAATGCTTCAGTATTATTATTATTTATCATTATTATTACATTACAGTTTCTTGGAAAAAAGAAGAGAAGAAGCTATGAAATACCTTTATCCTTAAGTTAAATACTTCCTTTAGACCATCTTAATCCATTTCAACAATATCAATAGTGCTTAGCATTTATATTTGATTTTAGAGACGTGTGTTATAGGTATTTAGTAGAACGTCCCACCATGGATGAGATTGGGAAGAGATTAGAGAAGAATGTTTTTGTTGCTAACTATAATTTTCACAAGAACCAAATGCATATGTTGGTGATTTGTGATGCATAGTAGCTGGTAACCATAAAGCTAGACTAGACCAAAAGCTTAACGTTTATTATGGAGCATAGAAATTAAAATTTTACATAGGCATTAAATGTGAAATAGTAGTGCACCATGAAACAAAAATATTAATTAGTAATACAATAAATTTAGTGGCATCCAATCCATTTAATAGGCATAATAAATTTTGTGGCATTCAATCTATTTGACATGAGTCAAAAGCGAAAGATGCATGGTTGCATGTAATATGATCTCATCATTGAATAAATAGAGGCATGAAATTGATGAAGGTGGCATTTTCCTTGTTGCTGGTCAAACAAAAAAATATATTTAATATGTTATGGTGTGCATTTTGTAAAGAATAGTTTTCATTTGTTAATAATATGTAAAGTTTTTCGAGCATATCTACAATAAAAAAAAAATATTTATTACTTAGTGCAAAGAACTTCCAAATATTAAAATGGCATATTTGAAAGGAAATCAATAAGTTTAAATATCATCGTTGATTCTATCATAGATCTCTCATTTTTATTTATTAAGGTTTCTAAGCATAATGTTGCACTTTTGAAAATTGATCCTTGATTAAACTAGTATAGGAGGCTGGAGGCAATAGAGGTAGGAGTTTTTCTATCATCCCAAGATAGATTCTCAGTTAGGGAAGAATCATTGCATGAGAAGAAAACTATTTGTATCCTTGAAAATGTGGGGCTAGACATATTTGTCCATGAAGGAAAAAGGGGACTTGATATACTTGTGTCCCTAAAGAGAAGAGGGGGATTGGCACCTTGGTTGTCCCTTCAAGGAGTGAAGGGTGGTGGGGGGGGGGGGAGGGGAGGTGGGGGGGGGGGTGGGGGGTATGATTTCATTTGTGATACCTCTATCCCTTAAGGAGACGTTAGAAACACTTAGAGGAGATGTGGACTCTCAAACGAAAGGCCTCTTGTGTGCACATATGTCGGTGGTGATTTTTGTAGTAGAGGAGCAGTTATTTCCATAGAACTTTAGAAGGTTTTAGAAACACTAAGAGGAGATGTCAAATTTTAGAAGAAAGACATTTCATCTTGAGAACTATAGTAGGCATTAGACTTACTCGAAGGATATGTAGAATTTCAAAAGAAATGTGTCTCATTGTACATGGGAGGTGGGAACAATCATGTTGTACAAATGGTTTCAGGTTTTGCAGTTAGGAGATTCATTGATGAAGGTAGTTAGATGTCTTTGGAATAACGAATGAAGTTAGGAGATTCACTGTTACGGTCAATTTGATTTTTCTTGTGTGAGTGAGGAGGATTGATGAAGCTGCATCATCAAAGTCTCCGAAGGTTTGGGTTTAAAACCCTTGTAACTTCCACTCTTTTTTGGATTAATATAATAAGGGGGGAATGTTGGCATAGTATTACATTTAGTTTGATTTAATATAGTTGTTGGTTATATAAATATTAATAGTTATCACTGTTTATTTACAACCTATTTATAGGCATTATTATTCATTGAATAAATCATCCTAGTATCAAGTTTATATTTAGCTCTCATAATGAGCACATACAAAACCATAATATTTAATTATTTCTTTTAAATTAAAATGAAACTTACCTAAATCATTACCAATTGCCTTCAAACTCTCAATTTCCTAAAATTATAGAAGATGGTTAGTTAAGAACACAAAGAAAAATAAAGAAGTCTTTATTCTCATATTAAAGGTTGGGAACCAAGACTTCATGCACAAAAGATCTCCATTAAAGAACCAAGGACCCAAATTTAACACCAATTCTTTATCCTAAAAGACTCAAATTCAATAATTAAAAACATCCTAACGTAGGGATAAATGATGAATTTTTCTTGCATACCATCTTTTAAATATTTTGTAATGTAAGTGTGCATGTGTCAATGTTTTGACCATGCATTTGTGAAACTGCAAATGAGAGTGATTTTACAAAAATTCCTCTCTATCACATATACAACGACCCAAACAAATCCTTGGGACTGTCCTTGGGCATATAAAAGGTAGAGGGCTATCCATTTGACTAGTTCAACTAGAGATGCAGTGATGAGGTCAACACATCATTTAGGGACTTGAATGATTTAGATTATATATCGATCTCTAAAGTATCTTATTATAATATGTACCTCAAACTTCTGAGAGTGGGGTGAGGATTGAGCATGCCAAGAATGAGCACAACCACTAAAAGAATGTGAGAAAATAAAGGAGCTTACCATAGACTCATTTCCACTAGAGGAATCTTTATCTTGTTTTAGTATGTTACAACAATGATAACCAACTATGTGGTGATATTTCATGTTGTGAATATGCACTAATATGTTGCATGACTCCATGAGTATTACATATAGTATTTTAGATGAGATTCTGTGACATAATTTCATACTTCAGATAGTATATTATCATTTACGCATTCTCTTATGATGGAACACTAACCTAGGAAATGGTATAGACAAACCAACTATGGAAAAAACATATTTCCTCATTTTCAATTCTTGCAGGTCTCAATCCAATAACAAGGAAATTATACAAGCAAAGAAAACATAAATAAATAATGTCAACTTTTCATCAGGAAAAAGAATCCTAAGACTAGGGTACCCAACATCCATTTTTACAAAATTGAATTATATTTTCAATAAATAGGTGTGTAGACCTTCCTAATTCCCTATATTCTCATTTATTGAGCCCCAATCACTCTTAGAGGAAGTCACTATTCACTTTTGTCGAACACAATCAACTCTAGATTTTAGTTCTAATTTCTTCTCCATGTTTATACCTTATAATTTTGTCTCTTTTTCCAGTTTTACATTGTAGTTAGCTTAGTCAGATTACCATTATTGGCATAGTTCACTTACTCACTATTTCATTTAGATTTTAGATTTTAATTATGTTTGAAACCAATTTTATATTCCTTTCATAATGGGAATATTGACCATTTAATATGATGTGGATAATTGTTATATGTGAGAGGTGTTTCTCTTCTATAGCTCCACATTTTGATTCACTATTACATTTGAATATTCGGTCTTTCTATATCAACTCCTTTTTATGATCCATTTTGACACCATGTACCCACATCAATTTTTTGATTTAGTGTATTTTATAATTCAATTTTAATCTCCTTAATTGTGATTTTCAGTTTCAATTAGGATTTCCCTTAAACAACATACCAAGGAAAAAATTAAGCCTACAAAAAGTTAGTCAACTATTACTCTAGGAATCTATTGTTAATATGTGGTGTCAACCACTCAATTAGTGGTTTAAATTTATTAGGAATGATGGATTATGGTGTGGATCAAAGATGTGTTGGTGGTAGTAACCTTATGTTAAGAGATGTACATGACCTCTATTTCAATTCTTTTATTGGATGATGTTGATGTGATATTGTCAAGGTAGTACTCACAACATTATATTTATTGACAGATGCATTGCCAAGACCTTGATATTTAGGATTTGTAGAAAAGTGTGCAAATTCTAACACTTACTTATTCATACAAATGTAATCCATTTCCTTAATACAACAACCATTGATAAATTTTGTTAAAAATGTAATGTTTACCATTTTTAAAGGAAGATGCCACACCATCATCTTGTATTTGAAACTCATTTATCTTATGTATTTTCTCACATGTACAATAGAGCTCACATTTACAAAATTAGATTATCCTAGTTGATATGATACCATGATTTTTTCTCTATTCATGCTTATTACTTCATCATTCGGAATGTTGATGTGTCAGATACTAAATTTTTGACCAACATCTTTGATGTGCTCCATGTCATTTTTAATCCATGCGTCCATTGGAGGAAACTATTTGTTCTTTGGAAATAGAGTTTGTTGGAAAATTGAAAAGATTAGGTCTTGTTTTGCAATTATAGATGGGACAAAGTGGTCGTTGGGATCATTTTGAATTTATTTATCAATGGTAAGCTCCTCATGAAAGTGGAGTCACTTGGAAGTCAAGAACAAATATAGGATCTTAATTAAAGAGTGAATTATGTTGGATCAACATGAACATCATGATCATCTATGAGGGATTCTTAGAATAAGTTAGCCAATGAGATGAAAACAAAACATCTATCGATTAAAAACAGATAATTAACAAACATTTATGTAAATAAGAAAATATTATTTAATTAAATGTATAATAGATGTTGATTAAACAATATTTAATTAATTCATTGATAAATTTATAATATGACAATGATAGGACAATAATTAAGCTTTGGTGACTGGTAGAATAGCTTTAGTAGCTGCCAAAATAACTCCTAACTACATAAGATAATTGAAAAGCAATCACAAGTTTTTAAATTAATATATTAAAGATATCTATGTTGGTAATTTCCCTTACAGCAGAATCCATTAGTTGCTGCCAACTGGCCGCCAATAATGTAATCATATTTGTTTCTGTCAACGCGTGGCTGTTACAATAAGCCTTCACCAAATTAATCTCTCACTATATATAATTAAATGGTCAACAGTAATAATCCATATATACCCTGATCTTGTTTTTGTCAATTTGTAGAAATCTTCATGGATTGTCGAATGATTCGAATCTAGTTGACAGAATAACTTAACTGAAGAAGGTATGGTGTAGATTCATTCCACCGCACTTGGATTGAATGTACGTCCCGTATAGCACACACTTAGGTAGTTGTATTTTGTGTTCCGAATTTAACATGATTTGAAGAACGTGCTGGCGGGTTACTTCCAGCCCCAGCAGCACAGAGTTCACGTTGTATTTATAAAGCCTTCTTAATAACTTAGAAGATCATTGAAGAGAGTACTTTGAGTAGAAAAAATGGCCGAAATTGTAACGAGAACATTGAAAACCGGCGCCAAGATGCCCCTAATAGGCTTTGGTTTGGCGGCAGACAATATCATTGTAGCCAAGGGCTCTGCACCGGTCGACCATGTTAAGGCCTCCGTGCTTACGGCCATTCAGGTCAGCTAATAAGTAAACTGTTTGTTTTAGCACCGTACTCTGTGTTAGGCCCCTTAGCATTTTAGGAAAGTTTTTCACTTATATCTTAGGAAGTTTAACTTAGGTCAGCTTATACATTTTTAGTATATGTAAAAGCCAACTGTGGTTAATACGCCTCCTGTTTATGAGCACTTTTGTACCCGAAATTTGATAAACAGCACTTTCTCACTGTTTACGTTTGTTAACTGTAAATCGGTAATATTTGGCTAAACTAGTGCAATATTCTTATTCTTAGGTTGGTTATCGAGCGTTTGATACTGCAAGAATTTACTCAACGGAAGGTGTTTTGGGAGAGTCTCTGAAGGAAGCCTTCGAAAAGGGACTTGTGTCTCGCAAGGAAGTATTTGTTACATCCAAGCTGTGGTTGACGGACTGCTATCCTGAGGATGTCATTCCTGCTCTCAAGAAAAGTTTAGAGTAAGGGCATGCATTGGATTTTGTTTTGAAGACTTCTCATTCATCAACAATTCTAATGGTCTTTCCAATTTTATACAGGGCGTTGAAGTTGGAATACTTGGATTTGTATCTTATCCACTGGCCTTTAGCACTTAAGAAAAGTACCACATTTCCTATTCTAACACCAGATGATGTAGTAGCAATAGATATCAAAGGTGTTTGGGGGGCAATGGAGAGTTGTGCTGAACTTGGTCTGGCCAAGGCAATTGGTCTCAGTAACTTTTCTCCTAAGAAGATTAGCGATATTCTTGCGTTTGCAAAGATTCCTCCTGCCGTAAATCAGGTGTTTGCATTATTTCTCTACTCAAGGAAAATTGTTATTTAATGTTCACTTATCTTTTAATAGTAATGGTAAATTTCTATTTAGGTTGACGGCCTATTACTCGATTGTTCCATTGAATATTAATGTTGTAATGTTTTTAAAATAAATTTTTTAACAAGATTTATTGAGAGACAGACTGGTTTACGTTCCCGGACAATTAAATACAGGTATAGTCAACCGATGTACTCCAAGCGTTTGTTTCTGTGCATTTATATCTCTTTTGTAGAGGTAACTGAAAATTACGTTATTCAATAGAGTATTCTTTCACCAATAGGTCAAAGACCTATTATTTATATCTACGACTTATGTGTTGATTGGGTTGGCTCAAATTTTAATGGTTGTCATGGTTAGAGTTTAACTTATATATTTAATAAAAAACTGTTCCGGGCTCTATTGAGATCTCAATGATGAGAAGGGTTTAATATTATGTACCAATAGGTGAAGGAGCATGTTATGAGATTGTTTCCTAGAGGGCTATGCCTTGAAAGGGTCAACCTTGTTAATCTAGGGCAGCAATCGAAGGCCTCAGACAAAGAAAATAAAAAGATAATTAAATGTGAGAAGAACTTTAGGACAGTCCTCTAACTCTCAGATTAATGTTTTGGATTAAAGAGTAGCATCCTTTTATTGGAATAAAGGATATGGCTGGTGGCAGTGTACAAAATTCTGTCATGTAGTTTGGCTTCAAGCTACTTTGAACAGTGAGTTATATAGGTGTTTTGGGGGAATATTTCTTTTTTTTTGAAGTTTCAATGCTTCCAATGAAGGGGCATTGCTGGCTTTTTACTGCTTTGTTACGTTTTTTTTTGTAGGTTCTGTCTGAATTCTTTTACATTCTCCTTTTTCTGTTTCTTGTTCTATACAATAATGGGGATTTTGCAAAATATCTTATTTCAATTCATAACTTTCAGTAAAAATGAAAAACATTAATAGAAGTTATAAAAAACCCTAAATTTATGTATACAACTAAGCTGTCTCTTTTTTATATATCACATATGATTAATTCTTTTGTTTATCATGTTGATTTTTACGTTACCGAATTTCTCTTTTGCAGGTTGAGATGCATCCGGTTTGGCAACAAAAGAAATTGAGGGAGTATTGTAAGAGTATGAATATTCATGTTTCTGCGTGGTCGCCATTAGGAGGTCCGGGAAATTCTTGGGGATCAAACTATACCTTAGAGAATCCAGTAATTAAAGAGATTGCCACTAAACATGACAAAAGTTCTGCTCAGGTATTCTTAGATTGCCGATTCTCCGATACATTGGTTATCATTTTTCAATTAAAGCAAAATTGAAAATTTAAACTAATATCAAGTTGATTACTTAGGTAGCATTGCGTTGGGGAATAGAAAGCGGGGTAACTGTGATAACCAGGAGTTTCAACCCCGTAAGAATATCACAGAACTTCAATGTATTTGATTGGAAGTTGGATGAAGAAGACCACAGAAAGATTAGCAGCATAAGGCAAAGACCGGCAGATTTGGTGAGGAACTTCTTTGTAGATCCTGTCAACGGTCCTTTTAAAACAGCCGAGGAACTATGGGATGATGAAATCTGAATATCTAGTGACAAGATTCGTTTGTAGAAATAAGCAATGGATGTTATATGTTACCATTGTAGCACCTAGGACACCAATGAAAAGTGCAAATTCTTATTAATTGTGGCGTTGTCCTATTTATAAAAGCAAACAATTATTGATTTAGATTTTTGTTTTTTAAATGTTTGTCAGACGGTAATCTATAAGAACAATCTCATTTGAGAAAAGATCTCTAGGGAAAGTGTTATACTAATGTAAAGAGAGAACCTACCATGCAAAGCATGAGGAAGAAGTACCAAGTGTAATGCAAGGAAATATATTTGCACATGAATTCACAAACTCCCATTATTTTAATAGCGGAAACTAATGGACAAACACGTTTTTCTTCTAATAATTTTCATATGCTTTTTGCAGGGCAATGAGATTGATTGGACGCTACGAAGTCTTTAGTAATTAGAGGTTGACGAACAGTAATGTTAGAGGTAGCTACTAATTACAATATAAAGCTTAAAAAGCTTAAATGTGGTGTGACACAATGACTGAACGGCAGAGAAAGTTTCATGAGTTTGGGAAAAAAGTGATGGGAGATTGCTTTACAACTCTAGCTTTCAACTATATCTATATAGTTTTTTTTTATGGTTTTTATTAGGGTTTCTGTACTTTCTTCTTATTCTGTATTAATTGAGGGGAATTATGTTACCTTTTTCAAATGGCTTCAGTTACTTTTGGCTCAGCAATTGCTACTAGCGCCAAAGTGTTGGCTGTAGATTCTAATGGCTCCTCCGAGCAAGCATCCCAGAAATTTGTCCCCGAAGTATTCCACAAGGTAAGTCCTCTTCTAACCCTGATGTAGTTTTTCCTTTGCCAAAATTTGACAAAGCTTGTGAATGGTTAAAAAAAATTTACTTTAATTGGATATTTTGGGGTAGAGTTCCATCTGAAAATGTCCTTAGGACCAGGTCACCAAATATTGGCTCCCTCAAGGGGTGCGCTTAGATGGTGTCCAAGATCTTACCAAAGGATTTTTCCTTTTCTATTTGGGAAGCCTTTCCCATGTTGAGGGTATTCTCAATCACGGCCACTGGTCCGTTCGCACTTCCATCGTTGTCTTTCAGCCTTGGTCCTGATTTGTCTTTGCCTTGCTGGCCTTTAGTACAAAATATTACTCAATCCTTGGGTAGGGTAGTTTTCTTGGAACTAGAGCGTTTCTTTCACACTCTCCCTCAAAAGAGGATTTGTGTTGAAGTCAACCTCGCACATCACTTAAGAGAGTCAATTGAAAGTCAAGTTGGTGAGTGGTGTTTCACCTAGATAGTAATGTATCTCAATTTACCCAATACGTACTTTTGTTGCCGCTCTATAGGTCATAAGATTAGAGATTTCCCTCTTGTAGTCAACAAGCGTAGGACTACTCCTAAGGAGCCATTTGTTTCCCAAGCTCGGAACACTTAAAAAGATGATGTTGCCTAGATTATTATAGTTCGTAAAGGGAAACAATATACATTTTCTCAACCTAAGAAGACTTCTACAATTTTACCACTTCCAGTAAAAGCCACAAAGGTAGTTTCAAACCCTTCTTCTCAAGGGAAAATAGTACCCTCAACCGAGGCACGGGAAGTTTCTTATGGCATTTCTATAGAATCCATCGCTTGCCAGCTACTTTTAGTTCCTTAGTGCCTCCTCAAGATTCTTCAGCCTCATTACCAGTTTGATCTTGTAGCCCTTCTGGGCATGGTCAAATTGACAACACTGGACTAAGGAACAAGCAAATCCTTCTAGGAGATTTATACCCACCTTTCGACTCTGAGTTGGCATTTTTACACAATAATTTATCCTCTCTTAGGGATGAAGATATCGTGAAAGATGATTTCTAATGAATTTTCATTCTTCAAATGTAAGGGGTTTTACCGACCTCCATCGAAAATAGTTTGTCAGAGATGTTCTCCATCAATTTCCTGAGACATATATCCTTTTCCTTCATGAGATCAAGATAGTTGGTTTTCTTCTTTCAACTGCTTGTCATGTCATATGGCCTCAAAGTTAGGTTTTCTCTTCTTCCCATGAAGCTGGTAGAGGTGGGGTGGTGACACTGTTGGCACCATGTTGGAAAAGTTTAATAATTGATCATGGAGAGGACCCCATGCATAGGCTGGTGTGGCCTCTTTTTAATATTAATAATCACTATTTTGGTGTTATTAATATCTATGCTCGCAATGATGCAATGTAGAGAGATTTTTTGTTGAGATGGCTATGTGATTTATTTCCATTTGCGACTTGGGTTTTGTACAGTGATTTTAACATGGTTTGGGTTACTTTTGATAAGAATGACATCTCTCCATTTTGTCAAATAGTTGGAGAACATAAGGCCATAATAAATTAGGGCTTTATGATCCCAATATCAACTTTCACCACCCACATGTGGTTTGGCATACCAAGAGTAATTTTAGATCTAGATCATACATGGTATTTAAATGATTTGATCATGCCATGTTCTCTTATCAATCATTTTTTTTCTTTTGGGAAAGACCAAGATTTTCCACTTTTACCTTTATCGGACATTACTTTTTTTTACCATTGTTCCATTCAATTTTCTATTCAATGGTGTGTCCACATATCACATTCCTCACTACCTCCTTTCTTTTTTAACATATCATTCTTGAACCATCCACCAACCCTGGCCCACATTAGGAAAGTTTGGAATCTTCAACTAAGACCTACTCAATGGACAAGTTCAATTTCATGGTGGAATGTTTCTATTACTCACACCACTCACTTTCTTCACTTTTATAAATAAAAAAAACTCATCTTTTACCGATGTCAATCCTATGCTACAAACACCAAGGATTTATGTGCAACAGTTGAGAACTTAGCAAATCATCCTTTCTCAACATAATTATAGTTAAAGGTTGGCAAAACTTCATCATGCAAAAACCATTAGTGAGACTTATTCTACTATGGGAGCATAGCTAAAGGCATGTTTGCATTAGTTGAAGGTGAGAGACTATGGTACTAAAGAATTATTTACTTCGCTACGCCCCATACATTCCACCTCTAGTATTAGAAGTATCAAACATGGGAATTTAGTTCTAATAGAGCTTCCAAATATTCTCCAAGCCTTTTTTTCTTATTACAAGCATGTTTTCATTTCCCAGGATCCTACTCTAGCCTCACAAGTGGCTCCAGAGGATTGTTTACCCTATATCCCCAATTGTCTCTGTCACTCTCAAAGAGATTTTTGTGAGAAGACATTTTCTCTTCAACACCTTAGGGAAGTTGAATTCTCAATTATTGATGATAAATCCCTAGGTTGTGATGGTCTTTCCTATGAATTTTATAAAGCCTTATGGGATTTTGTAGGCTCTAACCTCCATAATTTTTATTTAGAAGCTCTTGAAACTAGAACTTTAGGAATTAAAATAAATAAAGGTAACATCAAATTCATACCTAAAGCTAGTGACCTAGAGGATATTTGAAATTGTGGCCCCTTCAACTTTCTCAATGTTTCATATAAAATAATAGCAAAGGATTTGGCATTAAAAAATTTCCATCTTCTTTCTCAAATAATCTTCCTTGAACAGGCTAGATTTACTCAATCCTAGTTCATCCTTGATAATATTATTGTTGTTTGGGAGGTATGTAATGGGCTTGTGAATCTGGCCAACCTCCAATTTTCTTGAAAATAGATTTTACCAAGGCATACATGACCATATTGAATGGCCTTTTATCCTTTCTATGTTGTTTGCTTTAGGTTTTTGTCCTCATTTTATTTCTTTTCATAAAATAATTTTTGTAGATGCCAATATCTTCATTACCATTAATGACCATCGCTCTACCACTTTTTCCTTTCATAGATCAATCCAATAAGGTTTCCCTCTTGCACCTTCTTTGTATGTCTTAACCACTGAGCATTTGGCTACTTACTTGTGTCTGTTATTTTAGTAGGACAACTCTGTGGGAGTTTATTACCCAAATCCTCCTTGTAGCTTTTCAATGGCCATTTTATAATTTATTGCTTTCTCACTCTCATTGAGGATGAAGCCAATGTGCAGAAAGCCCTTCACTGCCTATAAATATTTTTATTGGATTATAGTTTAGCCATTCAATGGCATATAAATCTTTTGATATGATTGGAAATGAATTCAACATGGTCAGGTTTTCCACTCTTGGAAATTCCTTTTTCTTTTCATGGTTCTTTTATAAAACTATGGAAGGTGGTACTCTCAAAGATTGAGGCCAATTTGGCAAATTGGATTACAAAACCTCTCTCTTTGGCAGATAAATTTTAGGTTTGTTCTAATATTTTGGTAGCCATGCATGTCTACTAATCTTCATGTTTTTCTCCTTCCCAAGAAGAATATGCCAAGTTAGAGTGTTAGTTGAGAGATTTCTTATGGGACTGAGATGCTCAAAGGTATGTCTTCCACCCTATTGCTTGGGAGTATTTTTATCTCCCTCGACATTGTGAGGGGCTAGGCATCATTTCTACACACACACAACTTCAAGCTCTTTGTGGTAAATGGATGGTTCATTGTATCAAAAGAGATGAAGCATAGAAATTCCTTTTGAGACATTTTATCTCCTCTGGATACACTTTGCATCGATGTGCCTGGCAATATTTGGGATTTCAAACTTTTCTTCTAATGAGAGATATAGTATAAATTTAGGGTTCATTTTTGGAAAATATCATATGGAATGCATGGGACGCTATAAAACCTTTTCTTTGATGGCATGGGTCTAGCTTTCATGATGGCCTCTCATTTAATCAAAAAAATCTATGGTGGTCATCTTTAATTAGAATGCAAGGACTTCCCTTGGCCAAACTTCTTGGTCATGATACTCTACATTTACATAGATATGGGCTTCGTACTCCACAAGATCTTTTCTATAGAGGAAAAATATCTCTCTGCAAGTGGGAGGATGCTCAGTCTAATTTTTCTCTTACCACTTTGGACTGAGACACATTTGAATTATTGGTTTCCCTTTTTCCACAATAACTTTTACACAAAATTAGCATCACTAGTCATTCCCCATCATGGAAAGATTGCAAATGGTACCTAGATAGTGTTTTTGATAGACACCAACCAAGGCTAGGTTACTAGTGGATTTCTCACAATTTTCCTATGGTCGAGGTCTTAAACCAAAGATTTCATGTGCAATCCTCACATTCTTTATGGAGATTGTGTTTTATTAAAGTTTGGTCTAGCATTATAGATCCCAAAATTGCATATTTTAATTGGTATCTTTTATTTCAAGGGTTACCTTTTTATTCACATTTTCATCATTTGGGTATTCTAGATCCTCACTGCCCTTTTTACCATTATCCTGAATCTTTTATTCATCTTTTTCATTTTTTGTTGTAGGGCTTAAAATTATTTGGTTTGGATTCATAAATTTTTCTCTCCTTTTCCTCCTTACAAGTTTACCTAGCCAATGGTCCTTTTGGGAGACAATCCTTCATTTCCCTATCTGTTCCCGTAGGTATGGCATTTTTTCAGAATGGAGACTCTATTTACTATTTGGAAAGAACAATATTTTATGATATTTTCTAAAGATTTAATTGATACTAAAGTGTATTTATTTTATAAAGCTATTATTTCCAATAATATAGGGTTTTAGATTCAATTTCAAGAAGGTAAATTTGTGATTGAAGTTCCTCATTCCCAAGAGCTTCTTCAACACTAGGGAAATTCTCCTTTCACTATGACTAGAGTTCCTCAAAATGCCTCTACTTCAATCACCCCTTCCACCTCCTATGGGTGGCATCGAGGTAGAAGAGGCTCAAATAGGCAGAGTGTTTCTCATTCCTAGCCTCCTTTTTAATGGTCTCCTTCTCATCATCCTTGTCCACAAGATTTTTTTGTGTCTCCTCACCTATGAGATTCTCCTCTGGTAGGTGAGATCCAACATCTCCCACTTGGCCAATGGATCCCACCATGGGTTGGCTCACTCGCGAGGGAAAAAGATGGCCCTCTTTTGGCATGTATTTTACATAGATGGACCTGGTTATCTCTCCAAGGAAGGTAGAAAAGGAGGATGATCACAATATTGATGGCCAGATACTGCAAGACCCAGAGCCCACTCACACTTCATACTAGGGAGAAAAGAGTGATGATGAAGACCCTCTTCCTATATCTACCACTTCTCTAGCCAATTGAGGGCTTTTATATTTGTTGTTTCTATTTTATATAGTGTTTTGGGGCCATGGTCATATAAAATTGTGTTTATAGGGATTTCCCTCATTAAAATTCTTATAGTGATTGGGAGTTGAATAATTTTTTGATTTCCTCCTAATCCTTTAATATGTACTTTTGATTAAATTTGGTTAATATAATTTTTTGTTTCGCTATTACATCAAACAATGACTAAACTAATTTCTAAATCTCTTTAGTCTTAGTTTTTTCAACACATTTACATGTCATTAATGTTTTTTTTAAAGATGATTTCAAGTATACATGATAAAATGAAGTACGTAGTTATAAAAGGGAGTATGTAATTCTAAAACTTATTTCTTATTGGTGATTTTAAAATTTCAAATCATTTTTAGTAATACTCCTTGATAATTCAATTATAAATCCCATAACCTAATATAGCCTAATCCTCCCTTATCAAGGGAGATGTTCACCTAGATTGTCCTTGTGGATATAGATCAAAATTTAGAGGCCCTTTGATACCCTTTATTATTTAGTGGGTTTAACTAATATCTCATGGTCTTGCTGCTAATGGTGACAACCATTAACCTTAAATTTGGATTGTCCGCTTGCAACCATTCTTGAATTTTTTTCCATTTTATAAATATTAATGATTGGTAGTACACTTGATAGTTTAGGAAATCTAACAATCATTGTTCCCCATGAGGAATGTATACTCAATATTTTATTCTTGAATCATATGTCTTTTGTGCCACCCAGGATTTGCAAATGGTTCATACCATGATGAGAGCATGGACACAAATAATTATTTTTAATGTAACATTGTTCAAGATCTCATCGGTGATGATTATATTCTATATGAAATTATTTTTCCATCTTAATACTCCTAACTATTTTCACCTCTTTTAATCTAGCAAAATTTCTACCAACTATCGATATTACATTATTAAATTTCATTGAGAATCATTTTAAATTGACTATAACATGTTTTAATATCATTTGTGTCTATTGTACTAGATTTATTCCCACAACTAAAGCTTTAATTGAGATCTTTCTAAAAGTTTATGAAAAATCTATCCTTAGTATATTTTTTTTTCACTAATATTTAAAAATGATTCACTTGTATCAATGCCTTGACTTGGATATTCATATATAAAATTTCACACACAGGTTCAATTTAATTTATTTTATTATAGTAAGTAGGGAAGATCCCTATCAAATTACAAATTTGATATAACCAATCAAAACTTGAATTGGAACAATACCAGCCGCCAAAATAGCATAGTTGGACAACCAAAAAAAGTAGTAGTTTTGAAACCAAAAAGGTTTCATCCTATTTTGAAATAGAGCTTTGAGACTACTTATACAAGAACCTAACCTAATAAGGAGAATATTTATTCTTTTGTTGAACAACTATCTATGTAGATCTATTATGGTCTACATGACAATGTGTGAGAAGAAATATATTTTGGAAAAAACTACTTCATTATGGAAAACAACATTACCAACACAAAAATTATAATTCATGACACTAATTCTAACTTTACCTAAATAATAATTTTCCTGAAATACATTATCAAGAGGAATAACAAAAGATTCAATACCATACATTTCATTGTAAGAAGCGTACATACAAATTGTTGAATAACACAAGAAAGTAAATCAATAGAAATTCACGAGGAGTAGAAGGAAATAGACCAAAATATGGACTCGAATCCTTTTGAAAAATAGTAACATAAGGAGGAGAAGTAGCAAGAGGGGCTTCATCTAATTAAATGTTAAAAAATGGTAACATTCTTGTTATACATTGTTAATTTTTCGTGATAATCACTAATTTTATTTTATGCATTTGTGCTCATATCAAAAAATTATTTATTTTCAAAATACTTTGTTCCATTATTATGTAATCTAATATTTATGCCACATTACTATAACTAACTTCTCTATAGTACTCAAATTAACAAAAAATAATTACTATAGGAAATTTAGGAAACACCAACTTTATATGCTATATAATACTAGCATATGACATTAATATACACTAGTGTATATTAATAAAATAAAAGTTCTAGCTTAGAAAAGAAAGATATGGCCCAAATCTAACAAGAAAAATAACATGAAGTCATAAAAATAGATCAAAAGGAATTCACAATAAGTGAATTCAAATAGTTAACTAAACATAAAACATGCCAACTAAACAACTATAAAATAAAGAGATAGGACCAACCACTAGACCTTAAAAATAGGGATAAGTAACCCCTTTCCAATGCTCATTAAGCTCCTTGATATTTTATAAAAAAGAAGTCCTCTTAGGAGAATGCACACCAACATCAAGATAGGTACCATCGTTTCCCATGATAGCCATAGGAAGACTTGCCTCCCTTTTCCTATACTTGGCACTTTTTTCTTCCAACTAAACCTGTAAAGTGTTGAAAGTGTGGGCAGCCTTCTCCATAATATTGTTCCAATATGAAACCAAATCATATAATTTTGTATTGAGCTAAAACTAGCTAGATTTCACATTTTCCAAAGCACTAATCATCTCATGTTTTTCCTCTTTTAATGAAATCTAAATTTTAATTTCCCATATTAGTCTTCTTGTTAGGAATGGGAACACTAAGAGTGGGGGGTGAATTAATGTTCACTGCATTTTATCTTTTCACTTAATCTTTAAATTGAACTTAAATGCTTGAGTACTGAAATGAACATCCACATAAACATGAAACATGAAATCAACACATAACACCAATATGGTTAAAAGTAAACCCAAATATGTAAAAACCCTGGTGGGATTTGACACCCACTAATATTTTGTACTAGTGTTTTATGATCCTTGTGAGAAGATCCTTAACCTTGTTAGGAGTTACTTTACA
The DNA here is from genome assembly GCA_027943335.1 of Chamaecyparis obtusa. Lineage (NCBI taxonomy): Eukaryota > Viridiplantae > Streptophyta > Pinopsida > Cupressales > Cupressaceae > Chamaecyparis > Chamaecyparis obtusa. The sequence continues at coordinate 74,978 of BSBK01010735.1, read as the reverse complement.
ATGTATTAAGTATAGTAGACCTTGTCAAGGGTTCGACCCTCTTAGGAGTATTTTACAATAAACATTGTTAGGGGTGTGGACGCATTGTCCCAAAGCTCACTGCTCAAGTGGTGAAGGCTACAACCTTCAGATCTTAGATACACACTACATCTGCTAGATGAATTTTTATTGTGACACTACTTGTTTGATCAGTTCCTTTGGTGCACTGATGCTTTGACCTCTTGAAAATCTCTAATACATCTTATAGACTCTTTGCATACTTTTTCTCTGCTTATCTCAACTATTCAGCAAATTTCATCCCAATTACAATGGGATCATCTCATAATTATATGCGCATACAAAACAAACAACTAGGTCGGCCCTTAAACCTATTACATATAATGCTTCCAATTGAATTGGCTCAAGCATGTTTACAAAAATAAATATATACATGTCGGAAACCTAATTACAATAGGTGCATAGCCTTTACATCATTAGAATATAACCACAACTCAAAATGCTAACAGTCAGCTACTTACTCTATTCTTCTCTGGCACACACTAGCTATGTAGCTTTAACTGTCTGTATCTTTCTCATACTTGCATATCTAATCATGTGCTCATAGACTAAGCATGGATATAATCTAACCAACTTATCTTCCAGGGCGCAGACCATAACTCGGGCCTACACACGTGTCCTAATGCTCTCAGCTTCAGGAACTCTATTAGAAATAGGGAATACTGAGAGGGGGGGTGAATCAGTATTCTACAAACTTTATCTTTTGCCCAAATATGGATATAATAGATTATCTTTACACATGCATAACATAAGAAGCTAAACAACATGCATAGCAATAAAACTAAAGAACTCACAAAACGTGATATGTTCTCGAGGAAACCTTGGCCAAGGGATGGTACCCACAAAGATCCACTAATCAAAAGTATCATGTTAAGGATATTGACCCTATTAGGAGTCTATTACAAGCATATAGTGTATCAATCATGATTAAGGGACTATAGGCCTTGTTAGAAGCATCAACCCTGTTAGGAGTTGTCAATACAAAATCTGATTACCAGATGAACCCACTACCCAAACAAGTAATGTACAATGTATACTAATTAAAAAATGGATTAAGGTACATAAGCTTATTCTACTTGCATCAATATCTTTTTTTTTCTTTTACATTCGCATCATATCACTTGATCATATCATTACAATATTACCACATTCCTTGTGTTCTTCTTACAATTTACAATTACATATATACAAGTTATTAAGGATTATAAATTTACATGGTCGGCTTGCATGTATCTTTATCTAAGGGTTAACATCTAAGATGTCATCCCTTTATATTGTTAAGACATTATTTTGATAAACAAAATAATCCCTTAACTATTTACCAATTTTGTCTTCAAAATTGTCATGTCGGCTTAACACTATCTTCGATAAAACTATCATAACTAATTTCGTACATTCCGTACTAACTTACTCTCTGAGATGGGTCATCATTAGACATCATAGAGTCTATGTTCAATTGCACATGCACTAAACTTACTCCAATCAATGTTGCAAACAAAAACTATGCCCAGGTACACAGGTGAAAATGTTGTCTCACACTTGGACAAATTTTCAAGGCACTTTGCTATACTTGCTCTCTGACCTTTGCACTCTTCATGTGGATCATATGTTGCCATAATGACAACATCTATGTACTTAGCTTAGCCAAATTTCCAACAATCTCCCCCTTTGTCATTGGTGGCAACATATGAGAAAATTGGCTAAGTGTACAACTCAAAATCTCAAAATTGTGGCCATAGTATAACATATACATATACTATCCTTATAAATCCTCAAAATATAATTTCTAATACAATACTCCCCCTAAGAATATAAATCCATATCATATACAACAATTTTCTGTTCTATATCTCTTCCCCTTTGACAACAATGACAAAATAAAGTAGGGAGGGCTAAAAAATTGTGTCACAAAAAAGATTATACCTTAGTTCCTTATTGCAAAACCGGTAGGCTTGCAACACAATCTGCAAAATCAACTTTCATTGCTTCTATCTCCTTCTCCCATGATTTCTTAATGGAATCTTCCACATTGATTAAAGTGCTTAGTCCATAAGCTACTATTTGACATGCTTGAAGGTTTTCAGAGTTAAACTTCTGAAAAGATGTCTTTGCCAAAAGACATTCTTCCAATTGTTCTTCAATAACGCATAACTTCATAGAAGTGTGCTCTCTCAAAAGAGTAAATCTTCTCATTTTTCTATTCCTTTCATCTTGGAAAACTCTAATTTCATCATAAAGCTTCCTAACTTTCTTCTCAATATCTAATACCTTCACATTGGGGCTAGAAAGAAGGTTACATTCATTCTAAATTTTTGCTTCTTTCAACTTCATGTTCCGATCTTCTTCTACTGTTAAGGTCTCTGATTTTGTACACTATATGTACAAAGATTTTATTGTTTCCAAATGATTCTTCAAGTCCTTGATACAAATATCAAGACTTTTAATATCATTCCTGATAGTCTAGCTAATATTCAAAAGCATTTTAGTTTCATAAGCTGCTTGAGCTCTCACTTTTGCAATATCAGATAGATTAGTGAATTCATTATCAAAAGTGCTCATTACCTTCTTAGGTTTCTCCAAAGGGTTTGCCTCTATAATTTTTGTAGTTACAATGCTTTGTAACTTCTTAGTTAGTTCCTTCAAACTCCCTTCAAGATTCTTCACTTTCTTGTTCTTGCCAATAATCTTATTCAAAGAAGTGATCAGTTCCAACTAATCATCATGATCAACTTCTTTTCCTAAATCCTCAAATAAATATCCAATTTCCTTCTTCTTTCCAGTCTCAGCAGTAAGACTGATGTCTTCTTTGATAGGAATAGGTGCTTGAATCTCTATTTCTTTAGGTTCTTCAATAGTGGTTTGTGTCTGCTCTACTTTTGTATCTGCTTCATCAAGAGTTGAATTGTCAACAATTTTTGCTAAATTCTTGAATACATTGTCATCAGTATCCAAGGTGACCTTTGTACCTTCTACATTCATTGATTCATCTTCAATGCTAATAGATGGAGGAAAGGGAATATCCTCTTGTTCTGCTTCACCTGCTTGATCTACTGCAATTGATGGTTCTCCAACAATTTTTACCATAACCTTGATTATTGCCTACTCTGTATTAGAATTAACTTCTTCATATATGCCTCCCATAATTAGAATGGTTCTCCTTTTGGTTCTCAGATGGGTGCTTAAGGCCTTCAATATCTGCTTCAGGTGTGCATCATCTCTCACATCCTAAATCTTTCTTACTAGATTCTCTTTGATAGAAGTGCCTTCTTCTTGTCCTCTCTTCTTTCTATTTACAAGTTTGTTATACAAGTCATCAGGTATCTAACCCTAAATAGTGTCAAACTTCTTATTTGGAAAAACCATGTGCTTTACAATTGCATTCTCCAAGTTAAGTCTGTCTGAATAATCATAAAGACCTGTAGTACTTATTGATTCTAGTAAAGTCTCCATCTTCAATAATCTTCTCATGAAGCTTTTCAACTTTAGGTTTCCAAGCTTTCTTCTCAACCAAAGTAGTGTCATCATCTTTAATTATTGCAACTTTCCTAGGAACTGGTGGCACCAAAATTTTCTGCCTCTTACCAGGTCTAGTAGAAATTTATTTCTTTGTCTTGCTAGGAGTGGAGGAGGTAGACCTAGTAGGTCTTCTTGTTTCTTGTTCCATCTCCAGTTCCTCTACTTTCACCTTGATTTGAGGTTCTTTCTATTGTACTGCAATTGTTGGGGTAGACAAAACTTCTTTCCGTTCACTCATTCTGATTGTTGCTGTTGTGTTCTTTGCTATCTCAAACTCATGTTGTGTCAATCCTGAATCTTTCAATATTTTCTTTATAGTGTTGTTAACTCCCTTCTTAGACTGCTTCTCCTCAATTATAGCTTTTGCAGAGTTGAAATTCTCTTCAAAAGTTCCAAACCTTTTGCACTAGGTGTCCAACTTACACTTAAGTAACCTACCAACATATTCTTATGTTTCTATCTCAGATATCTCATAGCCAAGAGGGTCTATGAACTCAATTCTAGGCTCCACTACTTCAATATAGGTAAATTCAGTGTCAACCACAAAACATATATCATCTTTATATTTCTCCACAATAGACTGTGGAATCCTTGATTTGTTGATTACCAATTTCTGAAATGTCTTCATCACTAACATAGCACTCTCATTCAGTTTGTCAATAACATGTTCCATATATACTTTATTTATCCTTTCCATAGTAGATTGACCATCATTCCAATCATTTGCAATGGTGTATGGAAATCTTCTCAATAGGTGGAAAAACATGTATGAGATTAAGGATGAAAATCTAAATTGTGCATACTTAGTTTTCTTAATCTTCTCCAAGTTTTCAAACAGTTGTATTCTCTGAATTTCACACATATCAACTGGTACCTTGTCAATACACATTAAATAGGCTATGTGTACCATTCCAACTACCATGTCATCTTCTCTCAAATTGACGATTCTAGGGCTTGTGTAGATTCGGTGCTCAAATCCTTCACCAAATCATTGCAAAATGCTTCCAATCACTGCTCTTTGCTCTCTTAAACATTTCAAATCACTTTGATGATCAAATAACATCAATCATAACCTTTTATTACTTCAATCTCACTTAGCTGTAACATCACATTCAATTCTTTTGCCACTTCTTTCCAAAAAGCTATTTATGTTAACCTGCAAAAACTTAAAACTTCTTGCGATCTCGCAAAACATAATATTTTCTTTTGTGCTCCTAACCATAGAATCAGTACATCATAAACTACCTTACATTAATTGTGCAAGACTTAATTCATCATAAATCTACTTCTACACTAATTCTAAGTTCCTAATCTACTGTAATTTTCATAAATCAAGTGCTTCCAGATAGGTCAGGTAAGGATTCATTCTTACCACTTGATACTTCACCTTTCTAATTACCTTCATTGTTGAATATGTCTTCTTGATCTGTGCCTTTAACAAACTTCACTTCATCTACATTACTACAGCAACCTTTCTGTCTGTTTCTTGCATCTTCATTTCTTCTTTCATGATTTCTAGGGTTAGGGTTAGGATGAAAAACTCCATTGTTCATTTTGAAAAATCTTTTTGTATGTCCAATCTTGTTGCATATCTGACAAACAGTTCCATTGTTTCCATATCTTGGTCCTTGCTGATTGATTTGTGATCTGTAGTTTCTAGCAATGTGTCCAACCTTGTTGCATCTATAACATACTACTCCATTTCTTCTGTTCATATCTTCAGTAGGTCTCTTATCTACATTGTGAGTATTCCTAAACATTCTAGTACCATAATTGTTTTCAATAACTTTAGGTTTTCTACATTCAATAGCTCTATGTCCAAAACCATGACAATTATAACAATAACCATTAAGAGGTTTAAATTTCTTACCTGTGCAATCTCTCTTCATATGACCAATAGTATTACAACCAAAACATCTACCTTTGAATTCTCTTTGCATACCTTTGGGTGATTCTTCTTTCTTAGGTGGTTCTTCTCCTTTAGCTGTTTCTTCTAATTTGTTGATCTCATCAGACTTCTTCTCATCTAGACTTTCAGATATTTTCAGATCTGGTTCCTTGTTCTTATCATTTGTTTTGAATATGTTAAATCCAAGTCCAATATTATCATAGGATGGTTTTCCAAAAGATACTTGTTCATTGGTCTTCTCACTATTTGAATAGAGCCTTTCAAGTTGTTTTTTAGATTGAGTCAGTTTGCCTTTCACAATCTTGATGTATTTCTCAAGTTCAACATACTGCAAATTGACTTTCTCAAGTTCAGATGTTACATTGCCAAGTTTAGATTTCAGTTCTTCATTTTCAATCTTCAACTTTTCATTCTCAGATCTCAGATTTTCTTCATTCTTTCTATTTCCATCTTTCAAACTTAATTTCAATTTTGCTATCTTCAGTTCATGCTTAAGGATCACATTTTCTTTTTCTAAATTGTCATCACAATCTTCAATAAGAATTTCAAATCCCTTTTCAGATTTCAGATCTTCCAACTTCTTTTTCAGTTTCTCAATGAGGTTCTTTGCATCATCATATTTCCCTTTCAGAGTGTCTCTTTCATCAGTAACCATATCAATCTATTCAAGAGCTTCTTCAAGATTCTTTTGTAGTTGATCCATGCCCATAGAGATCTTTCTCAAGTTGCTAGGATTTCCTTGAATGATTCTTTTCCGAGTAACTAAGCTCTGATACCAATTGTTAGAAATAGGGAATACTGAGAGGGGGACTGAATCAACATTCTACAAACTTTATCTTTTTCCCAAATATGGATATAACAGATTATCTTTACACATGCATAACATAAGAAGCTAAACAACATGCATAGCAATAAAACTAAAGAACTCATAACACATGATATGTTCTCGAGGAAACCTTGGCCAAGGGAAAACCCTGGTGGGGATGGTACCCACAAAGATCCACTAATCAAAAGTATCATGTTAAGGATATTGACCCTTTTAGGAGTCTATTAAAAGCATATAGTGTATCAGTCCTGATTAAGGGACTATAGGCTTTGTTAGAAGCCTCAACCCTGTTAGGAGTTGTCAATACAAAATCTGATTACCAGATGAGCCCACTTCCCAAACAAGTAATGTACAATGTATACTGATTAAAAAATGGATTAAGGTACATAACCTTATTCTACTTGCATCAATATATTTTTTCTGCTCTTACATTTGCATCATATCACTTTATCATATCATTACAATATTATCACATTCCTTGTGTTCTTACAATTTAGAATTACATATATACAAGTTATTAAGGCTAATAACTTTACATGGTCAGCTTCCATATATCTTAATCTGAGGGTTAACATCTAGGATGTCATCCATTTATATTTTTAAGACATTATTTTGATAAACAAAATAATCCCTTAACTCTTTACCAATTATGTCTTCAAAACTATCATGTCGGCTTAACATTGTCTTCGGTAAAACTGTCATAACTAATTTCATACATGTTGTACTAACTAGTGCTCTAATATGGGTCATCATTAGACATCATAGAGTCTATGTTCAAGTGCACAATCACTGAACTTACTCTAGTCAATGTCGCAAACAAAAACTATGTTCGGGTACACTGGTGAAAATGTTGTCTCACACTTAGACAAATTTGCAATGCGCTCTACTATACTTGCTCTCTAACCTTTTCACTCTTCTTGTGGATCATATGTTTCCATAATGATAACATCCATGTACTTAGCTCACCCAAATTGCCAACAAACTTTGTATATTGTCTAGTCTTCAACACTTCACCAATTTCTGATCTTCCCATCAAGTGCACTGACTCCAAGCTACTATATGAATTTGTTGCCATAATGAAAACACTATACTTATTCATATACATCATTATAGATAGCTTTCCAACAATCTCCCCCTTTTTCATTGATGGAAACAAAGGACTATGGCCAAGTTGCTAATTGTTCCTTAATACAAAAGATTTTGTCTTATATATCCTTTATACATAATTTTTTTATCTTATATCTCCTTATACATATCCATACTATATTCTATACATACTCCCCCTTTGAAATTAATGAAAAATGTCTTTCAAAACTTTACATACAACTACTTCCTATGATAAAATATCTGGAGATGCTATTTGTAGGTTTTGGATCTCCTTCTTCCAAAATGTGATCAGTGAATTCACAATTTTGAGATTGGTGCATAATGCATATTGTATCTTCTCCATCTTCTCCAAATTTGTGCTAGGACCTTGATCATATGTCACCATAGTGGCATCGATATCCTTCCTATTATGATTAAGTATGTCTAATGAGGGCACAAGAGCATTCCTTAGCTGACTCTGCCTAGCCCTTATCTTGGTCATCTCTTTTTCTACCTTCTCAATCTTCTCTATCTTTCCTTGGTAGACATTATTACACATGTTTACATCAATAGATGGATCTTCCACTAATTTCCTTATGCTTTCTACCATGGCTTTTTCCTCTTGAATTTTCTTGTATAGATCACCAGTCAATTTGTCCTGGTTCATACAGTCAACAATGATCTTTCTCCCCTTTGCTGCAAATTCCTTCAAGGATTCTTGATCAGCTTTTAGTGAGCTCAACTCAAGTGCATAGTTGCTAACCAATTCATTCAATTTATTCTTCAAGTACTTCTCCTCTGAAACTAAGGATGCAAATATTTCCAGACTAGAGAAACTATTATTGAACTATGAAATTACTAAGCTAACATCATCAATGGAGTGTACCTTGGAAACTTTCTTGTCTGCTGGTAACAAGCTATTCAAGATTTTCACTGACTCTATAAGGAGGGGATTCATGATCACTTGTTTTTCCTTATTTTTTCCCATGAATCCAAACTGGTTGCGTCAGGTGTCAAACTTGACAAAAATGTTGTTGAGGGAGGTGGAGTGATAAGAGTATTGTCCATAACTTCCTCTTTTACCTTGATCACTTCAACTGATGGTTCCTTTTTCTTTACTTCTTTTTCTATTTCTTTTTCTTTTCCTTCTTCTTTCTTTTCTTCCATCTTTTCTTTTTCTTTCTTTTCTTCTTCTTTTTCTATTTTCTCTTTTTCTTCTTCTATATTTGTCATATCTTTAATCATTACTTCTTGTAGATTGGGAGAATTGTTACCACATAAATTTTTAGATTCTTGTGTGCTCACAAAAGATTCTTCAAACTTGTCCAATTCAGTGTCGGTGGCCGCCATGGCTATCTCTACATTATTAATGATAATGGTGCTATACTTTAGTGAATTTTTCATGAGCATAGACTTATATGCCTCTATTTATGTTTCAACTGTAGGCATTGAGTCCTGAGGACCTGTCATTGATGCATTAGCGGCCTCTGCCACTTTGACTTCCTTTGAGGGTACTTGTGTTGTAGGCTCTAGAGCTGGATACATGTGTCTATTCATAAAGACCTTTTCAAAGGATTTCTTTGTTTCTTTTACAACTAATTCATAGCTCTTGTCCATAATGTGCAAAGTCCTTGACTTGGTTCTGAGGTGTGGTTTTACCAGATCTAACAATAGAGATTTCCCTTCTAAGGAGCATACTGGAAGGGCATCATCTAGAATCATTTCCCTTATCCTTAAATCCTCTTCAATGGCCTATCTCTTTTGGAATTCTAAGATATTTCATAAATTATTAGGAATCATGGTCTTTAGATCCAAGACTATCTTCTTGAACTTCAACATGTGTTTGACTATCATTCCATGGATCTCTGATTTGTCTATCTCACTATATTTTTCATAAAAGTTTTCTACTTGATCAGTTCTTCCCTCATCAATTATTCTTGCACTTAGCACACTGAGACTGGGTTTGAAATGTACTTCAGGAGGTGCTTGTGAGTTCTTCATGTTCCTTGTTACTCTTGAGGATGGATGACCAATGCTGATCTCTTTCTTCCTCTTCGGCATTGCCTTATACTCAGGAGGAGCGATAAGGTCAATGGTTTCTTTGGGCCCAGAAGGAGTAACATTAGTTTTACCCTTCTGTTCATCATATGTTTCTATCTTCACCTTCTTCAACTTAGGATCATCTAATTTAGTCTTTGTTGTTGCTATGCTCTCAATTTCCAAAGCAATATTTTGTTCCCTTTCTTTGTCTAGGTCTTCTTGAGATACTCCATGAATTCTCAAGATTTCTGAGGTAACCTTAACATCCTTCCTTTTTGTTGCTATGTTGTTTAACACTACATAAACTTCTATTGTTTTCTCCTCATATGTTCCCCATCTTGGCTCATTAGGGTCTTTAGGTGCTGCTAATAGAACTTGAGCAAAAGCCTCTAGAATAGGCTCTTCCACTTCATATCCTAGTGGATGAATCCACTTTGTTCTTGGTTCAACTGCCTCCATGCATGTCGTGTCTATCTCAGCCATGAAGAAAATAGTATCCTTGTACTTTTCAACTATCTTCTCTGGTATTCTGAATCTCATCTGCATCTTAGCTCTGAATGTCTTTAACTCCAATGTCATGTAGTCCTTCAAGGTGCTCTTAGTACATGCCTCAAGAGATATGTTGGAAACTTAATTGAAACAATTGTTGTATTGTCATTGATGTCAAACCTTAATTGGTAAGACTGTTGATACTTAGGAAAGTACTATATCTATTTGAGTGTTGCTAAGGGGCTAAGCAAGGCTAGTAACAATAGCACCTAAGCAAAGGTTGAGTTATCTTGATACTACAAAGTGTACTTGACTATGTTGCACTATGATGAGATAATGTATTGTTTATCTTAGTAAAATTGAAGACTAAACCGGTAGGCTTCACCGAGTAAAGAATGGAAAAATCATGTTTAAGCTGAGTAATGTTGACGTCAACTGAGTTAGTATATGTCGAGCAAAATTATAGTGTCAACCGAGCACCAGTAAATTGTTGAGGAAGACAGTGCAAGTTGAGGAGATAGTTTTAGGATTGACCGAGTGTTCTACATGAAGACCGAGTGAACAATCATAGTATTGACTGAGCATCAGCAATTATATATTTGAAGAGAATTTAATTTTGGAGTCAAAATTGTTGAATTCTTAGATTATGTAAAACATTTTGACTTTATTTATTGATTGTTTGGAAGCATTAAATACTTTGTAAAATGTTTTATTGTAAATCTTTAAGAGATTTGAGATGATTCTAGAAAAGGAGCCAAAGAACATAGAGCGGGTAGATTCAATGAATCTGACCTAACCCTAAGTTCTACGAATGAGATTGAGTGGAAAAAGATGAGTTAAGCTAATTGAGGAAAATATAAGGGAACCTGAACATAGTGATATGCATGCACATGGTAAATAGAGAATGCTAGAAGAGGAAAGTTTTATTGACTGAATAAGTAGAAAAGGCTGAAGGAGAATGGTGGTGATTTCTTGAAGAAAAGTTTCGAGCAGATCAGAGATGGAAATGACAAAGTTTCAAAGTCAGTAAACCAACATTAGTGTATGGAATTAGATTTGATATTTGCAAAGTGAGTTTTATATTTTTTAGATAATACTGTTGCTACTTTCTAACCATTGTAATAGTCAAAATGTTTTTAATAGAGGTTGACCTAACAGTCATATGTTAAATCCTTTGAACAAGGTTGCATTCTAATGGAGTGTATGTAAGTCCTATGACTAGGCTCACTTTTAATAGGGTGATTGAAATCCTTTAACCAGGTCACATTTGACGGTGTGTATTGTAACCTTTGGCAGGGTTGGCTTTTTATCGAGCTCACTTTAGAAGAGTGAAAATAATAGTAGCATGTTAAAAAGTGGTTTTTCCCAAATTGGGTTTCCACTATAAAACCTAGTGTTTATACTTGTGTGGATGTTTAGATATGAACATTGCTATGTTTTACAAGTTAACTTACAGCTAGGTAGTGGACTGCATTGTTAGATGTTTCTATTGTTGAATCAGTGATGACCGAGTTTGTTTTGGTTTTGGATCTGATTTAAGGATAATTTTATGAGGTTGTTTTATACATCAAGACCTGAGAACAATTGATTCACCCCTCCCTCTCGGTTGTTCCAAATCATATTAACAATTGGTATCAGAGCTAAGTTGCTTATTATTGTTGTTAATAGATATCAAGTTTAAAGGGGCTTGAAGCAAATGATCAGGATGTATAAGAAGGAGGTACCGAAGTTGAACAAAGAAAATTCCCTTGCATGGAAAAGCTTGATGAAGCTACATCTCATTGGTATTGGTGACTCTACAAAGTACTACATTGAGAACAATTATGTCTCACCTATTGCACCTTTGACTACTGAAGAAATGAGAGCTAAGAAAGAACATAATCAGTCAATGTTGGAAATTGCATCTGCCCTAAGCTATCTAGAATTTGAGGATATTAAGGACTGCACAACTGCAAAGGATATGTGGGACACTCTTGCAAGGATCTATGGTGGTGACTTGAATGTGCTAAAAGCAAAGGCCGAGAGTCTTACAGGTAAGTTTGATGAAATAAGAATGCAAGAAGGTGAAAACATTGGACAATATTGTAGTAGAATAAAAGAAGTTGTGAATGTTATTAGAGGAGCTAATGGGACTATTGATGATGAAACTATAATTGGGAAAGTATTAAGAACCCTACATCCTATATATGCTATTAAGATCTCAGCTATTTAGGAATCTAGATGTAACTCTACTAATGTGCTTACCTTGGAAAGTTTGGTCAGTAAATTGACTACTTTTGAACTCTCTAATTATGATAATTTCACTGTTGGAAGTATTGGAAATGTTGAATCTTCTTTTAAGTCATAGCTAGTTCTGAACAAGCCAAAGAAAGAAAAAGAAAGATGCATCAGTGAAAATGAAAGTGATAGTGAAAGTGACAATGACACTTTTGATGAAGACCTAGAAGATCTAGAAGCTCTTATGGCTAGAAGATTGAGAAGGGGAAAAGGAAAGTATAAAGGTAAATTCCCTATTATATTTTTTCATGTAATAAAGTTGGTCATATAGTTGCTAGATGTCGTGACAAGAAGGATAAAGATGATGAAAGGAAAAGAAAACAAAAAGGATAAAAAGATGATAGAAGCTACCGATGGAACATAGATTACAAGGGAAAAGGTAAGAAATCTTGTTACATTGTTGAAAAAGAGACTGACACTGATAGTGATGATTATGAAATTGAGGTAGTTTATGTGGCAATGAAAGATGAATCTGATGAGGATGAGAAAACTCAATTGATATCCCATGTGAACAAGAATGATAAATGGATTATTGACAGTGGTTGTTGACATCACATGACTAGTGAAAAAAATAAGTTTGAGACTTTACATCATTACAAAGGTAAAAGTGTAAAATTTGGTAATGATGCACCATGTCTTGTTAGAGGAAAATGTTTGATTAAATTAATTGATAAGATATCTTGTGAAAATGGATATTGGGTTGAAGGTCTTAATTACAATTTTCTAAGTGGTACTCAACTTAACAAAACTAGTTACCAAGTGGAATTTCATCACAAGCAAGCTAAAATATTTAATGCTATTGGAGAACTGATTGGAAGTGGAGATTAGACTAGAGGTAATTTGTTCTATCTTGACCTATCTAAAGAAACATGTTTGATTGCACAACTTGATGATATTTGGTTATGGCATAAAAGGTTGTGTCATGTTAACTTTGACAATCTGGTAGAGATAAGTAAGAAGAAAAAAGTAAGAGGTCTACCTAGATTGAAGAAACCTAAGAATGTGATGTGCAAGGAATGCTAGTTAGGAAAAATGAAAAGGTCAAGTTTCAAGAGCAAATCCTTTACTTCTGAAAAAATTTTAGATCTAGTTCATACTGACCTTTGTGGACCTATGGGTGTACAAAGTTACTGTGGTGCTAGATACTTTATCTTATTTGTTGATGATCATACTAGGATGATGCATATGATGTTTTTAAAAGAAAAATATGAAGCTTTTCAATATTTTAAGTGGTATTTGGCTAAGGTTGAAAAGGAGATAAGTAGGAACTTGAAATGTCTTAGATCTGACCGAGGTGGAGAATTTACATCAAATGAATTTAATCTATTTTGCAATGATAGAGGAATTAAAAGACAGATGTTTGCACCTAGAACACCTCCATAGAATGGTATAGTAGAAAGGAGAAATAGATCTATCTTGGATTGTGCAATGACATTGATGATTGAAAAGAATGTGGCATAGAGATATTGGAAAGAAGCTATAAGCACTATTGTCTGCACTCTTAACTAAGTATAGATCAAGAAAGGTACAAATCTGACACCTTATGAATTATGGCATGGACATGCACCGAGTGTTAAATACTTTAGAATCTTTGGAAGTAAGTGATATATATTAAAAGACACTAGGAATGGAAAGTTTGATGCTAAGAGTGATGAAGGCATATTCCTAGGGTACTCCACAAAAAGTAAAGCTTATAAGTGTTTGAACTCTAATACTAACAAAATTGTGGAAGGTGTGAATGTAAAAATTGATGATTATCCAGAAAGAAATGAAGATGACAGTAAAAGAGAACTAGAAGATTATAGATCTTTTGTGTACATTGAAGAAGAAGAAGAGGCAAGTAACTAACTTGCACCTGATGTCGAGTCTCAGGTAAGCAATTGTTCATGTAATTAATTATTTACTAATTACACTTTACTTAAGTTTACTTAGGATAATGCATTTGCATATTAGTTGTCATTGTGACACTTAGGAGTTTGCATTTCATTTTAGCACATGGTTAGGAGAACTTCCACTTTAGGTGTGATAGTTGTCTTCACATACCTCTTTGTGTGTGAGATCCACCTTTAGTGCTCTTATCACATTATCATCCTCTCATTGTTGCACATGCTTCAAATACTTTCATGTACAATGGAGGATGATCCACCTTTGGTGGACATGTGATTTCACCTTGTGTGGGTGATATCTTATCATCTCCTTATCATGTAGTCTTATTACATTGCCTATATATTTAGGCACTCCTACTTTATAATTAATTCAATCAATCATTCAATCTATCTATTCATTATTTGATCAGTTGATCATATCATATTTTGTCTCTCTTGTGCTATCTCTTGAGCTTCTAGATCTTGGTTTCTATTCTTTTCCTTAGGAAAATTCTTACATGGTATCAGAGCAATATCAAAATTCTTACATGGTATCAGAGCCATAGGAGTTTCATTGTATAGCCTATTTTGAGAGAATTTTATTGCAGGTCAAAATTGGAGCTTGTTGGTGCAAATCAGAGGTTGACATCACATTGAGGACATCCCAAAACCCCTAAATCAAATTTTGTTTCATCCAAATCGGATATCTGAAGCAAAATCTAGAGTCATTTGAATTTTCAAGGTTCGGTGGCGGCGATTTAGAAAAAATAATTTCAGAGGTGATTTTCTCAGTCATTCGAACTCCTTTTTTAGAGCAATTTTTTTTGTTTTGGGGTAGAATTTCACAATCTACACAATGGTGCAGGTGATTTTTTATCTCTATTTCTGATATTTTCTAAAAATTGTAAATTCTGATTTTTACAACTTTAGAGGCTTCATTCTGGCTCACATGGACACATTTTCAAGTGCTATTTTTTTTTTAAGTTCGTGATTTTTTGTCTACTTTCCAAATTTGGTATCAGTTTGGAAAAATTTTGAGTAGACATAGTACTTTCAGAATTTGGTCTATTTTTGGCACTTGTAATTTGTTAGATCCTTGAGAGATCTTGTGTCTTATTTGTTTGAGTCTACCATCGCTTTATATATTCTGTTGTAATCATCAAAATTAGAAGTCCACTTTGTTTCATTTTGGCAAGTGGCAATTGTACAGGCACTAGTTATAAAGTGCCTAAATCATCTATTTTGGGGGGGTTCTTTGGCTCATTACATTTTGGGGGGTGCATTGATTTTTTGGTCTCATTGTTTCATGTGAGAAGTACATCATGGATGGTTTCATTAAGTTAACAAGATGGAACTATAAGCAATGGAGTGAATTGGTTCTTGCTCATCTTAGTGAGCATAACCTATTGTCCTATTTGTATGAGTATAGACCTAAAAGTCATTCTTTCAATCTTGAATCTTACTTAGAAGTTATGAAGATTATCTATTTGAATATGGATATGGATATTATGGAGTCCCTTGATGACTATGAAGATGAAACAATGAATAATCTTTGGACTATTATTTGGGAGTTGTATGGAGATCCACATATTCCTCCACTTCCAAAATGTCCAGAACCTCCACTTGCAGCTCCTTCTCCTCCTTCTAAGATCACATCTCTTGATGATGCATGTCTTCCTATAGCCACTCGTTCTTGTGATTTGGTGCAGCAAGATATTCCTTGTCTTCCAGACTTTGTTCCATGGGATGACTACTTGACAGACATTGCAGGTTTGTTTGTGGAGTCCTACATTTTAGATTTGGGAGACTTCATTGATGATGTTCATTTTCTCTTTGTTGAAGATGATCCTTATTCATTTGTTGAAAGGGAGGATGTTGACCCTTATATTCATTCTCCACTTGATCCTTCTTTTGAGATTGACATGATTGTGGATCCTTTGATACAAAATTTGGAGGAGGTCTTTTTAACTTCACAGAAGACATTTGAGTCTTTGGAGATTGGCTTTCATGAGTCTCAAACTTCACTTGAGATGTCACATTGTATGGTTTAGGTTGACCATACTCATGTGTTGGAGATTCCTATTCAGTTTCCTAAGACATCATACATTTTGAGGATTTTTCCTAGAGATTGGGGAGGATTCATTGATACACCTATGGACTTGTCTCTTCCTAAGGGGAGGAACATTATTCAATTTTCTTGGTGTAGTTTATACATTGATCCAGGTGCATCCATCATGGGTGTACATTCTACATTGAGGGGGGGCTTTCTTTCTTCTCTTCCTACTTCATTTGAGGAGGTATCTTTGTCTTTGGAGTTTGATCTAAATTCTTACATGGATCAATTATCATTGGTTCCTTGTATGTCACCTTCTTCTATTGAGCTTATTCCTAATTGGTTTGTGGCATCTTCATCAACCAAGGACATGGTGACACTTGGGCATACTTCATTTGGATTCCCCTTCCTACTTCCTATCCACATTGGGAAGCCTTCTTACATCTATACTTGGTGTATCTTCTTCCTAAGAGGAGAAATGTTGTTTGTAGGCATTGGACTATGTTTTGTCTTCAAACACTTACCATCCTTGGAGGAGATTACTCATTATGGGGGTGATATCATGTCTCATTGTTTTCTTCCTTTGGGGGGATTCTTTATTGTAATTCTTATATGCATGATGTATGTCATAATAGGGGGTTTTGATTCCTCCATCCATGCATGCATCTTGTTTTCATCTCTCATATTCTATTATTGTATTCATCTCTCTTTTTGGGGGAGGGTTTTTCCCATGAAGTTTTCCCTCTTTCTCCTGCTTTATGAGAGATTGCATTGTTCTTGCATATTGTACATGGGTACCTAACATGGCCTAGTAGCCGGGACCCATCTTGCATTGTGAGCTTAAGTGCATTCCCCTAAGTTGCACTTAAGGGGGGGTGTTGGTGTAATTAAGTATTTACTAATTACACTTTACTTAAGTTTACTTAGGATAATGCATTTGCATATTAGTTGTCATTGTAACACTTAGGAGTTTGCATTTCATTTTAGCACATGGTTAGGAGAACTTCCACTTTAGGTGTGATAGTTGTCTTCACATACCTCTTTGTGTGTGAGATCCACCTTTAGTGCTCTTATCACATTATCATCCTCTCATTGTTGCACATGCTTCACATACTTTCATATACAATGGAGGATGATCCACCTTTGGTGGACATGTGATTCCAACTTGTGTGGGTGATATCTTATCATCTCCTTATCATGTAGTCTTATTGCATTGCCTATATACTTAGGCACTCCTACTTTGTAATTAATTCAATCAATCATTCAATCTATCTATTCATTATTTGATCAGTTGATCATATCATATTTTGTCTCTCTTGTACTATCTCTTGAGCTTCTAGATCTTGGTTTCTATTCTTTGCCTTAGGCAAATTCTTATAGCAATGTTGAGCAACAGATAAAATCTACTGAGCATTAGGAAAAGAGTGTCGAGAGGGAACAAGAACATGCTAAGCTATAAGAAAATGTTGTTGAGTATCAGGAAGAGGCTACCGAGCATTCTAAAGTTGAATTTGACATTCTTATTGAAGAACATGATGAAATAGAGGAGAGAACAGTTGAACCTATTTTGGCAAATATGTGAGAAGACATCATAAGCCTGAATAGGTAATTGGAGACAAAGATACTGGAATCCAGACCAGAAGTAAGACTAAGGATCCAACATGTCTACTATGTGAATTTGAACCAAAGACAACTAGAGAAGCATTGGAGAATGAAGACTAGATACAAGAAATGAATGAAGAAATTGACTAGATTGAGAAGAATGATACTTGGACTCTGGTGCCGAGACCTGAAAATAAGAATGTTATAGGAACAAAGTGGGTATTTTGGAATAAGATGAATGAAAATGGTGAAATCACTAGAAACAAAGCTAGGCTGGTATGCAAAGGCTACACACAAGAAGAAGGAATAGATTATGGGGAGACATTTGCCCCTGTGGATATATTGGAAGGAGTAAAAACTCTGTTTGCATATGATGCTTATAAAGATTTCAAGGTATATCAAATGGATGTCAAGTCTACATTTTTTAATGCTATACTAGAAGAAGTTTACATAGAACAACCAGAAGGTTTTATTGATCCAAACAGAAGACACATGGTGTGCAAACTGAACAAAGCATTATATGGATTGAAGCAAGCACCTAGAGCATGGTATGAGAGGTTGCACAACTACTTGATATAGATTGGATTCTCAAGAACAAATTACACAAGCAATGTATACATGAAGGATGAAGAAGGTAAAGGTAATTTGTTGGCAAAAAAATTTGTTGATGACATTATTTTTGGTGGAAAAGGTGCATTATGCAAAAGTTTCTCAAACAAAATGCAAATTGAATTTGAAATGAGTATGTTTGGTGAGATCAAATTCTTTGTTGGTTTACAAGTATATCAGAGGAAGAATGGAATTTTCATTACACAGTCTAAGTATGTTAATGAAATAATGAAAAAAATTTGGATGGAAGATGCTAAACCAGTAGGAACTCCTATGGTTACTGGATAAAAGTTATCTAAGAATGATGATGTTGCAGAAGTGAATCAAACTCTGTATAGATCTATGATTGGAAAATTGTAGTATGTTGCACACAGGTGACCAAATATTGCATTAGCTATTGGGATTGTGGCAAGATTCTCTACTAATCCTAAGTAAACACATATGATGGCCATGAAAAGAATTATGAGATACTTGAAAGGAATTGCTGACTATGGTCTATATTATAAGAAGGATGAAAAATTTGAACTCTAATTTTATACAGATACTGATTGGGTAGGAAATGTAGATGACAGAAAGAGTACAAGTGGTGGAGCTTTCTTTCTTGGACATATATTAGTCTCCTAGACAAGAAAGAAACAAAATTGCATTTCCCAATCTACTGCCGAGGCCGAGTATGTTGCTACTACGGTGAACTGTTCAAACTTGGTATGGATAAAATAACTGTTGATAGGCATGAAAGAAGAAATCACTGAACCTGTTGTTATTTTCTCTAAAAACACAAGCACTATCAATATTTCTAAGAGTCTATTGATACACACTAAGACCAAACACATTGCAATCAAGTATCACTACTTGAGAGAATTAGTACAAGACAAAGAAGTCCGAATGGAATATGTGAATACAAAAGAACAACTAGCAAACATATTCACTAAAGCTTTACCCAGAGAATCTCATGAGTATTTGAGAATTCAATTAAGGGTTCTTCCCTTAACTAAGGCTTCCTAGACAAGCTAGGAGCACTACATCAAATGTGCTACAACAGAACATTTGACAAATTAATGCAGAAGATTGTCACACTTTACGGCTGGCCTAGAGTTGTGAAGAGAAGTAAAGACAAGAAATCAGTCATAAGAAGAATGACAAAAGGAGAAACACAGAGCTACATAGATATTATCTACACCTGATGGATGTAAGTTTTAGTTGTTACTGTGGCATTTTTGTCAAATAGGGAGAATGTACTGATATGATAACACATGAGATATGATAACACGTGTTAATAAAAACTAAGAGTTGATGAGCTGATGGAACTAAAAGGAAAAAGGATGATGAACTAAAATGAAGAATCAAGATAGAGGGAGATCTGAATACATCTGATGGTCACAAGAGTGAGGCTTATAGGATTATGAACTAGAATGAAGCTAAGGATATTATAAATAATTTTTTGATGGACAAATAAGATTTTGCATTGGTTGGTAATCCATGTGTTATTCAAATGATATCATATGGTGTTGCCATCAATGCCAAAGAGGGAGATTGTTGGAAACTCAATTGAAACAATTTTTGTATTGTCATTGATGTCAAACCTTAATTGGTAAGACTATTGCTACTTAGGAAAGTACTATATCTATTTGAGTGTTGCTAAGGGGCTAAGCAAGGTTGGTAACAATAGCACCTAAGGAAAGGTTGAGTTATCTTGATACTACAAAGTGTACTTGAGTATGTTGCACTATGATGAGATAATGTATTGTTTATCTTAGTAAGACTGAAGACTAATCTGGTAGGCTTAACTAAGAAAAGAATGGAAAAATCATGTTTAAGCTGAGTAATGTTAATGTCGACTAAGTTATTATATGCTAAGAAAAATTATAGTGTCGACCGAGCACCAGTAAATTGTCGAGGAAGACAGTGCAAGCCGAGGAGACAATTTTAGTATTGATCGAGCATTCTACATGAAGACTGAGTGAACAATCACAGTATTGACCAAGCATCAACAATTTTATATTTGAAGAGAATTTAATTTTGGAGCCGACATTATTGAATTCTTGGATTATGTAAAATGTGTTGACTTTATTTATTGATTGTTTGGAAGCAATAAATGCTCTGTAAAACATTTTAGTGTAAATTTTTAAGAGATTTGAGATGATTCTAGAAAAGGAGCTGAAGAACATAAAGTGGGTAGATTCAATGAATCTGACCTAACCCTAAGATCTACGAATGAGATTGAGTGGCAAAAGATGAGTTAACCTAATTGAGGAAAATATAAGGGAACCTGAACATTGTGATATACATGCACATGGTGAACAGAGAATGCTGGAAGAGGAAAGTTTTATTGACTGAATAAGTAGAAAAGGCTGCAGGAACATGGTGGTGATTACTTGAAGAAAAGTTCTGAGTAGATCAGAGATGGAAATGGAAAAGTTTCAAAGTTAGTAAACTAGCATTAGTGTATGGAATTGGATCTGATATTTGTAAAGTGAGTTGTATATTTTTTCAAATAATACTATTGCTACTTTCTAACCATTGTAACAGTCAAAATCCTTTTAACAGAGGTTGACCTAATAGTCATATGTTAAATCCTTTGAACAAGGTTTCATTCTAATGGAGTGTATGTAAGTCCTATGAATAGGCTCACTTTTAACAGGGTGATTGAAATCCTTTAACTGGGTCACATTTGACAGTGTGTATTGTAACCTTTGACAGGGTTGGCTTTTTACTGAGCTCACTTCAGAAGAGTGAAAATAATAGTAGCATGTTACAAAGTGGTTTTTCCCAAATTGGGTTTCCTCTATAAAACCTGGTGTTTATACTTGTGTGGATGTTTAGATCTGAACATTGCTATGTTTTACAAGTTAAGTTATAGCTAGGTAGTGGACTGCATTGTTAGATGTTTCTATTGTTGAATCAGTGATGACCGAGTTTGTTTTGGTTTTGGATCTGATTTAAGGATAAGTTTATGAGGTTTTTTTATACATCAGGACCTGAGAACAACTGATTCACCCCCCCCCCCCCCCTCTTTGTTGTTCTAAATCATATTAACAAGATATCTGTGGCATTGTGATAATGGATTTGTCTAGATATAAATCAGACACTTTTCCAATAATATGGAAGTACATATAAATGATGAACGACCCAAATTTGAATATCTTGGTCTTATCATGCTTGATTGCCTTGGTGTTGTCAATTAGTTGTGCGCACAAGATTTCACATAGGTTGGACTCTCCATTTTCATTTACAATTATTATGGCTGCAAGAATTGTGGTTACAGACACACTGTTCACCTTGCTAGAGTGTTGGAACCTATAACCTATTATCATGGACATCAATTTGATGTCATCTTGCTCAATAGGCTCTATATTCATACTGCGCCTATCACTTCTTGATTTGTAAGCCTATTCAACAATCTTCCTCACATCTTTTCCCACTGGAAGGACGAGGCCTGTCTTTGAGAGGCCTATCATCTCATGAATTAGGTCACCAATAATTTTGACCAGAACTTCACCTATCCAAAATAGGTCATCATGAATCTTTCTAAGTAGAATCTTGATCTATTCTGACTCATAGAACTCATATGTTAGAGCATACTCCACTATAGGGTGATTATTCCACCGTGCATACTCATCCATGAAGGTTTTGTCTAGTTTTAGCATAGTTTCCATGTGCACCCTTAATCTATCTAATCCTACTAGTTCTTTCTTACACTAGATGTATACCCTAATGTCCTCAACATGCATAACACCCATAGGCATGCAGGAGAATGCCCCTTCTAGGTCCTCTAGTGTATATTTAAATGGATGCCTCTTAAACACATATATTTTCTTCTCTGTATCATAAAATACTATAGGAGTAGCCATCACTTACTTGTATAACACTTCTTCAAATGTTTCCAAGAGATTCTGAATCGGCGCGATGAACTAGGGTTTCCCCAACCAATCAATTGCATGGCAAGTCACTTGATGAATCAAACCGTATTGCTTCTCAATCAACTGCTAAGGCTCTTCTACTCTCCAATAGCTCTTAATATGAATGCAATGAGAGATATTCTATCTTTTATCTTCTATCTACTTTAAAGTAGAAATTATGTCATTAATGCTTGATGCATAAACCAAGCTTTCATTAGGAAATTCCTAACTTTCATTTTTCAAACAATCAATTGGTGTTCTTTTGCAAGAAGGTTCCTCTAGTCTCCAAAAGCTTAAGTCCAAAGGCGCATACTCTGAGAGTGAGTATACTAGCCACGCAGGGGTCTAGAGCTAAATTAGCTCCCCCTATGACCCTGAGGGCCATTCATCTAGATGTAGAGGATGCATCCACAGTGGATGCATCCAATACATACTCATCAACTTTGTCCTTCTTTTCTTCTGACAAAATGAAGCTCGCATCCTCTGAAGCTTTCAAAAAATTAACTTCTCCTTCGGGATCCAAAATTGGTTCTTCGGGCTTTTTAGGGCTTTCCCAACCTTGCGTCCTTGATCTGCAAAACTTTGAGATGTGTCCAGCCTTGTTACAATAGTGACAAATGACTAGAGGCCTTATATTCCTTGGTGCATTGTCATGAGGCACCATTTTACATTGTTTAGCTGAGTGACCATTGTAGTTACATATCTGACATGTAACATTTTGAGAGCTTCTTACATTTGACTAATTTTGATTTCTTTGATTATACTGAGTCCTGTTCTTTTGAATTTTCTTGAATTCATAGCTCTATGACCAAATTTATTGCATGAATAACAATAACCATTGAAAGGTCTTACCTCTATGCAGTTCCTTGCTCTATGCCCATGCTTGTTACATGCATAACAAGTATGGTCTACTGGTTTGTGCTCATTCTTAGGTGTAACAATATGATCCTTAGTCTAACTTCTAGTCTCATTAGCATCTGAGGTTCCTTCTGGTGCTTTCATTCTTGCTCGCATGTTGTCAATCTAATTTTCTACTTCATTGTATCTAATGCAACTAGTATCCCCTTTAGCTCTCATTGCATACAACTCAGATTCTATCAAATCAGAACTAGTGTGTAATTTATCAATATGATTCTTAGCATCTTTCAATTTAGAGTCCAAGCTTTCTTTTTTGTTCCTTAGCTCCAAGATTTCCATGTTTTCTTGCCTCAATTCTTCATTCAGTTGAAGGTTCTATTTGACCTGTTCATCATAGATTTCCTGATTGTTAGTCAACTTATCATCAAATTCTTCAAGTTGTTCTTTCAAGGATGTATTTTCTTCATTCAACTTCTTGAACATTGTTCCTACATCATTGGTAGAGCATTCTTTCAAATCCTTTCTTAGCCTTTTGATGACTAATTGAGCATCACTGAGTTTTTCTTTTAGTTCTTCAATTTCTCTTTCAGATTTATCCAGGTCTTCAAGAGCAACTTCAAGATTTTTTTTTAGACGTTTCATTTCTATTTTGTCTGTGATCTCCTCAAGTGGTTAAACTTCTTTGTTGAGGACGAGAGCTCTGATACCAATTGTTAGGAATGGGAACATTGAGAGGGGGGGGGTGAATTGGTGTTCATGGTATTTTATCTTTTCACTTAATCTTTAAACTGAACATAAATGTTTAAGTACTGAAATGAACATCCAATTAAACATGAAACATGAAATCAACACATAACACCAATATGGTTATAGGGAAACCCAAATAGGTAAAAACCCCAATGGGAATTGACACCCACTAATATTTTGTACTAGTGTTTTATGATCCTTGTAAGAAGATCCTTAACCCTGTTAGGATTTTCTTTACAATGTATTAAGTATAGTAGACCTTGTTAAGGGTCAGACCCTGTTAGGAGTCTTTTACAATAAACCCTATTAGGGGTGTGGATGCACTTTCCTAGAGCTCACTGCTCAAGTGGTGATGGCTACAACCTTGACATCTTAGATACACACTATATTTGTTGGATGAACTATTACTATGACACTACTTGTCTGATCAGTTCCTTTGATGCGTTGATGCTTTGACCTCTTGCAAAGCTCTAATACATCTTATAGACTCTTCACATACTTTTTCTTTACTTATCTCAACTATTTATCAACTTTCATCCCAATTACAATGGGCGCATCTGATAATTATATGCGCATACAAAACAAATAACTAGGTCGGCCCTTAAACCTATTACATATAATGCTTCCAATTGAATTGGCTCAAGAGTGTTTACAAACAAAAATATATACATGTTACCAACCTAATTATAATAGGTGCATAGCCTTTACATCATTAGAATATAACCGCAACTCAAAATGCTAATAGTCAGCTTCTTACTTTGTTCTTCTCTGGCACACACTAGCTATGTAACTTCAACTGTCTGTATCTTTCTCATACTTGCATATCTGATCATGTACTCATAAACTAAGCATGAATATATCCTAACCAGCTTATCTTCCAGGGTGCACACCATAACTCAATCGTATGCATGTGCACTGATGCTTTGAGCTTCAAGAACTCTGTATACTGCCCAATCTTCAACACTTAGCTGATTTCATATCTTCCCATCAAGTGTGCTGACTCCAAGCTACTATATGACTTTGTTTCCATAATGACAACACTATAATAAGTAATATACATCAGTATATCCAACTTTCCAACACTTCTATGATATCTGAGATGTCTAGCTTCTACTCAAAAACTTTTGCAATCGCCCACATGCTTTCATTCCCCTTACCATGGGTCCAGTCCCCTACCTTATTTCTAGCCTCATCTATAGCTTCCATCTTATTGATCTTTTTCCTTTTTGTGTGAAGCTGAGAAAGGAGCCATTTAGTGATGGTATTTTGTCTATTATAGAGGATACACATCTCATCAATCTTGTTCCCAATGCAACCAATGCTTGTGTTATTAATAGCAGGGTTGGTATTTACAAAATATAGAGGGGAATATTCTAAGGGATCACCCAAGTACCCTTGAGGGACAAATATAGGGGAAGGGAAGTTTTGAGATAGAGAGGATGATTTAACAATAATATTTTTTAAGGCCATGAGGATGAGGAATACTCTGAGATGGCTATAATTTTTCCTTATGATTCTCAATACCAAGGGACTTGTACTTCAATTTTTTCAGTCAGTTAACCTTAGTGGACCTAGGAGATGGGAGGATTTTGATAGATGGATAGAAATAACTATTCTTTTGGTTATTAAGTTCCATCATTAGAAAAAGGGTCTAGGCCATTCTAAGGGGTCAAAACCAAATGGAAATTATAAATGTTGAGGATAATTCCTTAATATAGGGGAGGGCCCGCACTACTTTTGGATTTAGACATAGGATGAGACAAAGATTCATGGAAAAATTCAAAACTATAAATTAAACCTGATATCATGATGAAAATGATTGAAAATGGGGAAAATATGAGAATGGAACCTCTTGATACTACCCTCAACATTGATGAATTTTATCAACACCATAGAAACATCCTTCCACTCACCTAAAAGATCCAATCTATTAAACCATTTTGCAACTAGGGAATACTTTCACTAGGACCAATAAACCTCTAAATTTATGACTTGGAGTGGGCACTAGGATTTTTCAAATGTAAATTTTCATACCACAACAAAGACAGTAGTTTCCTTTATAGAATGCATAGAAACCATGAAAAAAACCCCTCTACTAACCACTTTACCATTGTCCTATGAATCTAAAAATTTGTTGGATAATTATTATTTGCATCCTTTCATGTCTTCGACATACTACTCAACATACACTTCCTAATTAATTAACCAATGGGAAAAAATGTTTTTTAATTCCTTACAAGCATCTAGTTTAATTTTATTTATCTCACCTTCCATTTTAGTTCTAGAATCACAACTTGGGATAATGGTGGTAAATGAGGAAATAAAAATGAAGAGGAAAACTATAAAATTAATCTCAAAACTCATAGCCGAAGTAAAATTAATATTCTTCCCCATCACATTAATTATTTAGAGAAAATTATCATTATTGTTGAGAGTGGAAATATCCTTCTCAATGTCCACATGAACTACATTGGGAAGATCTTGGGTGGTCAATCGAGTTTTGATAGATTTTTTGAATCTACCCATCACAACCAACCTATCAGCTACCCCATTCCATTCCCAAAACATTTTATGGCACCTAATAATATACACCATGTCCAATAACCCTTTACTTTTTATGATTGCACCCTTGGTTTCTGGTCCCATAGTACTTGCACCTGTCAACATCATAATAAATTTCCTTATGTCACTCTCAATAATAAATTTTTTGAGACCTCACATGATCACCAATTCAATGCCATGGTAAGTGACCATAATGAAGGTCATTCGAGTTCCCAAATTTATCATGAAGAATGAAAGAGTGTTTCATATCATGTCTCTTATGAGACCACCATGTTCTACTTGACCTAGGTTATATAACAATGAGCCATGAAAATTGAACTTTACCCATCAAGGATAAGGGGATAGGACCATCAATAAAATAAAAGTTATTTGATAGCTAATGGTGATATTTTTTGGTAGTTTATAAGTTAAACCCATTGGTAAATTTTCAAGGAATAATAATGTCTTTTTATAGCCAATAAACATCAATGTAAATTCTAAAGGAATGAAATAAATGCATATGTTTATTTATATTAGAAACAATGGTATGATTTTTTATTTCTCTAACTTTTCTCAATATTTTTATTAGAAAATTTTATAGCTCTATGACTATGAAAAAATGAGATGGGATATCAAGGTATTTGTACAAAATAATTTATTATTATAGAAAATATTTTTTGTTGTATTGGGAAGGATAGATTCTTCAAACGCAACAAATAGTTTTTATCTACTACAATAAATAAAGAAGTCTTTTTAGAATAGTTTTAAGATAGAATCAAAATCAAGTGTTAGATGAAGTTTGGGACAACATAAAGTTGTTGCACATATATTATTTGTATCAGTTATTATAAGGAATGTATTCCAAGAATATAAATTGGAGGTTTCCTTTTCAAGGTTTGAATGAGTCATGGAATAAATAGAATTATGATGTTGATATAATTTTAAGTAAATATTATGCAATGGTTTTGGAGAAGGAAATAATTATTAGTCAATGTAGCAGTATAGTTGAGGTAAAATAAATAATAAAGTATAATTGAATCATAAATAATTATCAATTGACGATCTTAAGGGGCTTTCTAATGAATGTTTCTTAAGGCCCACAACACTTTCTAAAGGTTTTTGAAATGGGGTTGCAGGAAAAGTGGGTTTTACCATGGAGGAAACTTCATAGTTAAGCATGCTCAAGATGAAGTAGTACTAGGATGGGTGACCTCCCGGGAAGTATTGGTAATTCAACTCTGTAAGAATCACCTAGATAAAATGAGTGTTAAGTGTTACATTCATTCTCATGAAAGATGGTTTCATGTGAACTACTACTTATGAAACATGATTCAATGAGCTTGACTCAAAAAATCACACATTTGAATCTCGATATAGCAATATCACAATTTGACTTACTATGTAAAATGTATCCTACTTATCAATTGATGAGATTTAGGGGATTTCTAATGAATGGTTTATAAGGAACAACACTTTCTAAATATTTCACAAATTTGGTTGCAAGAAGAGTGGTTTTAGCCATGGAGGAAACTACATAGTAAGTATGCTCAAGATGAAGTAATAATGGGATCGATGTCCTCTTGGGAATTATCAATCCTTCACCTCTATGAGAATCACCTAGATTAAATGATTGATAATTGTTCCATTCATTCTAATGAGAGATGGGTTCAGGTGACTCACTCATGAAACATGGGTCAATGATTTTGAATAATAAAACTACATAGTTGGATCTCGATAGAAATATTTTATAATTTATATATTGGGTAGTGTTAGTGATAATGAATTTAGTGGTTAATTTAATCCTTATTTCTTATATTCTAGAAGTAAGTATATTTTTGTTAAAAGTGAGCCTATTTGTACTAGAAATTATCATTACTTTCTTGGTAGTTAGCCCGACTAATAGTGAGCCAAATAGCACTGAGAAAACTGACTGTGAGATCTTTGTCAAAATTACCTTAACTAGTGTCATTTTAACCAGTGTTCATTTCATGAGAATTACCTTCTTTGCAGATTTTTCAATCTTGGGTTTTCACATAAATTCTAGTGTTCATTATTTTGATGGTTTTGTTAATTAATGTTTATGTGTGTTATAAGTCTTTGATTTCTTTAGTGTTTACCAGATTAATATAAGTGAAGAAAATTATTTGACAATAACTGATTTACCTCCCCCCCCCCCTCCTCTTAGTTATTTGGCTTATTCAACAATTGGTAAGAGAGCTCCGGTTCCTTGGAGAGAGCTTAACTACTTGAGATGGATATGATGACACCCAAATTGAACATTCCTATGGTTCGATGGATCCAACTACATTTCATGGAAAGAATAGATGAGAGAATACATGATTTCAACAAGTTACACTACATGGAAGCATGTGGAGATGAATTTTTGTTTCTACATAATGGCCTAAATACTGAAGACTAAATAATAGCCTATGAGGAGAATGAGGAAGTAAGGTATGTAATTTTTAGTGCTTTATAAAAAATTGAGTTATCTAAGGTTATTTTGTTCAAGACTTCTTATGAAGTTTTGGAAAAGTTAAAAGCTATTTATGAAGGAAATGATAGAGTTGTGTTATCTAAGAAGCTAACAACTAAGAATTATTATTAAGAATCAGAAAATGGTAGAAGGTGAAGATATAAGAAGTGATTTTCAGATGGTTGATAGTGTAGTAAATGAAGTCAAGAGTCCATCAGGTAATATCAATGATGAAGATGTTATGGAAAATATTTTCCTGTTCTTACTAGATTGATACAATGAAAAGATATTAGATATTGAGGAATTTTATGAAATGTAAAATTTTACCATAGAAGAGTTGTTTGCCACCCTAACTACATTTGAGTTGAGGAAATTTAGAAAAGAGAAGAGAAGATATGAGAAAGTATTTTAATCCATAAAGACATTCAAATATCATGATGGTAATGAAGATTCAGATGAGATGAAAGTGAACCTTGCATGGAAGTTTAAGAAAAGTACTAGAAAATAAAAATGGTTCATGTCATAATCTTTTGTGTGTTGGATAGATGTGTGAGAATGTCTATGATGTTGTGTTCAATAACTAAGGCTAGGAGATTCAAAATAGATTTGGAATAGTGATTGCAATTGGAAAAATAATAGGAAAGGAACATGTATCAACTTGAAGGAGCTAAAGAAGGATGCTTACTATCTCAGATTGATGATAGTTGGATTTGGCATTGGATGATGTGTCACATCAATTTTGACAATTTGGTACTATGAATATGTTCATCATGTGGAGTAAGAGACTTACCTAGACTATGTAAACTAGACAATATTATTTGTAAAGGGTGTTAAGAAGGAAAGGGGAGAAGATATCTGTTGAAGGTAAAAGATCATTCATCTATCGATTTACTGGATCTAGTACACACTGACTTGTGTGGTCCTCCTAGAACAAGAAGTTTACAAGGTGAGAGATATTTAATAGTTTTTATTCACGATTATTACAGCTTATCTTGGGTTACATTTATAAGGGAAAATCACAAGCATTTGAAAAATTCAAGATATTTAAAGTAAGAGTTCAGAATGAATGTAGTAGAGATATTAAATATTTAAGATTTGATAAAAGAGGATAATTTACTTATGATAAATTTGAGAATTTCTATCAGAAACATGGTATTAAAAGATATTTTTAGTGGCAAGAACACCACAATAGAATAGTGTAGTAGAAAGGATGAATCAAACATTACATGAAGCAACAAGGATAATCACCAAGGAAGAAAATTTACCAGAGCTTTACTGGAGAGAATTAGTTCATGGTGTTATGTAAACACTTAAAAAAGTTCTTGACCAAAAGAAATATGAGAAAATATTATATGAAATATAACATGGAAGAGCACCTATAATGAGATATTTGAAATTTTGTCAAAGAAAATGCTACATTTAGGGAGATGAGGATAATATTGGAAAGTATAGTAGTAGAGTTGATGAATGTATCTTTATTGGATATTCCACAAAGAAAAAAGCATAGCGGTGTTACAAGAAAAGACTAAATAAGATTTTTGAAATTGCAAATGTGAAGGTTGATGAAGATCTATTAAAAAAATCATGAGAAACCAATTGATTATGAATTTGATATTGTAGATAGAAGATAAGAAGATAAGAAAGATCAAGAATAGAGAAGGAAGGCTTAAACATCAACAACTAAGATGTCTAGGTATGTATAGAGAAATTATTTTGAGAATCAAATTATTTTTTATAAGAATAGAGGTGTTGTTACAAGAAGTAGAGCATCGCAAGAGTAATTTTTATTGTGTTTACTATCAAAATTTGAGACTAAATATATAGAATAAGAATGTAATGATCATAAATGGGTAACATCAATGAAGGAGGAACTTGATCAAATAGAGAAGATTCATACTTGGGATATTTTTCCTGTACTCGCTAACAAAAATGTGATTGGTACAAAATGGATGTTTCAGGAAATAAGCTGGATGAAAAATGGAAAGCTAATAAGGAATAAGGAAAGATTTTTTTGCAAGGGTTATACTCAAATTGAAGGCATTGGTTTTGATAAAAATTATGCCCATGTTGCCTAGATGTAGGCAATCTAGATATCCTTATCTTTTATAGCATTTAAAGATATCAAAGTTTATTAGATGGATGTTGTGTTAGCATTCTTCAATGAATAAATGAAGGAAGAAGTTTACATTGAAAAAATGAAAGGATTTATATCAAAAGGGAAACTATATGTTCTTCATAGATTGAAGAAGGAATTGTATGGATTGAAGTAGGAACTTAGCACTTGGTATAGTTGTTACTAAATTTTCACTAGTGGTTCAATTTAGTTGGAGCAATATGCATTTAAAGGGAAAAGAGAATATTATTATTTGTTGAATTCACATGTTGGGGAAAGTAGTATTTTTTTCCCATGTGTTTGTTTACTTTGTCTTAAGGAGAGATAAGGGTCAATTTATAATTGTGGAGACTTCTTCTTGGAAGTTGGAGCTATTTGAAAATATGAGGAGGCAATCTAGGAGAGATGGGTAATATTTAGGGTGTCATTTGTTGACTTTTCCTTGGATGGAGGACATTTAGGGGATATTGGATTATTTTGAGGAAATTTTTGATGAGATATGAAGGTGGTTATTTCATAGAGAGATCTTTTCTAGCTTGATGACTTTATTTTTATGAGTTGTGACTCCTCTTCTAGAGCCTACTTTCTTGCATCCAACCCTTGGTGGTTGAGATTTGTTGTACTTATTAATTTTTGAGACTCCATTTGGGGAGAGTTCCACTTTATGTGGTAGTTTTTATAGAATGATTATTTTGCAGTCCCCTTGAGAGTCTACATATATTGTTTGTAGATCATTTTTCATGTATGTATTTGTAGAAGATCCTTGAAGCTTGAATAAAGAATATAGATTTTGGAGACCTATTATTGATTTTACTCTATTGTATGCATGTTCTAATTTTGATGATTCCTTCTTTTATTCATATTTGAATCCTTTGAGTTTGTGTCTTAGTTTGGTATCTATAAGTGAATAGTTTATAGTTTCATATAGGTTATAGGTTGTGTATAATAGCTCACTTAATTTTCTTAATTGTGAATAATTATCTTCCTTTTAACTTGTCTTAGGAACTCATATCATTCCTGTGAATTAATTATATGTGGAGTGTTTAGACATTAATTTCCTATCAATGAGAAAGTTGTGTTTTTCTATAAAGCTTCATTATGCTCAAGTTCAATATTATACTCATATAAGTTTTGTCCATCACCTCTTTATTTTAAGTTTTCTAGATTTTCATTTTTGTTTTAAGAAAGTCTCTTATCCCTTTTCTAGCCAAGTGTTTTATTTTATATTAAGTTTTAGGTGAAGTATCAAAGATGAAGCCAACCTTCTCTAGAGTTTCATTTCTATTATAAATAGCCCACATATTTTGAGATGATCTCATGGAACTCCAAAATACTAAATTTTGTAGAATTTAGCAAATGGTGCAATTCTAGTTGCTCACAATTTTGGCATGCCTAGTGGAACCTATTCTTGTAAACTTGTCTTATTATAAGAATTTTCATGTTATTTAATAATTTTGATATGTTGTCAACAAAAATCTAGACAAGTAATAGGTTATCTTTCTGCGTATCTAGTGACTCATTCTCATGGTTATAAATATTAGTGTTGTATGAGATGAACTGAAACTAGGATATCAAATTCATTTTAGTACTTGCAGTTATCTTCACCTAGAAGATGAGGTGGGACACTTGAAAGAGCTCCACCTTCAAAGAGAGTTCATACCTAACCTCCTAAGAGAGAACCAAGAAGATGAGGGAGACCATCAGAAAAGGATTTTTTTAGGTATTCGGCCTTGCCTATTTACAAAAAGAGCCTCAAGTTACTTCTTTGTATGCTATTTCATTTTCAACAATAATTTTTCCTTGTTCAACTGGTGCTTTTGTAGTAGTAAGTAATTAATTAGAAATAACAAGTGCTTCATTGGACACAACAAGTGTCTCAACATAAAAAAAAATAGCTAGTACATGTTTACCTATGACATTAGTATCTGTTCAACAACATACCATGGCTAGGCAATTTGTATTCATGCCATTTAATGGGGGGAGCCCATTGAATATTGCTCAATGTGATCATATACCCCTAGATGCCTTGAAGAGATTACCAAATTTCACTAGAGAGGAATAGATCACCAACTTTTAGAATATCATACATTTGGCAACATTTTCCAATGTTCATCACACTACACAAGAGAATGTTGTTGCTAGATTTCTAGCTACTTCCCTAAAATGAAAGGAATTACAATGGTTTAGAAGCCTAGAAGTGGGATCATTAACCTCATCGGATGATTTAGGAGGTGCCTTAAGTATATTTTTTGAGGACATGTTAAACCATTTATCCTTTGCTGAATAGTTGACTACCATTCAAAGGGCCCCTCAAGAGTAAATGATTGATTTTAACACAAGGTTTCATAGAACTTGGAACATAACACCTTCTTTAGTAAGGCCATAAGAAGATTATGCTTTTTTGGATTATCTTAAAACATTCAACAATGATATATTAGTAATGATTTAATTAATGGGGGATAATTCTTTACTCCAAGCATTTGACATTATTGTTAGAGCATAAAATAGCCTAATGTAGGTAGGGAAGATAGAACCTAGGATACGTGTGCCTATTTTTCCTAACATATAGCTTAATATGTTGATGTGTGTTCCTCATTTTGCACCATTACAAGTTTCTCTAGCATTGCAGGTTGTTACAACAAGTGACCTAACCATTGTAGGACCTTCACATGAGCTATAAGAGATTAAGAACAACCAAAAAATGATTGTGAGTATATTTTAGACTTTGGGGAATGAATTGACTGGTAGGGTAAAAGCACAAACTTGTGTCACACTTTTATAAAGGAAAAGGCTAACAACACCAAAATTGTTCAACTTCAATGACATAAAAGTGGTGTCTTTGTTTGGAATGTTTAAATGACATAAATTAATCAAACGTATAAAAATGGATGAAGTTTATCATTATTATTTTTAATAATTTTTTTCATAATAATTGGTATGTTTTTAGAATTTTTAAAGCTAAATTTTTAGGTCCTGAAAATTGCTAAAAATTAAGGGGTCAAGTTCCCACCAAACAACTATATGTAAATGAACCTTTTTTTCCTCTAATTTCAAAATATGTTATAGATAACATATCTAGCGAGTGCAAGATAAAAGAAAACTTGGTTTTTGACCTATATTTTCTCTTTTATCACAATTGAAGTTCCGACTCACCTAAAATAATAGTTTTCATCTCCGAACATATTTTTCAGTTTGATATATATGATATATATATATATATATATATATATATATATATATATATATATATATATATATATATATATATATATATATATATATATATATATATATATATATATATATATATATATATATATATATATATATATATATATATATATATATATATATATATATATATATATATATATATATATATATATATATATATATATATATATATATATATATGGTGTGAGATGGAAATTACTTTTTAGTTATAAATACTCAAATTCGACTATGATGATAAGTTTTCCTAAAACGTGACACAACTTTGTTCTTTTACAAACTATTATTAACAAGCAATAATTTCAAGGAAGATATCCTTATTAGTAGTAGGAATCAAGGCACTAATCAATATTACCGCCAGTACCAAAATCAAGTTGGAGTCCAAAAACAACAGAATCAAGGAGGTAGATAAAAATACCAGGATGACTATCAAGGCAACGGGTAGAGTCTAAATCAAAGACCATTCTAAGCCTATGCCCCACAACCCTTGAATGTTGTAAGGGACCTTGTACCAACACAAAATAACTCACCTATAGAATATGAGTGGTGTCACCCATGTAACTAAGAACATAACCAAGCTACCTATTTAAATTGGGTCATTAGTCGAGCATTAATGGTCTAGAATGTAGAAAGTTCATAAATGGATGCATCATCTGATGGGATAGGACAACAACATGATTCTATTGTAACTTAAACTACTTTCTATAATTGGAAATGAAAAGAGTTTTGTGGAGTAAATGGTGACTCACCAATTGCAGTCGATACTAGAGTCAAGAAAAGACCTCTAGAAATATATCAAATAATAAATAAGGGTAAATGACTTGTAATTGCATAGTCATCAACTACTCAAGATCCAAAATTTTAATAAAAATATCCTCTTGTACTAGTTAAGTAGCTATCTCAACCACAAATAAATCATGTTATTATTAAAACACGTCAAAAGGTGCATCTAGTTATGCCTTACAAAATTGTGGATAATATAAAGAAAATGAATGTCACCATGTCAATGTGGGATTAATTGGTTATTCTGTAGAAAAATGATTTATTGAAGAAAACCTTATCTAAAGAGGCAATTCCTAAACAAATCATTGATAAACCTCTCAGGAATGTGTTAAAAAACATTATTCTAGAATTTGTTCCTTAGTATAGAAAGAAAGTACATGGTAAGAATGTGAACAACCCCCTCTCCACTAGTTCTATTTATCTTTTATCATTAGGGATAAGTTAGTGCACAATTTCATGATGGATTCTGGAGCTAACAATTCTATAATGCCAAAAAAGATTATTGATCACACGGGTTTAGTTTATCGGTGTTGTTGGATCTTTTCCTTGCAAGACCAAACCTGAATAAATATGTGGGCTTGACTCTCATATTATGCACTCAAGTTTGACAAGAAATAGTCCAATTGATGAGGATTGAAAGGAATCCTCCTTCTTCTTTAAACTCCACATCACTCAGGTAGGTATTGCCTTATCTGCACACTCAAGACAATTCATGACAAATAATAGGCCTGTAGATATATTATTATGGAATAGCTTCTAGACATCTATGGGTATCCAATACCCCAATGAAACCAAATCTTATGCAACAACCCTATTTGCATAGAATGAGTTTGAAGACTAGAAAGGACCTCCTACTACTACTACCAACATGAAAGGGATAGGTATTTGATTTGAATGATTGATGTTAGATTGAATGGACACCTGAAATACCCTAAGTCTCCCATAGACCACTACCTTATCCAATGGGCATCAGATTCAAATACATCATTGCAACAGAGCTATGAAACAAGGAGACAATACATTCTAATATGTTGATGCCTTACATCAACATACACCATTGATTAGATCATACATTATCAAACCACTTGTCTATCCAAATGTGTTATCACTCATTAAAAGGATTTTAACCCTCCCCTTAGAAGAGACCTATAAATAAGTAATACATTAATCAACATCCACTAAAAGACAAGCATGAAATACCATTGATACCCCAACTCACACACATCTAAAAAATAGTCCTAGACCTAGTTGCTTCTGTGAAAACAACTCTATTGTAGACAGATAGGAAATGCAAATAGAAAGGCTGAAACATCTTTGATTCTTCAATCAATAAGTCTAAAACTCAAATGGGAACAATCTGATAGTAGTAAACATATATTGCAAACTCATACATAAGACATATGTTACATGTATTCTATTCCCATAGCCAAGAAGGAAAGAGGGAACCCTATATGTAGAGAAGAAGGAAATATTTACAAGGCATAACATTCATGGAACCAACTCTAGAACTAGAAACTTAGGACCAAAAACTGTGAACCCTTCTAAATGATCTTGAAAATCCTTTTAAAGGATCAAGGATTGCAACAAGCTACGGATCATTTAGGGAAAAAATTAGGTCTGCAACAACCAGTACAACAAGAAATAAAGAATGCAGATAGACCTTGAAACCTTGGAAAATCAAATCAAATCTAATGTACAACTACATTGATTTCATATTCAAGGTTAACTATAGATAGAAATTCAACTGATTTCTTGTTGCAGGAAACAAAAATTAATTCCAGAGCCAACATTGGAAAATCTTGCATGTACAGGTCATGGAAATTTCTGACAAACATCAAGCCCTAGCTACCTACAATCAAATAATAGTCCTCTGCATTTACTTGGCATGGCACCCGTAGATGAAAAAATCAGATCACAAAGGCCATCCATGTCTTCTACATCATATTCAAACTCCAAATGTCCTAGTGCAATTAAATTTGAACCACCGCATCATCTAGCAAGAAGACATTCAACATAATTTGTCATAAATGTTACTAAATTTTCACTATTGGTTCAATTTAGTAGGAGCAATATGCATTTAAAGGGAAAAGGTGATATTGACATTTTTTGAATTCACACGTGGGGGAAAGTAGTCTTTTCTTTTTCTATGTGTTTGTTTACTTGGTCTTGAGGAAACATAAGGAGCTATTTTTTATTGTGAATACTTCATCTTGGAAGTTAGACTAGTTTTAAAATATGAGGAGGCAATCTAGGAGTGATGGAGAATATTTAGGGGGTCGTTTGTTGACTTTTCCTTAGTAGTTGGAGGACATTTATGAGTTTTTTGAGTGGTTTGAGAGAATTTTTAATGAGCTATTAGGGGGGCTATTGCATAGAGAGATATTGTTTAGTTTGATGAATTCATTTATATGAGTTGTGAATCCTCTTTTAGAGCCTACTTACTTGCATTCGACCCTTGGTGGTTGAGATTTTTTGTACTTTATAATGAGTTTTGACACTCATTT
>BSBK01010735.1:12500-32500 GCA_027943335.1 Chamaecyparis obtusa | reverse complement strand
CTTCCATTTAAAATATAGTCTAAATACCCAGTCGGTAGGCATACCAAGGTGGTCTCACAAGGCAAAGGACACACAAGCCTCTTCATTACTTCCATTTACCTTTCATTGCAACTCCTTTCTACATAAACACCACTGGTACATTAATCCCTTTGAATGTGAGATAAAAATCCCCAACACATTGTTTTCTCTTCCTGGCCCGTGCACTGCCTATACGTATTCTTCCTCTCATATATGCACTCCATTTGGCCAACGTGATCCTACTTCCATACTGTCTATTAACCACAAACAAATTGGGGAAGCTCCACATAATTCATGCAGTTGCCCTTGACTGGTGATACGCACCATTGTTTAAAAACATTGATTCGTTACTTAGAATTACATAACCCATCTTAGTTTTTCACACTAGCAGCTCACTCCATTTGAGCAATTACATACTTCACTATCTTTTCCTTACACAAGCTCCTGGCATTTTCTCCACATGCACAACCCTTTCTTATGCGTGAATCACAGTTTCCCCATTTCATGCACATGGCTTCCTCTAATTGTGTGGGCATTTCTTTTTTTTATTTGTTGGAACCTCATTCTTTTTTCATGAGGCCATCCTTTGGATTTAGTCTTACGCTAATGATCTATCCTTACCTACACAAGACTCCCTTTCTGATGCAGGAGCATCCTGGGTGTAAGAGCAATCTTGCATCACCCAAAAATATTTCTATTTTTATTTTCAATAAGGGCTATTTTGTGTAGAGCTGCTATTTATAGAAAGTTACTATTTTTGGTAATTTTTGTATGTGCTCAGAATGATTTGATTTCTTTCTTGGAGGTTCATTTTGGTCATATAAGTCTGCCAGTAAAGTTTCATTGCCAGATTAAGTGTATATTGGAAGATATTGAAGATTTTTGATATTGGCAGCAGGGTATAGAAACTTTGAACTCAGTTTTGAAGGCTTTAGAGGCCCCGGATCAAGTTGAAAATTTGGGTGATGGGCACTTGCATGGGTCAAGCCTGTAGAGCACTTCGTGGTGTTTCTGAAATGGGGTTATAATAGTCGATCGGGTCAACTGGTGATGACTTATGGTCTTTGGAAGTTGGGCCACCTGAAATGGCGAAAAATAATTTTCTTCAAAATTTCTGTTCGGGTTTCAAAGGTTATCTTGAGCCGACTATGATGTAATGAAATGTAAAATAAAATAATTCTAAGTTTGGTCAGCCTTATTGGCTAAAATTTTGGAACCTTCCCAGGTGGTGGAGAATTGCCTATATAAGGAAAGCTGTATTATTGTCTTAGGTAGTTCAGAATAGTTCTGGGTAGTAGATTTGGGTAATAGTTTGAGGCTTTGTCCTACAAAATATTGTACGGGAATGCCCATGTGGCTTTGCATGTTTTAATTCTAAAAATTTGTAATTCCACATTTGTGGAGATAATAAGAAGCCAATTTTCTATTCTTGCATATTATTGTTGTTGTTTCTCTATGTCTATTATGTATTTGTGGTATTAAGGGGAGCACCCTTCATCAAGTGGTATCAGAGCAGGTTTTCTTGAGTGTGTAAAGAGATCACCGACTGTGAGGTAGTTTTCACCAGGACCGTGGTTAGGGTTTCAGTGCGCATCATGAAAATGCCTCCACGAAGAGAATGTGGCAGAAGAGCTGGTGCTGTGACACCTGAGGTTAGAGAGCTGCAGAGACAAGTGCGAGCATTGAAAGAAGAGATTCACAGAGGAATGAATCTTAATGTCAGAGATGAAAGCGAGGATGAAGCTAAACAAGAATATCAAGAAGGAGAAGTCAAAATTGTGAACCAAGAGGAAGAAAGAATTTTTTGAGCCATTTCTAAGATTGGGAAAAGACCTAAGATTGAGGTTCCTACATTTTTTGGAAATCTTAACCCAGAAGAATTGATCGACTGGATCAATGAATGTGAAGAATATTTTGAGTATGAAGATGTTGAGGATCCTGATAGGGTCAAATTTGTGAAGGCCAGACTGAAAGGCCATGTGAAGATATGGTGCCAAGAGATTCAGTTGGAGTGAAATAGAAGGGGAAAGGAGAAAATCATGAGATGGGATCAGATGGTGGATAAACTGAGGTGACAATTCATTCCTGTTGATTATGAGCTTGACCTACTGAAGAAAATGAAGAGTTTGAAGCAAGCAGGAAGATCAGTTCAGGAGTATACAGAGGAGTTCTATCGACTTCTCATCAGAACAGGCCATGCAGAAGCTGATAAGGAGAAAGTTTCCCGATACCTTAATGGGTTAAGGCCAAGCATTCATGAGGAGTTGAATCTGGTTCGAATGAATAGTATTGAAGAGGCATACCAGGTTTCCCTAAAAGTAGAGGAAAAGTTGAACAAGAAGTTTGAGAGTAGACAAAATGGAAGAGGTCACGGTGGACGATCTGGTGGATGGTCATATGGTGGCCGAAATGAAGATCCGAAAAAGAAGGATGAGGCCAGTAGTAGTCAGAATCAGTGAGGAAATAATTTCAATTGCTTCCAGGATCAGAATAATAGAGATCAAAGAGGAAGGGGAAGAGGACAAGGATCTGGAAGAGGTGGCTTCCATGGAACATTTTTTCACTGTGGAGAAGAAGGTCATAGGGCATTTGAATGTCCTCAGTGCCAAGGCAAAACAGACAGGAGAAATGAAGGCCAGGCCAGAGTTGCACATGTAGATAAAGATGCTAGATCATCAAATTCTGAAGATGCTGAAAAAGGAGAAATGTTGATTAATAGAAGAGTCTTGCTGAGTGGTGAGAATGAACCTGAGCAAAGGAGGAGCCTATTTTGCACCAAGTACAAGTGTGAAGGTAAATGTTGTGATGTGATTATTGATAGTGGAAGCACTGACAATTTGGTATCAGAAGAGATGGTGACAAAGTTGAAGCTCAAGAGACAGAAACACCCACATCCATATCGGATTGCCTGGGTACAGGATGACCACAAGGTCATGGTCAATGAACAATGCCTGGTGAAGCTCAAGATTGATGGATACCAAGATGAGGTATTGTGTGATATCATATCTATGGATGCATGTCATATGTTTTTGGGTAGACCATGGAAGTTTGACAGATGTGTTGTACATGATGGTCGTGTGAATACCTATTTCCTGACAAAGGATGGAGTGCGACATAAGCTAAAACCATTGAAGGAGGCTGAAGAAAAGGTATGTGGTAATGCAAGGATAACTTTTGTTGATGGAAGAAATTTCCTAGATGGTATGAGGCATGAGCATTTATGTTTTGTTTTAATTCCAAAAGCTGGTAAAGAGGAAGTAGAAGATGTTCCTATAGAAGTTGCAGATTTGTTGAATCAGTTTCAGGATATTGTATCTAATAACATGCCTGATGGATTACCACCAGTCAGGAAGATCAGTCATCAGATGGACTTGATCCCAGGAGCGAGTTTGCCGAACAAGGCAGCACACAGAATGACACCTGTAGAAAGTGAGGAGTTGAATAGACAAGTACATGAGTTGTTACAGAAAAGATTGATCCGTGAGAGTCTGAGTCCCTGTGCTGTACTAGCGGTATTAGCACCAAAGAATAATGGAGAATGGAGGATGTGTATAGATTCTAGGGCAATAAACAAGATCATAATCAAGTACAGGTTTCCATTGCCATGAATGGATGATATTATGGACTGTTTGAGTGGAGCTGTGTATTTTTTAAAAATAGATCTGAAAAGTGGATATCATCAGATTCGGATCAGAGAAGGAGATGAATGGAAGACTATCTTCAAGACAAAGGAAGGACTGTATGAGTGGTTAGTCATGCCTTTTGGGCTAACCAATGCACCGAGCACTTTCATGCAGCTCATGAATGAGGTTCTGAAAGAATTTCTGGGTAAATTTGTCATTGTTTACCTAGATGATATTTTGATCTTTAGTAAGACATTGGAGGAGCATATAATACATATTCGTATGGTATTTGAGAAGCTGAGAGAAGAGAAATTGTTGATTAATTTGAAGAAGTGCAGTTTTGTGAAGAAAGAGTTAGTGTATCTGGGATTTGTAGTTTCAGCAGAAGGTCTAAAAATGGACCCAGAGAAAGTACAGGCTATCCTTGAATGGCCTAATCCAAGGAGTGCTACTGAGGTAAGATCTTTTCATGGTTTGGCTAGCTTTTATAGAAAGTTTATTAAAAATTTTAGCAGTATTTGTGGACCCTTGACTAAAACAATGAGAGGGGATAGAAAAGAGTTTAAGTGGACTAATGGGGCAGAAAAGAGTTTTCAATTGTGGAAACAAAAAATTATAGAATAACCTATTTTAGGACTTCCATATTTTAATAAGGTGTTTCAAGTAGATTGTGATGCTAGTGGTACTGCAATAGGAGCTGTTATGAGCCAAGAAGGTAAACCTGTTGCTTATTTCAGTGAGAAGTTAAATGATGCCAAGAGGAAATATTCGGTTTATGATCAAGAATTTTATGCTATAGTTTAGGCATTAAAGAAGTGGAGACATTATCTACTTCCAAAGGAGTTTGTTTTGTATACTGATCATCAAGCTTTCCAATATTTGAATAGTCAAGGAAAGTTGAATCAGAGGCATTTGAAATGGGTTGAGTTTTTACAGAGTTATACATTTGTTTTGAAACACAGGAGTGGAAAGTCTAATAGGGTTGCAGATGCTCTTAGTAGAAGGCAACTATTGCTGACAAAAATGTAGATTGAAGTGGTTGGGTTCAAGGACCTCAAGAATTTGTATCTAGAGGATCCTGATTTTGGTGAAGCTTGGAAAGCTTGTACAGAACCTGTTACTCTAGACAGGATGAAATGGTTGGATTTCATCATCCAGGATGATATGCTATTCAGAGGGAGTCAGTTGTGCATTCCACGAAGTTTTATGAGGGAGAATCTCATCAAGGAGAAGCATAGTGGAGGATTGGCTGGACATTTTGGTCGTGATAAAACCCTTGGTTTGGTTAGTGAGAATTATTATTGGCCACAGTTGCAGTAAGATGTGAAGAAGTTTGTACAAAGTTGTAGAGTATGTCAGATGGTGAAAGGAGTGAAGCAGAATACAAGATTGTATCAGTCATAACCCGTACCAGAGAAGCCTTGGGAGGATATCAGCATGGACTTTGTTCTTGGTTTACCAAGGACTCAGCGGGGACATGATTCAATTTTTGTAGTGGTTGACAGATTTTCAAAGATGACACATTTCATTCCCTGCAAGAAGACTAATGATGTTGTTCATGTAGCAGAATTGTTTTTCAGAGAAGTAGTGAGACTTCATGGTTTGCCAAAGACCATAGTTTCAGATTGGGACACTAAGTTTGTTCGATATTTCTGGCGTACGTTGTGGAAGAAGTTGAAGATAGATTTGAAGTTCAGTTCATCACATCATCCACAGACTGATGGATAGACAGAGGTGGTGAATAGGAGTTTGGGAAATTTGCTGAGATGTTTGGTTGGAGATAAGCCAATAGGATGGGATTTGATTTTACCACAGGTGGAATTTGCATACAATAATTCTGTCAACAAGAGCACTGGTAAATCACCATTCCAGATTGTATATGGAAGTAGTCCAAGAAATGCATCTGAATTAAGGAAGATAGATAAAGGAGAAATAAGTAGTGCTGAAGCTGAGGATTTTGCAGAACACTTGAAGAACATCCATGGGGAGGTGAGGAACCATATTACCAAGATGAACGCACAGTATAAGGTTAAGGTAGATGAGAAAAGGAGGTATAAAAAATTTTAGGTTGGTGATGAAGTCATGGTTCATTTGTTAAAGGAGCAGTTTCCAGTTGGTACATATAACAAGTTGAAAATGAAGAAGTTTGGACCATGTAGGATACTGAAGAAACATGATTCAAGAAATGCATATGAGGTAAAATTTCCTACTGAGCTAAATATTTCACCAGTGTTTAACATTTCAGATCTGACAGAATATCATGAAGGAGGTGTTGAAGATGAGATCACAGCAGCACAGTAGAGTATTCCAGCAACTAGTTCAGACACTAAGGAGATCGAAGATATACTAGACAGTCATGTTGGCAGAAGCATAAGGAACAGGACATATGAAGAATATCTGGTCAAGTGGAAAGGATGACCTGTTGAAGATTCATCATGGCTGACAAAGGAGGAGGTTAGCCGTCTTGGTTTTCCTCTATAAACCTGAGTCGTGATAGGGTCACTTCTCAAATTACCCCGGGTGTCTGATGCAGGAGCATCCTGGGTGTAAGAGCAATCTTGCATCACCCAAAAATATTTTTATTTTTATTTTCAATAAGGGTTATTTTGTGCAGAGCTACTATTTATGGAAAGTTACTATTTTTGGTAATTTTTTTATGTGCTCAGAATGATATGATTTCTTTCTTGGAGGTTCATTTTGGTCATATAAGTCTACCAGTAAAGTTTCATTGCCAGATCATGTGTATATTGGAAGATATTGAAGATTTTCAGTATTGGCAGCAGGGTACAGAAACTTTGAACTTAGTTTTGAAGGCTTTATAGGCCCTGGATGAGGTCAAAAA
Organism: Chamaecyparis obtusa; assembly: GCA_027943335.1. Taxonomy (NCBI): domain Eukaryota; kingdom Viridiplantae; phylum Streptophyta; class Pinopsida; order Cupressales; family Cupressaceae; genus Chamaecyparis; species Chamaecyparis obtusa. Next base: position 26,017 of record BSBK01010735.1, on the reverse strand, counting down.
TTTGGGTGATGGGTGCTTGTGTGGGTCAAGCCTGTAGAGTGCTTCGTGGCATTTTTGAAATGGGGTTATAATAGCCGATCGGGTCAACTGGTGATGACTTATGGTCTTCAGAAGCTGGGCCACCTGAAATGGTAGAAAATAATTTTCTTCAAAATTTTTGTTCAGGTTTCAAAGGTTATCTTGAGCCGACTATGATGTAATGAAATGTAAAATAAAATAATTCTAAGTTTGGTCGGCTTTATTGGCTAAAATTCTGGAACCTTCCCAGGCGGTGGAGAATTGTCTATATAAGGAAGGCTGTATTATTGTCTTAGGTAGTTCAGAATAGTTCTGGGTAGTAGATCTGGGTAATAGTTCGAGGCTTTGTCCTACAGAATATTTTAAGGGAATGTCCATGTGGCTTTGAATGTTGTAATTCTGAAAATTTGTAATTCCACATTTGTGGAGATAATAAGAAGCCAATTTTCTATTCTTGCATATTATTGTTGTTGTTTCTCTATGTCTGTTATGTGTTTGTGTTATTAAGGGGAGCACCCTTCATCACTTTCATCTTCCATGCTGGAAATCCCCATCATTTCATCTGTTTGCATTGGCAGCTCTCATGCCATCAAGCTTGTGTCCCCTCTGTTTGCTATGTGCTGCCTCCTTTGGGACTAATGTGAGCCCCTTGTTTACATTGTACAAGACACTCACCTGTTGGCATTCCATACTAAGTTTTGACACAAAGAAAGTGTGTTGGCCTTTTTTTAATGCTGGTGGTGCTCCATTGTATGTCACACACTAAAGGCACTTCCTCCTATTTCATTTGTGTAGGGGCTGGCTATGCTTCAATTTTATATGCTAGCCACTAATTCCTCATCCTTGGCTACCTCTCGCATGCCCCTAAACATTTCCCTCTCCAAATTGGAAGGCCCCTTTATCTTAACATGTGTGACCTCCTTCAATTTGCATGAGGCCTTTGCATAATGTACAGGGCCTCCACCATTTGTTTTTTACTCATCATATACAAGTGTGTAGCAGCACTGGATTGGCACACACACCTATTCATTAGTTTTACACTAGCTCTTCTTCAAATGGTGCGTGAATATTTGATTTTCTGATCACACAACATCTACTTAGCTTGTACAAAGCCTCCATTATGATGTGAACCTCCTCCACTTAGATGAATAGAAATAGAGTCCTACAGCTGCTGGTGAGAATAGGGGCCAAAGCACAATTTTTGCATTCCCATATGACTTACTATATGTGGAAGCAACCTCTTTGGTAGATCCATTGTATACGCTATACCAATGACAATCAAATGAGAATGGACTCTAGTTGGCCAAACAAATATGTTGCAGAGAATTGATTGATTTCTTGTGACAAGAAGATCAAGCTCATCTATAAGTAGAAGGTAGGGTTGGCAATCATCCTTACTCATCTCCTTTGATTCTATTGCTCTCCTCATCAACATCTGCATCTTCTAGGTGCTTAAAAGCATGCCAATTAACATCACACTAATACTCATGGAGAAAAACATCATCTCCCTCAGTGCATTTATCAAATTCTTTTGGGCCCTTAACATAGTAATGTCTTAGGATGGACTCCATCTCATTGAAATCAAAATGATTACTTTGAGAAAGATCCCTCTTGAGGTTATGAGATTGTCTTCCAATAGTTATCTCTTCAGGTATAATAAATCAGTATGTTGCAAACCAGTATGAACTGCCTAGTTCCTTCCATAACCATTTCACACATCAGCAAAACTAACCAAACATCACCAACTGGCCTACGGGAACAGTTTCAAAAACTAACCAAACGGCCCTACAAGAACATGCCACCAGGAAGACATGATCACCTCCAACACCAAAACATGTGGGTCAAAGAAAAATGATCAGAAAGACTTTAGGAGAAATATATTAATGATCAAACATTGCCACTTAGAAATATTGCCAGTCCGCACTACCAAAATCACACAAGTCAGCTCCGGAACTATCTTTAAAAATTGACCAACTGAAACTTTCATGAACCAGAAACCTAGGTACTGATTCTTCCTCATACAAGGAACATGAATCCATAATCATCTCACCAAAAATATCAAATGGCCGATTACAATTAATCACCAAAGTCAGCCTGTTAGATATGTTCAGAATTCATCGCAGTGAAAATCATAGAAATCTGATTTGGAAATTACCTGGAAAAGTAATCATATGGATTGGCAGAGACCTAAAAAATGTCAGGAAAATTGTTTTCCAAGTTTATAGTATGCAAAAACTTTCAATTATTCTAGACCTTGCATAGAGCGCAAACTGGGATACCTCAAAGTAAGCTATTCAGAAAACTGGACAGTGCACTCTCAGAGAATTATAATAAATTGCAAACAGAATGACATTGGTAAGCAAGACAAACGGGAACATGGAGGGACAAAAATTAGCATGATGAATAACTCTCACACCTACAACATGATGCCACAACTAGGATGTTATGACCAATCATAGGGAAAAAGATACAAACCTCCAAAGTGAGCCACTTAGTAAAAATTAGGAAACACTAAATATGCAAATTTTTGAGAACACCTTAAAATGACCACTTCTAAAACTTGTCAGAACTAAAACCCAGGACCTAAAACCTATTACAAACATAAAATGATAGGTGATTAACACCCTATCCAAATGACTTCTCATGAAAATCGATAGGCCCTTTTATTAGTGCACCTGAACTAAGCATCATTTAATTATTTTCAAAGCACAAATTTGACACTTTAGAGAAATTTTCAAAATATGGAATCAAAACATACTCATATTTTTTGAGCTCCAACAGTGGCTTTGACTGGGGATACATGCCTCATGTGGGCATGCAGAGGATCCAAAATCTTTTGTACAATAGACCACCCAAAGAAAATCATCTTGACACTTCTTCTCAAAATTCCAAATAGAGAACCCCTTACTGAAAGCAAACACACAAATGAAAGGGAAACCGACTGTACATGAACTTACAATATTTACAAAAAGGCTCAAATCTCCAAAATTATAATCTATCTTTACCTCTATCAAATAAATCATTCTCATCTCCATGCAACAAAGGCAAACTGAGACTATGTGTTTCACCCAGCCGGTCAGAAACATTTTGATCCACTTTCAACATATCATAAGAAAAATAGTCAGCACACTCACCATTATCTAGCAAGGGAAAGTCATCAGGATGCCATGAGTATTGATCATTTTTTTATGTCAAAACATCACACTCTTCATTTTTAGCATCATGTTGAAAAGTGAAACATTCCAACTCAACTTCATGGCTGGAAACATCAATATTTTGATCACTAGTTTGCAAAAAAGAATAAAATATCTCTATCTCATCACTTTGCAAACTGAATTAGAACCTCTCAAAACAAATCCCTAATTGCATAAAACCATAAACATTTTTCTTCTCACAAACTACATCATCAACATTGAACAAGCTCCATTAGTGAGTGACTCATTAGTCATTGGGAAATTTGAGAATACACATTCAGATTTACTACTTTCTTTAGCACCAAAATGTAAACAGTAACCACAAACAACAAAATCTTGCAAATCTTAATCCAAACTAGAACACACATCATCATACTCATCAAATATAACATTATCAAGTTCATCACAATGATATGCACTCTCACACTACTAATTTAAAATGGGAGAAAATATTTCAATAGATGTTTCACTCATCATGCATCACTTTAATCACTTTCATCAAAACTTATTTCTACTGAGCATGGAATTCTGGAAACAAACTTGGGAGTATACCTTTGAAAATCAACATCCAAGAGATCTGAGATCTTCTCACAACTTAGCAAGCACCGAGCATTACATTCCATCTCTTCATTCTCACTGTTGATGCTGCAAGTCTCTTCCCCATCTAAAACCAGGACTGATTTCACTTGTCTCAGATTACCTTGTGTGAAGTAACCACTGCATGAACTATCATCTACATTATAATCATATTTTTCATGTTCACACAAAACACCATTAAGATGAAATGAAGAACTATTATCATCATGCTGAGAGAAAGAGAAGTCTACAAGCTCAAGGAAATCACTATCAATTGAAGATTTATCATCTACTCCTTGATAACCATAAATTTCACTATCAGCACAATAACCAGCACTATAACCATCACAAGACTCAGCATCCTCAGCACAACTAAATTCAGCACAACTAGATCCATTCCTTAGCACTTTCTAGTGCTTCATTTTTTAGGGATGGAGTCCAACTGACTGATTCAGGCATACCAAGTTCAAGAAACATTTCAACATATTGGGATTCTTGAAATTCAAGACCCATAGGAAGTTCACCACACTCAACAAGAAATTTTTTATAATAATACAATGTGGACTCCTATTTTCTTTCTCCTATTGCACATCTTAACATCCAAATGCAATTAAGCTAAATTTTTTGATTTATCAGCTGAACTTCACTATTGAAATATTTTAAATTTGTTTGAAAACTTTTAGATCTAGAAGCACCCTCTTGATCTATCATGGCTGGGAACTCCATTCTAACACGCTGACAAAATAATAAAGCTTATTCTCATGAAAATATTTCTATCTGAACTTATGCAACCACTAACTTCATTAAACATCAAAATATTTCTGATACTCTTTAGAAACTGAATCTTCTATCCAAAAATATGCCATGAACTTTCAAACTAATTTCCCTTTTCTTTAGTGACGGATTCACCTATTTAGGGAATATTTATTACTTTGATAGAAGATTACCTAGAAGTGTTGTTGTTGGTGTAAAATATTGATCTAAAGCCTTCCTCAAATCACCTTTCAAATCTTTGTAGAGCTGCCACTTTTTTACAGAGGACCAATCTTGAACTAGCTGAGAACCTTTATCTCACACCTGGACCTTCTTTATTAGAAAACATAAAACAACTTTACAAGATGCATTGTTTGTTAGGATCATAAAATACATTGCAATTTCATATTACAAAACATTGATCAAATAGAGATTCAGAGTCGCCACTCACATTCAGTGAGAAGATATAACAATTTTTTAAAAGAATTATGATGCAGGAGCATCCTGGGTGTAAGAGCAATCTTGCATCACCCAAAAATATTTCTATTTTTGTATTCAATAAGGGCAATTTTGTGCAAAGCTGCTATTTATGGAAAGTTACTATTTTTGATAATTTTCGTATGTGCTCAGAATGATCTGATTTCTTTCTTGGAGGTTCATTTTGGTCATATAAGTCTGCCAGTAAAGTTTCATTGCCAGATCAAGTGTATATTGGAAGATATTGAAGATTTTCGGTATGGGTAGCAGGGTACAGAATCTTTGAACTCAGTTTTGAAGGTTTTAGAGGCCCCGGATGAGGTCAAAAATTTGGGTGATGGGTGCTTGCACGGGTCAAGCCTGTAGAACGCTTCATGGCATTTCCGAAATGGGGTTATAATAGCCGATCAGGTCAACTGGTGATGACTTATGGTCTTCGAAAGTTGGGCCACCCGAAATGGTGGAAAATAATTTTCTTCAAAATTTTTGTTTGGGTTTCAAAGGTTATCTTGAGCCGACTATGATGTAATAAAATGTAAAATAAAATAATTCTAAGTTTGGTCGGCCTTATTGGCTAAAATTTTGGAACCTTCCCAGGCGGTGGAAAATTGCCTATATAAGGAAGGCTGTATTATTGTCTTAGGAGTTCAGAATAGTTCTGGGTAGTAGATCTGGGTATTGATTCGAGGCTTTGTCCTACAGAATATTGTAAGGGAATTCCCATGTGGCTTTGCATATTGTAATTCTGAAAGTTTGTAATTCCATATTTGTGGAGATAATAAGAAGCTAATTTTCTGTTCTTGCATATTATTGTTGTTGTTTCTCTATTTCTCTTATGTGGTTGTGGTATTCAGGGGAGCACCCTTCATCAGGTGGTATCAGAGCAGGAGTTCTTGAGTGTGTAAATAGATCACCGACTGTGAGGTAGTTTCCACCAAGACCATGGCTAGGGTTTCAGTGCGCATCGTGAAAAATGCCTCCACGAAGGGAACATGGCGGAAGAGCTGGTGTTGTAACACCTGAGGTTATAGAGCTGCAAAGACAAGTGCGAGCATTACAAGAAGAGATTCGTAGAGGAATGAATCTTAATGTCAGAGATGAAAGCGAGGATGAAGCTGAAGAAGAATATCAAGAAGGAGAAGCTGAAATTGTGAACCAGGAGGAAGAAAGACTTTTTCGGGCGATTTCCAAGATTGGGAAAAGACCTAAGATTGAGGTTCCTACATTTTCTACAAATCTTAACCCAGAGGAATTGATCGACTGGATCAATGAATGTTTGGAATATTTTGAGTATGAAGATGTTGAGGATCCTGATAGGGTCAAATTTGCGAAGGCCAGACTGAAAGGTCATGCGAAGATCTGGTGGCAAGAAATTCAATTGGAGCGAAATAGAAGAGGGAAAGATAAAATCACAAGATGGGATCGGAAGGTGGATAAATTGAAGCGACAGTTCATTCCTGTTGATTATGAGCTTGATCTACTAAAGAAAATGCAAAGTTTGAAGCAAGCAGGAAGATCTGTTCAGGAGTATACAGAGGAGTTCTATCGACTCCTCATCAGAACAGGCCATGCAGAAGCTGATAAGGAGAAAGTTTCCCGATACCTTCATGGGTTAAGGCCAAGCATTCAGGAGGAGTTGAATCTGGTTTGAATGAACAGTATTGAGGAGGCATACCAATTTGCCCTAAAAGTAGAGGAAAAGCTGAACAAGAAGTTCGAGAGCAGACAAAATGGAAGAGGTCACGGTGGACGATCTGGTGGACGGTCATATGGTGGCCGAAATGAAGATCCAAAAAAGAAAGATGAGGCCAATAGCAGTCAGAATCAGCATGGAAATAATTCCAATCGCTTCTAGGATCAGAATAATAGAGATCAGAGAGGAAGAGGAAGAGGACAAGGATCTGGAAGAGGAGGCTTTCATGGAACATGTTTTCACTATGGAGAAGAAGGTCATAGGGCATTTGAATGTCCTCAGTGCCAAGGCAGAACAGATAGGAGAAATGAAGGCCAGGCCAGAGTTGCACATGTAGATGAAGATGCCAGATCATCAAATTCTGAAGATGCTGAAAGAGGAGAAATGTTGATTAACAGAAGAGTCCTGTTGAGTGGTGAGAATGAACCTGAGCAAAGGAGGAGCCTGTTTCACACCAGGTGCAAGTGTGAAGGTAAATTTTGTGATGTGATCATTGATAGTGGAAGCACTGACAATTTGGTGTCAGAAGAGATGGTGACAAAGTTGAAGCTCAAGAGACAGAAACACCCACATCCATATCAGATTGCCTGAGTACAGGATAACCACAAGGTCATGGTCAATGAACAATGCCTAGTAAAGTTCAAGGTTGGCGGATACCAAGATGAGGTATTGTGTGATATCATATCTATGGATGCATGTCATATGTTGTTGGGTAGACCATGGCAGTTTGACAGATGTGCTGTACATGATGGTCATGTGAATACCTATTCCCTGACAAAGGATGGAGTGCGACATAAGCTAAAACCATTGAAGGAGACCGAAGAAAAGGTATGTGGTAATGCAAGGATAACTTTCGTTGATGGAAGAAATTTTCTAGATGGTATGAGGCATGAGCATGTATGTTTTGCTTTAATTCCAAAAGTTGGTAAAGAGGAAGTAGAAGATGTTCCTATAGAAGTTGCAGATTTGTTGAATCAGTTTCAGGACATTATATCCGATAACGTGCCTGATGGATTACCACCAGTCAGGAAGATCAGTCATCAGATGGACTTGATCCCATGAGTGAGTTTGCCGAATAAGGTAGCACACAGAATGACACCTGCAGAAAGTGAGGAGTTGAACAGACAAGTACATGAACTATTACAGAAAGGATTGATCTGTGAGAGTCTGAGTCCTTGTGCTGTACCAGCGATATTAGCACCAAAGAAGAATGGAGAATGGAGGATGTGTACAGATTCTAGGGCAATAAACAAGATCACAATCAAGTACAGGTTTCCATTGCCATGAATGGATGATATTATGGACTGTTTGAGTGGAGCTGTGTATTTCTCAAAGATAGATCTGAAGAGTGGATATCATCAGATTCGGATCAGAGAAGGAGATGAATGGAAGACTGCCTTCAAGACAAAGGAAGAACTATATGAGTGGTTAGTAATGCCTTTTGGGCTAACCAATGCACCGAGCACTTTCATGCGGCTCATGAACGAGGTTCTGAAAGAATTTCTGGGTAAGTTTGTCATTGTTTACCTAGATGATATTTTGATTTTTACCAAGACATTGGAGGAACATATGATGCATATTCGTATGGTGTTTGAGAAGTTGAGAGATGAGAAATTGTTGATTAATTTGAAGAAGTGCAATTTTGTGAAGAAAGAGTTAGTGTATTTGGGATTTGTAGTTTCAGCAGAAGGTTTAAAAATGGACCCAGAGAAGGTATAGGCTATCCTTGAATGGCCTACTCCAAGGAGTGCTACTGAGGTAAGATCTTTTCATGGTCTAGCTAGCTTTTACAGAAAGTTTATCAGAAATTTTAGCAGTATTTGTGGACCCTTGACTGAAACAATGAGAGGGGATAGAAAAGAGTTTAAGTGGACTAATGGGGCAGAAAAGAGTTTTCAATTGTTGAAATAAAAAGTTACAGAACAACCTATTTTAGCACTTCCAAATTTTAATAAGGTGTTTCAAGTAGATTGTGATGCTAGTGGTACTGCAATAGGAGCTGTTATGAGCCAGGAAGGTAAACCTGTTGCTTATTTCAGTGAGAAATTAAATGATGCCAAGAGAAAATATTCTGTTTATGATCAGGAATTTTATGCTATAGTTTAGGCATTGAAAAAGTGGAGGCACTATCTACTTCCTAAGGAGTTTGTTTTGTATACTGATCATCAAGCTTTCCAATATTTGAATAGTCAAGGAAAATTGAATCAAAGGCATTTGAAATGGGTTGAGTTTTTGCAGAGTTATACATTTGTTTTGAAACACAGGAGTGGAAAGTCTAATAGGGTTGCAGATGCTCTTAGTAGAAGGCAACTATTGCTGACAGAAATGCAGATTGAAGTGGTTGGGTTCAAGGAACTCAAGAACTTATATCCAGAGGATCCTGATTTTGGTAAAGCTTAGAAAGCTTGTACAGAACCTGTTACTCTAGATAGGATGAAATGGTTGGATTTCATCATCCAGGATGATATGCTATTCAGAAGGAGTCAGTTGTGCATTCCAGGAAGTTCTATGAGGGAGAATCTCATCAAGGAGAAGCATAGCGGAGGATTGGCTAGACATTTTGGTCGTGATAAAACCCTTGGTTTGGTTAGTGAGAATTATTATTGGCCACAGTTGCAGCAAGATGTGAAGAAGTTTGTACAGAGTTGCCAAGTATGTCAGATGGCGAAGGGAGTGAAGCAGAATATAAGGTTGTATCAGCCATTACCTGTACCAGAGAAGCCTTGGGAGGATATCAGCATGGACTTTGTTCTTGATTTACCGAGGACACAGCGGGGACACGATTCAATTTTTGTGGTAGTTGACAGATTTTCTAAGATGGCACATTTTATTCCCTGCAAGAAGACTAATGATGCTATTCATGTAGCAGAATTGTTTTTCAGAGAAGTAGTGAGACTTCATGGTTTGCCAAAGACCATAGTTTCAGATCGGGACACTAAGTTTGTTCGATATTTCTGGCGTACATTGTGGAAGAAGTTGAAGACAGATTTGAAGTTTAGTTCATCACATCATCCACAAACTGATGGATAGACAGAGGTGGTGAATAGGAGTTTGGAAAATTTGCTGAGATGTTTGGTTGGAGATAAGCCAACAGGATGGGATTTGATTTTACCACAGGTGAAATTCGCATACAATAATTCTGTCAACAGGAGCACTGGTAAATCACCATTCCAGATTGTATATGGAAGTAGTCCAAGAAATGCATCTGAATTGAGGAAGATAGATAAAGGAGAAATAAGTAGTGCTGAAGCTGAGGGTTTTGCAGAACGCTTGAAGAACATCCATGAGGAGGTGAGGAAGCATATTACCAAGATGAATGCACAGTATAAGGTTAAGGCAGATGAGAAAAGGAGGTATAAGGAATTTTAGGTTGGTGATGAAGTCATGGTTCATTTGCGGAAGGAGCAGTTTCCAGTTGGTACATATAACAAGCTAAAAATGAAGAAGTTTGGACCATGTAGGATACTGAAGAAACATGATTCAGGAAATGCATATGAGGTAGAATTGCCTACTGAGCTAAATATTTCACCAGTGTTTAACATTTCAGATCTGACAGAGTATCATGAAGGAGGTGTTGAAGATGAGATCACAGCAGCACAGTGGAGTATTCCAGCAACTAGTTCAGACACTAAGGAGATCGAAGATATACTGGACAGTTGTGTTGGCAGAAGCACAAGGAACAGGACATATGAAGAATATCTAGTCAAGTGGAAAGGATGACCTGTTGAAGATTCATCATGGCTGACAAAGGAGAAGGTTAGCCGTCTTGGTTTTCCTCTGCACACCTGAGTCGTGACAGAGTCACTTCTCAAATTACCCCGGGTGTAAGAGCAATCTTGCATCACCCAAAAATATTTCTATTTTTGTATTCAATAAGGGCTATTTTGTGCAGAGCTGCTATTTATGGAAAGTTACTATTTTTGGTAATTTTCATATGTGCTCAGAATGATCTGATTTCTTTCTTGGAGGTTCATTTTGGTCATATAAGTCTGCCAGTAAAGTTTCATTGCCAGATCAAGTGTATATTGGAAGATATTGAAGATTTTCGGTATTGGCAGCAGGGTACAGAATCTTTGAACTTAGTTTTGAAGGTTTTAGAGGCCCCGGATGAGGTCAAAAATTTGGGTGACGGGTGCTTGCGCGGGTCAAGCCTGTAGAGTGCTTTGTGGCATTTTTGAAATGGGGTTATAATAGCCGATCGGGTCAACTGGTGATGACTTATGGTCTTCGAAAGTTGGGCCACCCGAAATGGTGGAAAATAATTTTCTTCAAAATTTCTGTTCGGGTTTCAAAGGTTATCTTGAGCTGACTATGATGTAATAAAATGTAAAATAAAATAATTCTAAGTTTGGTCGGCCTTATTGGCTAAAATTTTGGAACCTTCCCAGGCGGTGGAAAATTGCCTATATAAGGAAGGCTGTATTATTGTCTTAGGAGTTCAGAATAGTTCTGGGTAGTAGATCTGGGTATTGATTCAAGGCTTTGTCCTATAGAATATTGTAAGGGAATGCCCATGTGGCTTTGTATATTGTAATTCTGAAAGTTTGTAATTCCATATTTGTGGAGATAATAAGAAGCCAATTTTCTGTTCTTGCATATTATTGTTGTTGTTTCTCTATTTCTCTTATGTGGTTGTGGTATTAAGGGGAGCACCCTTCATCAAATTAACTCTATGATAAATTAATTGGACTTTGGGATGATTCAGCTAAGTAAGGAATTGAGCATCTTAAACTTGTTGTCATTTATCTCTTCTCCAATAGAGTCACCAACATGTTAACACTTTTTCATGTATAATCACTATATAGCTATTAAACTTGACTCTTAGACTCCCAATTCTAGATTCTTATAGGGAAAAGGATAATTAACAAGGATCTAATCCATCTACCCTTTGGGCTCCATAGAGCCCAAGCGGTTGGACCTAAAACATAATAAATCTGCATGTACATAAACACTCTCTCACTAAAACCCCTTATACAGACATGAAAATCAATGGATAATAAGAACAAGGATATTAACCATTCTTATCTTCGAACCTGAAGGCTCAAGTAGGCTAACCTATCAGATTCACTTCTACAAGGAATCACCAAAAACATTTGCACTATTCAATGCAATTTACAAACATTAATGCTCTTAAAATGGAAATGGAAAATGATTTGAATTAATGATTGATGAAGAAAACTGTAGGATAAGCAAGAGACCAGTGCCTTATCTAATGGGAAATAGAGTTAAACAAACATGCATTCCCAGAAAACCCTAACTTCAAACTCAAAAACCCGAATGAAATGCCTTGCAAACCATTCTTCTTATTTAAATACCTGGGCATCAAATTCATATGCAAACCTAGACTTCTCAGAATTTGAAATTAAGACTTACTCTCTCCTTGAAAGAAACTCAAATTCAAACCCACAGATACCTTATAACTGGTATATTAACATGCCTTACAAGTTAATACACAAGAATGAAGACAATACATACAAAGACATCAGACAAGAAATGAACAAGGATTCCATTTTTCTCATTAGAATTCATCTGAAGCTGTATATTGCAAGACCATGAACACAAAAATAAGACTCAAAAGCCTGGAAGCTATCCTGGCAGCATAAATTTCAACATCCTTTACAATTCAAAGAAAAACATAGATATAGGAGAATGTGGTCAGTTCAAAGCCAACTGACATCCATTCTTGGCATAAAATATCTTCAAGATTTTCCCACCACTTTGTTTTGCAACTAATTCTCTAAATTGATCCACCTTCTCCAATCATTTTCCAAACTGATCTAATTTTGATTCTTAGATTTCAAACCCAAACTGCTCTTTCCCATCACTCTGAAACTGGAAATCATGATTACCATCAGATTCCTTGTCTTTTCCCATTTCTAAAAACATAGAACACTCATATTTTCTGATAAAAAATGAATCCCCAGGCCATTTTTCCATGAGCATGTTCATCATTTAAATTTTTGAATTTATGTCAAATGTGCAACTATATCAAACCTTTTAAATTCTTTGAAATCTATAATTTTTAACTCATTTGATCATTTTCACCATAGAGAGCACTAAGATCGGACACTTGTCATCATGTGAATGGTTGCTCGGATAAACTCAAGGTTTAACCCCGGATTGGGAGATCTAGTGATTGCATGCATTCTCCAAATCTCTAAACACTTGACTTAACCATGGTTAAGCTTGGTGATCATGTGAATAGGCTATTCTCCAGATCTTAGAATCAAACCTTAAACTGGGTTAATATTTGGAGAATGGGCAACTAAGCCCATTCTCCCAATCTCAGAATGTTTTGTGCAAATCATGTGGGATCCAGCAACTTGGTGGCTAGTGGTTACCTCTAGGTCACCAGATGTTATCTCCTAACCACCAACCATTCAGAGAATATGTGACCACTGCTCTCTGAATCTTAGAATGTTTTGGCCTTAATCGCTAGCATTCAGCGATCGCGCAACTAGACCACCCATTGAATCTCTTGGTCATCTCCTAACTATGGACTTCGATCAGCGAATCTGTGACCACTTGACACATGTCCATCTTCACCATGCCATCACCACCACTTGCCTACAAATTAATCTTACCTATGGGTCTGCCGACATGGACCCTAATGCACCTTTGTGCAGTTGCGTGAGTAGAGCCTCTACTCTTCATCTATTTCATTATGTGTGTTGAGTTCAATATATTCACCTCAAAGGCCCATTTTAGCATGCATGTGGGATAATTCATTTAGATGTTTTTAAACTTCCATTCAAAATATAGTGTAAAGGACACAAGGTAGAGGACACATAAGGTAGAGGACACAC
>BSBK01010735.1:5000-7500 GCA_027943335.1 Chamaecyparis obtusa | reverse complement strand
AGCCATGTAGTCTCACTACTTCTCTGAAAATCAATTATGCTATATGAACAGTATCATTAGTCTTCTTGCAGGGAATGAAATGTGTCATCTTCAAAAATCTATCAACCACCACAAAAATTGAATCATGTCCCCACTGTGTCATCGGTAAACCAAGAACAAAGTCCATACTGATATCCTCCCAAGGCTTCTCTGGTATAGGTAATGGTTGATATAACCCTGTATTCTGCTTCACTCCCTTCATCATCTGGCATACTCTGCAACTCTGTACAAACTTCTTCACATCTTGCTACAACTGTGGCCAATAATAATTTTCACTAACCAAAGTAAGGGTTTTATCACGACCAAAATATCTAGCCAATCCTCTACTATGCTTCTCCTTGATGAGATTCTCCCTCATAGAACTTCATGGAATGCATAACTGACTCACTCTAAATAGCATATCATCCTGGATGATGAAATCTAGCCATTTCATCCTATCTAGAGTAACAGGTTCTTTACAAGCTTTCCAAGCTCCACCAAAATCAGGATCCTCTGGATACAAATTCTTGAGTTCCTTGAACCCAACCACCTCAATCTGCATCTATGTTAGCAATAGTTGCCTTCTGCTAAGAGCATCTACAACCCTATTAGACTTTCCACTTTTTTGTTTCAAAAAAAATGTATAACTCTACAAAAACTCAACCCATTTCAAATGCCTTTGATTCAACTTTCGTTGACTATTCAAATATTGCAAAGCTTGATGATCAGTATACAAAACAAACTCCTTAGGAAGCAGATAATGTCTCCAATTCTTTAATGCCTAAACTATAGCATAAAATTCCTGATCATAAATAGAATACTTCCACTTGGCATCATTTAACTTCTCACTAAAATAAGCAACAGGTTTACCCTCTTGGCTCATAACAGATCCTATTGCAGTACCACTAGCATCACAATCTACTTGAAACACCTTATTAAAATCTGGAAGTGCTAAAACAAGTTGGTCTGTAACTTTTTATTTGAATAATTGAAAACTCTTTTCTGCCCCATTAGTCCACTTAAACTCTTTTCTATCTCCTCTCATTGTTTCAGTCAAGGGTCCACAAATAATACTAAAATTTTTGATAAACTTTCTGTAAAAGCTAGCCAAACCATGAAAAGATCTTACCTTAGTAGCACTCCTTAGAGTAGGCTATTCAAGGATAGCATGTACCTTCTCTGGGTCTATTTTTAGACCTTCTACTGAAACTACAAATCTCAAATACACTAACTCTTTCTTCACAAAACTACACTTCTTCAAATTAATCAATAATTTCTCATCTCTTAGCTTCTCAAACACGAATATGCATCATATGTTCCCCCAATGTCTTGCTAAAGATCAAAATATCATCTAAGTAAACAATGACAAACTTACCTAGAAATTCTTTCAAAACTTCATTCATGAGCCGCATGAAAGTGCTTGGTGCATTGGTTAGCCCAAATGGCATGACTAACCACTCATACAGTCCTTCCTTTGTCTTAAAGGCAGTTTTCCATTCATCTCCTTCTCTGATTCGAATCTAGTGATATCCACTCTTCAGATCTATCTTTGAGAAATACAAAGCTCCACTCAAATAGTCCATAATATCATTCATTCACATCAATGGAAACCTATACTTGATTGTGATCTTGTTTATTGCTCTAGAATCTATACACATCCTTCATTCTCCATTCTTCTTTGGTGCTAATACTGCTAGTACAGCACATGGACTCAGGCTCTCCTGAATCAATCCCTTCTGTAACAACTCATGTACTTGTCTGTTCAACTCTTCACTTTCTGCTGGTGTCATTCTATGTGCTACCTTGTTTGGAAAACTAGCTCCTAGAATCAAATCCATTTTGTGACTAATCTTCCTTACCAGTGGTAATCCATTAGGTACATTATCAGATACAATATCCTGAAACTCATTCAACAAATCTGCAACCTCTCCAGGTACATCCTCTACTTCTTCTTTATGAGCTTTTGAAACTAATGCAAAACACACATGCTCATGCCTCATACCATCTAAGAATTTTCTTCCATCAACAAATGTTATTCTTGCATTACCGCATACCTTTTCTTCGGTCTCCTTCAATGGCTTTAGCTTATGTCGCACTCCATCCTTTGTCAGGAATAGGTATTCACATGACCATCGTGTACAACACATCTGTCAAACTTCCATGGTCTACTCAACAACATATGACATGCATCCATAGAGATGATATCACATAGTACCTCATCTCGGTACCTGCTGATCTTAAACTTTACCAGGCACTGTTCACTGACCATGACCTTGTGGTCATCCTACACCCAGGCAATCCGATATGGATGTGGGTGTTTTTGTCTCTTAACCTTCAACTTTGTCACCATCTCTTCTGACACCAAATTGTCAGTGCTTCCACTATCGATAATTACATCATAGCATTTACCCTCACACTTGCATCTAGTGTGAAATAGGCTCCTCCTTTGTTCAGGTTCATTCTCACCACTCAGCAGGACTCT
>BSBK01010734.1:0-159719 GCA_027943335.1 Chamaecyparis obtusa | reverse complement strand
CCAAGTACTAATAAAACTCTTGAAGAAGAGAAGGTGACTGAGAAAATGGAAAGTCATGATCAAACTCCCATTCCATCTAGTAGTGATAAATTATTTTCAGGCACATTGTTGGAAAGTTATTCGGGAAAGACATTGGCTGATGAAGATGACTTGGAGACATATGATGAAGATCAGTTAATTAAGCTATTACTAATGGCCTTTTTTAAGGAAAAGAAAAGGTTTGAGAAGAAGACAGGGAAAAAGGCAAGGATATTGGGAAGAAAATTAGACACTTTGATCAAGTTTTTTCCTATTGATGCATAGTAGCTTCGCTTAGAAATAAGGATGATCATTTATATTGATTATATATATATGAGTAAGTATGTATGTCATTTCACTATGTGAACTAACATACATACACATAGACACATTTCTTGTGCATATAAGAATAATAATTTTAAATTCTTTGTAAAACCATCATCCTTGTATTTGACAGAAATAATATATAGATATAAGTATATTAATTTGTGTAATCAGATTATATTCTCTTTCCATGTTTTGAGCAATGATCATTGACGACAACATTATTTTATATGTAACAGATCAAGAAATGGTCATATTTATTATATAAAACATACCATGGATCAAGTAATAATCAAATATAATGCACAACAAATTCATGGTTTCATAATATTGTTTTTGGTTATTATGTTAACTAAATTGATTAAGGATCGAGCCTCTTGAAAGCACCCTTTGGCAAGTATTGTATTTTTTGAGAGAGGTCCATGTTATGAGCGGACATGGCTCCACACTATGGAGACATGTCCCCTCGTGCCATGTCCCTCCACATATATATTTATACATGTCGATATCATAAAGATAAATATAGAAATTGATAAATAATCTCTCTCTCTCTCTCTCCCCTTTGATCAACAATCTCAGACTTGAAGAAATCAATACATTATAATCTGCATATTGTAGGAATTGCATCAGTTTGAAATAAATATAATATACTTTAAAATGGTATTAGGGCAAAGCCTAGGAAAAAATATATTAAAGATTATTTCTAGACATATCTTTATCTATGCCTACTGCATATTGTAGAAAATTTGCAAGTGATGCTTCTATGGTGGCACAGATCCCTATGATGGGGTGGTAAATTTTTTAGCAAGTCGTATAAGGAAGAACCTCCAACCCGATAAGATGATAATAATATTATTGAATCAAAATTTTAAGGAAATTCTATTGATAATTGATTATTTATCCTATCTACTATTGGAGATTCATATTGTTGACAATATTAATAGTTTGGTAAATTTCTAACTAGCCCCAATGCTATTTTCAAATGGGGTGGTTTTATTAATATTCATCAGCAATTTATTATTGTCACAACTGTGTGATTATCAAGAGAGATGACAATAGCCAGGGGTGGAAGCAAATAACAATGGGACATGATAAAAGCCTTGGAGATTTGGATTAATATTGCAAAGTTCCCAATACTTCAAAATTTTGGGTTTACCATGTGGGAACATTTACTCTGATTTTATATGGTTTAATATGGAGTTGGCCTAATAAAAAAAGGATTACTTGGATAGACCTTAATATTTTTTCAATGAGACTTTATAAGATGAGCTTAAAAAAAATATCGATGCAATATTCATATTTAATATTGTGACTAATGTTTATTGGAATATTAAAAGTGGGGCACCACTTTTACTTATGTCAAGATGACTTCTCTAGTAACTATGAAACTGTAGAAATCTAGAAACAACAAATAGTAGATATGCAATACATGGTTGTGACATTCTTGGTGCTTTTCTTGGAACCAACAAGCTAGCAAAGAAAGAACCTTACTACAGTATTTTGACCCACTCTGGAATAGCTCTATGATGTACCAACACAAGAGATAAGTATTTTATGTACACTTGAAATAATGTTTATTAGTTCATACTATAACATTGGGATAAAAAATATGGTATACTTCTATGATTGGTATTTTGCGTCGAGATAGTTTAGTCTTATCAACTATTTGTAATCTCTCTTTGGAATGCCTTCATGATGGATCAAGAAGCATAAGAATTTGTATTCAAGGGAGAGAAAACCTAATACTTGCAGTTATGGAACTAAATTGAAGATGGACATTAGATTTAGAGGGAGACTGACAATCTATCAGAGGAAAACTTGGATAAAGAGGTTAGAAGGTTGATATGACATTCAGAAGAAGTATGACATTTCATATAAGGCCACCTTGGGAAAGAAGGTCAAGAGGTTTACGTATGTACTTAGAGCTTCAGAGGGAAGCCAAATTATCATAAATTTTTGGTGTTTTTGATCCTATGGATAAATCCATAGCTTATTACATTCACCCATGTTACTATAGTATCAGACAAGTACATTTTTGTACAAAAAAACTACTCCTATGAATAATGTTATGATCAAAATTTTATAAATGGTGTAAATGATCATGCAGAAAATGATAATAGTCTCTTGGAGAAAGACATTTTCTTGATTAAGACCTTGTATGCTTTTTTAACAGAGGAAGATTCTAAAGGATCTACCAAATTGATCTTTGAGGATTTTGATCATAGAGATTCAGAGGGAGTAGACCATGGAGAGATGATTTATTTAGTATTTAGACAAGGTACATTATCATTGAAGAATGAATGACCGATATTATCCCTAGGCCTCTTGCAAAATTAAATTCTTAGCTAAGATTTATGGAGAATGAAGCCCTTGCTAAGAGGGAGTCTTAGAATCGATGATTTCTTGAAATGTATTTTATTGGATTGTTCTATGTGAGAGATAATTTTAAAGTGAAAATCATGTTCCACCCTTTAGGAGTAGCAATACTGGATCCACCCCCTAATATGTTTCTTGGTAGTTGTCATGTGTGTGACTCCACGATTTTATGGGCCCCATGTATACATTATCAAAAGATGACGTTCTTTCAAATAATGAACACTTGTATCTAGCATTGTAAGGTGATGAATTTACAATGATTAGTTCACTATCATGATGCATATCATGTGACTTGATATTCATGGAGATGTCATGATAGTTATTATCTCTTGGACTTATTGATAGATATCATGAGACTTGATATCAGTTGCATATCATTATGCTCCTTATCAGATAATGATGGTGGATATTATGTGATGTAATATCCATGGAAATTCCATGACTTGTTATGGTAGACATCATGAGACATGATGTCAGTGCACATACCATAACTTGGATGTATATGTAAATAATGTCATGTGACTTGATGTTCTTGAAACATCCTTTAATATCATGAGTTAGATGATATCTCCATTGATATATACTTTATTATCTTCCCTAGCTAAGAGGGAGTGTTGATGTATAGCAGCTTCAGGTAGATATAAGGATGATCATTTATATTGATTATATATATGAGTATGGGGTATGTGTAGGATCATGGTATGCCAAAAAGTGGCAATGTAAAAAAGAAGTCCTGCTTGACAAACTCTTTGAAAAACAAGTATAACTTTCAAGCAACATAACATTTTTGAAATTGAAATATACACCACATTCTATGCTTCACCTAATACAATAATAATAAATAATTATTTCAATTTGATGAAGTTTAGACTAAGTTAAGGTGGTCAGACACGAGAGTTTTTATATTCAAGAAAATTTGTAGTAGAAAAATCATAATTAATTATTTAATTGGAAAAAAATACAAAAAAAAATATACATCACATCCAGACATGAGTCTACTACTTTTATCTAGAATCTTATAAAAAAATATTATCATTTGATTTTGTTTAATGTGGTCAGACATACACCTACTTGTTATCTTTCTAGTCCTGATTGATAGACTTATTTCAAAATAGCTATAACTTTCAAATTGTATAACATTTTTGAAATCCAAAATATGTGTCACATTCTATGATTTTCCTACTACAAGAAAAATTTTAAAAAAATTCAATTTGATAAAGTTTAGACTAATTTAACGTGATCAAACCCGAGATTTTTGTATTCTGCAAAAGTTGTAGGTGAAAAATCATAATTAATTATTTATTTAGAAATAAATTACAAAAAAATATGTGTCACATCCAGACATGAGTCTACTAATTATATCTGTAATCTTGCAAAATAAAATTATCATTTGACTGTGTTTAAGGTGGTCAGACATACACCTACTTAATTTTTTCCTGAAATTTTCATACTACTACATTGAAATTTAAAATTTTCAACATATAGAATAATTGTTTTTCAAAAAAGGCTTAGTATCTTAGAAACTAAATTAAATTTTCTACAGATTCTCTTCTTACATATTTTTGATATAATATTTATAACTTGTTCAATCTTTTATGTCAACTTGCCTAAACCTGATTTTCTAAATTTTCATTGCCACTTAAGGGCCTAGTTTGGCATACAGTGATCTTGCACATACCCTATGTATGTATATGTCAGTTCACTATGTAAATTGACATACATACACATATAAAAATTTCTTGTGCCTCTAAGAATGATCATTTCAAATTCTTTGTAAAACCATCATCCTTGTATTTGATCAAAATACTATACAAATACAAGTACATATCAATCTGTGTAATCAAATTCTATTCTCTTACCATGTTTCGAGCAATGACCATTGACGCTAACAATATTTTATAAATAAAAAATGATGCAGGAGCATCCTGGGTGTAAGAGCAATCTTGCATCACCCAAAAAAAAATATTTCTATTTTTATATTCAATAAGGGCTATTTTGTGCAGAGCTGCTATTTATGGAAAGTTACTATTTTTGGTAATTTTTGTATGTTCTCAGAATGATCTGATTTCTTTCTTGGAGGTTCATTTTGGTCATATAAGTCTGCCAGTAAAGTTTCATTGCCAGATCAGGTGTATATTGGAAGATATTGAAGATTTTCGGTATTGGCAGCAGGGTACAGAAACTTTGAACTCAGTTTTGAAGGCTTTAGAGGCCCCGGATGAGGTCAAAAATTTGGGTGACGGGTGCTTGCGTAGGTCAAGCTTGTAGAGTGCTTCATGGAATTTCTGAAATGGGGTTATAATAGCCGATCGGGTCAACTGGTGATGACTTATGGTCTTCGGAAGTTGGGCCACCTAAATTGGCAGAAAATAATTTTTTTCAAAATTTCTGTTCGGGTTTCAAAGGTTATCTTGAGCCAACTATGATGTAATAAAATGTAAAATAAAATAATTCTAAGTTTGGTCGGCCTTATTGGCTAAAATTCCGGAACCTTCCCAGGCGGTGGAAAATTGCCTATATCAGGAAGGCTGTATTATTGTCTTAGGCAGTTCAGAATAGTTCTGGGTAGTAGATCTGGGTAATAGTTCGAGGCTTTATCCTACAGAATATTGTAAGGGAATGCCCATGTGGCTTTGCATATTGTAATTCTGAAAGTTTGTAATTCCACATTTGTGGAGATAATAAGAAGCCAATTTTTTGTTCTTGCATATTGTTGTGGTTTCTCTGTTTCTGTTATGTGTTTGTGGTATTAAGGGGAGCACCCTTCATCAAAAAATCAATAAATGATCGTATTTATTATATCAAAGAAACCATGGATCAAGTAATGATCAAATGTAATGCATGACAGATCGGAGGATTTCATAATATTGTTTTTTACCTTATTATGTTAACTAAATCGATTAAGGATTGGGCCTCTTTAAAGCACCCTTTGGCAAGTGTTGTATTGTTTGAGAGAGGGCCATGTCATGAGAGGACATGGCTCCACATTGTGGATACATGTCCCTCCACATATATATTTATACATGCCGATATCATAAAGAGAAATATAGAAATCGATAAATACTCTCTCTCTCTCTCCTTTTGATCAGAAATCTTAGACTTGAAGAAATTAGTACATTATAATCCACATATTGTAAGAATTGCATCAGTCTAAAATAAATTTAATATACTTTAACATTTCCAATTCCTTATGTTTTTCAAGGTAGCGACATGGTTGAAAACCTTGATAAGTTTCTTGATGATTTTGATATTTATTTCAAATCTATTGAGCATGCAACATAGAAGAGGGTGGCCAAGAAATAGAAAATGAAAAGATTCTCTAAGGTATGTAATTATATAGCTAAGGATGCCAAGTTTCTATATAAGTATATTAAGAATATAAAAGACTATATTTCTGAAGGCAAGAAAATATATGTTCAATGTATTAGATTAGATAAATATGTAGCAGACTT
Organism: Chamaecyparis obtusa; assembly: GCA_027943335.1. NCBI lineage: Eukaryota > Viridiplantae > Streptophyta > Pinopsida > Cupressales > Cupressaceae > Chamaecyparis > Chamaecyparis obtusa. Next base: position 153,549 of record BSBK01010734.1, on the reverse strand, counting down.
AGGAAAGATCGTTATAGTGAGGAAAACTTGGAGAAGTTAGAAATAGATTATGAGACATCTAGCCAAGATATCTCAGATTTTGACAAGGAAGTGTCAAATGTAATGGATAAAGTTAGTGTTCTTTAGAATGAGAAGGAAAGGATTCAGAAAATATTTTCTGAGTTGAGGAGTCTCGTTACTCCTAAGATTGAAGTCTTGCAAAAAGATCTTGAGGTGCTAGTGTTAGCACAAAAGTCTTATGCAGTTTTTGGTCTTATAGATTTGGAGGTAGCTGATATTGTAACATATGTCCTATGCTAAGAAAACCAAGTAGCTTAATCATTGAAAAAGACTTGGGACATTGACCTTCAAACCCTGAAGGTAAATTTTGTAGATATTCTTCACCTAGTATAGATCTGTTTGTTGTGGTGCAGAATCTTTGGTTTGTGTATTTATAGTTAATACTCTTTTTGTACCTCACATTTTTCATTGATGTCAAAGGGGGAGAGATAGAGTGAAATTTTTTGTCTAGTAGAATAGAGGTATATGTATATAGAGTATATACTAAGGGGGAGATTTGTCATATCTTCTGTATAGAGAGTTTTGGTTTTTTCCATTAAACACTTAGCCATTTTTCACTAAGTGCCTCCATTAATGCCAAAGAGGGAGATTGTTGGAAAGTGCATGCCATGTGACCATACAGATGGTGTCATTGATAGACACATATCTATCTCATATGGGAGATAGTCTTGATGATGTGTTTTTCTAAGACAAATCAGTGATAAATGTCTAAGTCCAAGAAGGATTTGTAGTGTACAGTCAGACAGTTTTGGTCAATGAGCACAAAGATTTGATCAAATGGATACACAACTTTAGGGACATAATATATATGATGTATATGAGTCTCGACTATGCTTGAAAGTGTTGATATGTGATACAAGTTGATTTAGAGTGTCATACAATGGCACATGTTCAAGAAGACAACAATACATGGAAGTTTTGGAAATTGCGATGTTTGTCTCAATGAATTGAATTGGTTTGGAAATTCAATTATTAGGAATTAAAGAGACAATATCAATAGTCTAAAAACTCTTGGATAGCATATTCCTATTTTATGGTAATGGATACGTTTGGTTAATTCCTATTGGAGCTAACTAGGATAAATAATTGAGATGGTATAAAGGAAAGTATTTTAGGATGTGACATGTGTGTTGGTGATTATGGTTATGTTATGATGTGTGAGCATTGATGTTGAATAAAAAATAATAGAAGATGAGAGATTATATTGGAAATAATCAATCATATTGATGCTAAGTTTAGTTCATTCATATTTATGTAATATCTTTTATGTACTAGATAGTGAGTCCTTAAAGGTGGATTTAACCTTTTTCTGTATTTGAGCAGTGAGCTCCCTTTTGTATCACCAACTCCTAACAAGGTTGAAGACCTTTAACATGGATGTATGTGCTAGATGTTTTGTATCGAATCCTAACTGTGTACACCAAGATGTGGTACACTTCTATGAATCTTTATATGCAAGGAGACTCAAGAATGAGCCCTCACAAATCGACTCACAGCTCTCTATCCAAGTATGTGCAGGGATTGATTATAAGGTACTCAGATCGACCTAGTCAACCCATGCAAGTACACCCTAGAATGAGAGATTCAAAGATGAATAGCAAACATGCTAATCTCCATGAATCTTGTTCATGCATGCAAATGAAAACTAGTCTAAATGATTGCAAAATGCAAGAAACAAGCTAATTTACTAAAATGGAGATTAATATATATGCAATGAAGTAAACTATTTTAATCTATATGCAAATTAACTAAATGTGAAAATCTAAAATAGTCTATATGAGTATTGCTAAAACAATAAAATGAATTAATCTAAATGCTATGAGTAACTATGCAATCTCAAATGATGATTTCTAAAGCTCAAGAAAATCTGTAGCATAATAATGATATGAAAACTCTAGATCCTCAACTGAGAGCGAGAGGGCTCATTTTATAGCGAAATGTGGATTTGAATCCAAATTGAAGATCAATTGAGATAAATAGAAAAGAGGAAACAAAAGTCGATTTTAGAAAGTTTGTAGGAAAATGGAATTTGATTTATTTCATTTTTTATTAATTGATTTGTTTCCTTTTCCATCACAAGATATTTTGGAGAAGATATTTTATTTATTTTATTTAATTTGAAAGAATAATATCTCTTTTAATAAAATAAAATAAGATTATATAATTTAAATATGAATATTAATTAAATAAAATAAAATCATTTAATTAAAAATGGATTTTAATTAAATAATATTATTTTATTTGTTTAAAAGGGATTTATTTAATTAAATAAAATTAATGAAATATCCAACCTTAGGGAGTATTGGGATAGTTGAAATAATTATGATTTGATCAAAAAGATTGATTCGAAGGTATTGTAAAGCATTGATTCAGAAATTGATTTTGACAAATTGAATAAATGGGGCCCAAAGTCTAGGCGACCATTTTAGGGTGAATACATTTTCCCCTCTTTGAATAATGTGAGATCGATCTGGGATCATATGTAGTCAAAGAATGAAGTTGCAATGTGAGATCGATTTGGGATCACAAAACAACTCAGATGTGAGGTCGATTCGGGATCACATCTAGACAAACATAAACAAAAGGCCTTTGAACATGAGGTCGATTCGGGATCACATCCAAAGTAAGAGATAAGAATCTCAAGCAAGGTTGCCCCAAGAGAAGCAATTGATAAATTTGATAAAACTGAATCAAGGATTGAAGTTTGATAGGTACTTCCCCCTCATGATCGAAATCAAAATGAGATAAAGGAGAAATAGTAAATTGATAAATTTGATCAAATTGAACTAAAGATAAGGTTCTTGATGTAAGATGAAAAATATAAGAATCACAAAACCAAGGTAGATTAGCAAGAAAGATTTGCCCCAAGGTTGAATTAGAAGAAAAGAAGTGGGGTGAAAGTGAATGGAAGATAGAAGTTTGGAAGAAATGGAAAGAAATGGGGAGAAGAAAGAGAATTTGCCTCCAGAAAGAAGATGCCCCAAAATCAATCAACTTTTTAAGATAGGAAATTTTGATTGAGATCATGAAAGAAGATAAGGAAATGAAGATCAAATCATGACCACAGTTGACTGAAAGTCCACAAGAAAGATGAAGGAAACCCTCTCAAACTCATAATGCAGCCTAAAAGTGCAAATTTAACATGAAGTCTAAATAATGCAAGCTACATGAAAATGCAAAGGTGTACTTGCATGGGTAACATAGGTTTTTTTTGGTCATCATTCATTAGAGAATGTAAGAGAACTTATTTTCATCATTGGGCCATTATTACCAGACATCGGATGATCACACAATCAACACTAGTCACAAACGCAACTATGAAGATATGAATGTGATTTATATCAAATTGGAATGTGGAAAGATTCTAACATGAGCATCAAAGACATAAAGGTCAAGATGACTACAATGTTAGCTTACCCAATTTAATGTAGCAAAACCATGCTCGCATCAATTCATAAACGTTAGGATGACCATGAGAACGGTTGTGTAAAAACAGTCAAGGATGATGCCTTAAATCTCCTAAGTGTGTCAAGGAGACAACAAGAGACACTAAAGAGGTTCAAGACAACACCCACAAGAAGAAAGAAAATAAAAACATGCCCCATGCCCCAAGTCCTCTAGCTATGCATCATGGAGAGACTTGTTAGACAAGGACACTCAACGAAAATCAATATTAGTCAGCACACAAAGAAAAGATCATGACATATCTTAAGCATTAAGTGTTGTGTTTAAAAATTTGAAGTGTGTAAACTGATACTAAGTTCTGAGGATAAGGATCGAATGCTTGCTAGTAGGTAAGATCACATGACCAAACTGGATAAGACCAAACTAATAAGTGTTGAAAAACACTCGATGTCAGGGGTTGTGTTGAAAAATACAGTTGGGTTGGTGTTGAAAAACACCGTTTGTGAGGTGTCCTAAAGACAAGCATATCCAAGAGACCAAAGCTAACATAGTGATGCCCCCTAGACAAAGACAAAGACCAATTCCAAACCAAGGCAAGAAGGACAGGGCATGATGGAGAAAGGTTAAGTGTCAAGGACGCATGCTAAGAAATAGGGGTGTAAAGGTCTCAAGTAGCGCCTGTTTCCAGGTTTTCACCACTGGAAGAATTTTTTCAGGACTTTTTATAATTTTTTTTGTATTTTTTGCTACCAAGGCACCTGTTTCCAGGTAATCACAAAGGCACTTTTTCTTTTTTTTTTTTGAATTTTTTTTGAATTTTTTATCTTTTTGTATTTTTATTTTTTTTTTGTATTTTTGTATTTTTTCAGCATCATATATGAATTTTTTTGGAATTTTTTCAAGATCAATAAGGTTTATACAAAGGATGCCCCCAAATAGAATGGGCATCAAGGATAGAACTTCTTCAAGTGCAAAACATTGATTGGCTCAAGGAGCTACTCCCCTTCTTCAGTAGATAGTAGATAAGCACCTGTACCAAAAGCTGCTATGATAATGTAGGGTCCAAGCCAATTAGGTTCAAATTTTCCCTTTTGTTCTCTATTTTGTTGGTTCTTAGGATTCTCCCGCAGGACAAGATCTCCTACTTGGAATTCTCTAGGGTGAACCTTTTTGTTGAATGCTTTGGACATCTGCTTTTGGTAGACCCTCATATGGTCAAATGATGCTTACACTTTTCATCCAGAAGTCCCAATTCTTGTAATCTCATGGTGTGATAATCTTCATCTGTAACTAGTCCTTTGAGAGAGACTCTAAGTGATGGAATCTCAACCTCTAAAGGTAACACTACTTCAACACCATATGTGAGGGAAAAAGGAGTAGCCCCAGTTGGAGTACGAATACTGGTTCTATAGGTCCACAAGGCCAGGTTTATCTGTAGGTGCTAGTCTCTACCATTCTTATGAACTTTTCTGTGTAAAATCTTGAGAATAGTTTTATTTGAAGCCTCTTCCTGACCATTTCCTTGCGGGAAGTAAATGGAGGACCAATGTTGCTTTATCTTAAATCTTTGGCAGAGTTGTGTAAGGTCCTTATTTTTGAACTGACCTCCATTGTCAGTGATGATCTCAGATGGCACTCCATATTGACAAATGATATGGTTTAAAATGAATAAAGACATGGTCTTGCCCGAGGCAACAAAAAGTGGAACAACCTCTACCCATTTTTTGAAGTAGTCAGTAGCAGTGATAATGAACTTATGTCCACCTGATGAGTTGGGATGAATCTGTTCAACAAGGTCAAAGGCCCATCGCTGGAATGGCCAGTGAGATATAGAAGGAATTAGCTCCCTACCTGGAGCATGTATCAGGTGTCCATGTTTTTGACATTTTTCACAAGACTTGGCAAAAGCTACTGCATCTATCTGCATCGTAGGCCAATAGTACCCTACCCTAAGCAACCTTCTAGCCATGGAAAGACCATTAGAATTTCCCCCACATATGCCCTCGTGGATGTCAACTAGCGCTTGATCAGATTCCTCCTTTTCTAAACACCTAAGAAGTGTTCTGGATCTAGACCCCTCCTATATAAATCACTAGAGATGAGGGAATGGTGAGAGGCATTATGGACAAGGTTTCTTCTTTCAGATCAGTTAAATGTGTCGGGGATGATGCCATCACAGAGATATGAGTAAATGGAACCATAGTAGGAGGATTCATGATTGATAATGGTCCAAATGGCATGGCTTTCTTGAGAGTCATAAATGGGATAACGTAGCTCTTCCACCAAGAATGCATATCTGGACTCATGTTCCTCTAACTGAAGAAGTGAAGCAAGGGTGGCCATAGCATCAGCTACTTTATTCTTAGCCCTAGGGATTTGCTAAAAGGTGAAAAAAGTAAAGTACCATCTTAATGAATCAACCATTTTTTTGTAAGGTATCAACTTGTCATCTTTTGTTTGGTATTGCTCATTGACTTGATTGATGATCAGCTGAGAATCCCCATAGATATGTAATTCTGTGATATTCCACTCTATAGCCATTTTTAGTCCATTTGTTAAAGCCTTATATTCAGCTATGTTGTTTGTGCATGGGAAGAGTAACTTGTAAGATTTGGGAATAGTGTACCCATGTGGAGAGACAAACAACACACCAACTCTAGAACCGTTTTGCATGTAGGAACCATCAAAGAATAGTTTCCAAGATCTCTCAGTCATGTACATAAGATGTTCATCTGGGAAATTGACTTGAATGGGCATATTATCTTGAATTGGGAAATTAGCCAGTTGATCTACAATAGCTTGGCCTTTGATTGCCTTGCGCTCAATATACTCTATTTCAAATTTAGAAAGAATCATCATCCATTTAGCGAGTCTACCCATGAGAGCAGCTTTACCGAGCAAGTATTTGAGAGGATCAATTTTTTCTATGAGGTGTATGGTGTGTACAAGCATATAGTGTCACAACTTTTGAGAGGAAAACACTACTGGAAGGCAAGCTTTTTCAATACTAGTATAATTGACCTCATAAGTGACAAGAGTGTGGCTAATATAATATATGGCCCTTTCTTTCCCTTGTTCATCTAATTGAGCCAACAATGCCCCCAGTGAAGATTCAGTGGCTGAGACATACAAAATGAGAGGTTTTCCTAGAATGGGAGGCATTAAAATGGGAGGACTTGCCAAGTATTCCTTAATTTGATCCATGCTCTTCTGGCAATCCTCATTCTAGACACACTGAACACCTTTATGCAAGTTTTTGTTAAAGGGTTACGCTCTATCTTCCAATTGTGAAATAAACCTCCTTATGGATTGAAGGCATCCTTGAAGACTCCTCATTTGACTGATATTTTTGGGAGGTGGCATATCTATAATGGCTTGGACCTTTTCAGGGTCCACTTCTATCCCTTTGGCTGAAATGATGAAGCCCAATAATTTGCCAGAAGTAACACCAAATGCACACTTTTTTGGGTTTAATCTTAGTTGAAATTGTTCCATGTGATCCAGAATTACTTCTAAATCAACTAGATGTGTTCCTCTTTTCTTAGACTTAGCGAGGGTGTCATCCACATAATCTTCCATATTCTTATGCATCATGTCATGGAAGATGGTTTTCATAGCTCTTTGATAAGTAGCTCCTACATTTTTCAATCCAAAGGGCATGACGTTCCAACAATAAGTACCCCATGCACATGTGAATGCATTCTTTTCCTGATCCTCAGGAGCAATCTTGATCTGATTATACCCAGAAAAACCATCCATCCAGGAATAGATCTCATAGCCCCCCATCATGTCCACTATCATGTCTATGTTAGGAAGTGGAAAATCATCCTTTGGGCATGCTCTGTTAAGATCTCTAAAATTTGTGTAGATTCGGATGGATTTATCATGTTTAGAAATAGGTACAATGTTGGAAATCCAGTCAGCATAGTCTATGGCTCTAATGAATCCTACACCAAGGAGCTTTTCTAATTCAGCTTTCACTAAAAGAGCTATATGAGGGTGCATTTTTCTCAACTTTTGTTTGACTGGGTTCACACCTAGAGCTATGGACAAATGATGCATGATGAGATTAGTGTCCAACCCTGGCATGTCTGAATATGTCCATGCAAAATTAATTTTCTTCTTTTGGAGGAACTCAGTGTAGGCTTTCTTTTCTTGAGGTGATAAAGATTTAGCCAAGTGTACAATTTTTGGAGCCTCTTCTATGCCCAAATTAATAGCTTCTGTAGGTTCAACGAATACTGATGATTTGTCCTGAAAATAGCTTGGGAGACTATCAAGTACCTCATCTGTAGGTGCCTCAGAGAGGTTTTCACCCTTGGATACGTCTTTTATTTTTACTTTTTTTGGTTCTAACACTGCCACACAGTGGTTTTCGCCATCAGAACTCTTATTCTTTTTTCCTTTTCTTTTTATCTTGTGACTAAGGTACTTGATGTCAGGTTCTATCATACTGGTAGCCGGTTCATTGGTGGAAGAGACTACAGGTTCAATGGCATTTAGATAGCAGGTGATCTCATAGTCATTGTGAAATGTCAAGAGTTGAGGCTCTTGATAATGTTGAGACCAATCAATAAGGTTGGGGTCAATAAGGGGTAGGTTAATGACTGGTTCAATATTAAGGATATAGGTGGTGTCATCTTTGGTGATCACAAAATTGGAGTTTGTCAAGTATCCCTCTAAGGTGTCTAAATTAGAATTTACCCTATCAAGCGAAGAATCATCTACTAATACGACACGTGGGTTCCAATCTTCTAATCTGACACACAACTCATCAGCTATGTCAAGTTGAGAACTATAAGTGTGGACAACATCCATATCCAAGTCAACTGTTGTGTCTGAGAGTGAATCCCATTCAAACTCATGAGAGTTTGTTTCTAAATTATTGTTGGGGCCTCATGATGTAGAAGCCTCAAGATTTGGAAGAGTTTCCTCTCCTCTAGCAATTTGCTCAATCACAAAATTATTTGAATTATCACCATCTATTGTAGCTGGGATGGAGACACTATCCATAGTCAATCTTGCATTCATATAGTCACTATCTATCACAACTAGGATAGGAGGACTGTCAATTGTTAAATATTTGGAATCTCCCCAAAGGAGATTTGTTGAAGGTACCCAATCATCTATCATGTCTTGTTGATTTGTCAAATCTGGTACATATTCTGTGTCATCTTCACTATCCCACCTATCAGGAATGGGGATAGTGCACTTCTTATTCTTCATAAAGCCTAGGCCAACTAGTTTCTTAGACTTACATCCAAAAAGATCATGATGAAGTGGTTTGGCTCTAGCATCTAACCTGTGACTAAGAGGGCCATATCCTGGATAACCCATCTTCTTGACAAATGTATATCCTCTCCCATAGGACTTAGGAGAGGGGGAGAAATTTTCATTGTGCTGGTACTTCTCCTCTTTGTATATCCAATCTCGAATAGCGACTTCCTCTTTTTCATCTTGTATTGGTACTGAGGATTCAACAAAATTGTCAAATAGTGTTATTGTCGAAGAAGATGGTTTCATCTCCTATGAAGGCTTTCAATAGGACCTAGGGGAAATAGGCATCTTTGCAAAAGAGTCAAGTTGATACCCCCCCATGCCAAGGTCTACTGATTTAAACTTGTCTTGACAGTCTACTAAAGTTGCTTGATAATCCTCTACTTCTCAATTAAGAGGGACATGAACATTAGCTGAGATTGAATTAACTGATAAGGTGTTATCCCCTGGTATGAAAATTTCTACTCCATTGTAGGGGAACTTAACACACTGGTGGCAGGTAGACAACACTGCCTGCATGTCATGAATCCATGGTCTACCCAATAAAATGTTGTATGCAAGGGGTCCAACATCAACAATTTGGAACAAGATATCTTTTTCAACTGGGCCAATCCTGACAGCAAGGATAGCTAACCCCTTAGAACTTCATTCTACCTCATCATAGGCTTTTATAGTGATCTTCTTTCTAGTGTCGATCACTTGCTCTAAATATCCGAAAGTTTTTAACAAACTTAAAGTATAAATATTTAGCCCAGCACCCCCATCTATCAACACGCACCTGACATGGGTTTTATGAATCATTACTTCAATGTGAAGGGCAAGATTGTGTGGATGGCTTAGGGATTTGTCATCATCTTCTGAGAAAGAGAAGTAATGTGGGCTAGTAATGTGATTCACCATGCCTTGAAATTGGTCTATATCTATGTTGTTGGGGACATTGCCTATGCACAAAGCACCCTCAAGGACCTGTTTGTGTCTTGGGGACAACTCTAAAAGGTCCAAGATTGAAATCTGAGCTGGAGTTTTCTGTAACTGATCTACAAGATTGTAGTTTGGTTTGGGAGCAGTGGTAGACTTTGTGGTGACATTCTTGGATGCCACTTGCTTGGATTGTTTGGATGGACCTAAACTAGGACCTCTAAGAACAATAGGGCCTTGACTCCTAGTAACAGCATTAAGGACTTGAGAAGATAGCCTAGAATGAGGACCTCTCAGCACTGCAACAAGTTATTTGTCAAAGATAGGGGGAGAGTCATAACCATGTGGGTCCTTACTCCATATCATATTAACACTTGGCTCCACAACTTCAAGCATGTTTACCACATTTTCTGCCACTGTGTAAGTGTAGTTGATTGCAGCCTTGCCATCCTTTGGTTTAGAGGTTTCCCCCTTGTCATACTTAAGCAATGGCTCTTTAAATGCTTTGTGATTAGCATTGGTGTTCAGTCCATCCACCTTAAGCTTTCCATTCTCAATGAGATCTTGGATAATGTGCTTGAGTTTCCAACAATTCTCAATGGTATGCCCAATGCCATTATGAAACATGCAAAAAGCCTTCTCATCCCACCAATGTGGCTTAATGTCAGGGATGTAATGTTTTGTGGGATCTTGTGGATGCACAAGATTATTGGCAATGAGTGTTTTGAAAATATCCTCGTAAGAATCACCAAGCTTGGAAAATTGACATTTTTCCTTCTTGGGCTTCTCTTGATACCGTGGCTTGCTCTCTTGTTGAGGAGGTGCATTAAGCTTCATTGCTTGCATAGCATTAGTCAAATTAAGAACACCTTGATCTCTTGATTGGGAAGAGTCCACAACTCCATCATTGACAACTTGTTTGTTCTTGTTCCAACTATTGTTCTTCCCTTTATCCTTGTTGTTGTGTTGACCATTGTTGCCATTGTTGTTATGTCTGGTCAAAATGCCTTGTTCTTTTAGAACACCCTCAATGCGGCATGCAGTTTCAACCATGGTATCAAAGGAATTGAAGACTATCTTTTTAATCTCATATCTCATTTTAGGCACCAAGTTACTGACAAGTATGTCAATCTTTTCATCCTCATGGATCATCCTAGGATATCGAGAGCACTGTCTTCTCCACCTTTGCAAGAAGGTAACAAAGGGTTCCCCCTAATTTTCTTTCAAGTTGCATAGGTCCAACATAGTAACAGATCTTGATAGATTATATGTGAAGTGTTGAACAAATCTATGAACAAGTTCTCTGAAATTCTTGACAGGGGGAGTGATATTAGTAAACCATTCCATTGCTTGTCCTTTAAGACTTCTAGGGAACAACCTCATCAAATAGGAGTCATCTTGATGGAATTCAAAGCTCATAGTATAGAACTAGCACACATGGTTGTGTGGATCACCACTGCCATCATATTTATCATATTGAGGGAATTCCACCCTCCTTGGAAAATCCTTCATACTCACACTCTTGTCGAATGGATTAGGAAAAATTGAGTCTAGTGAGAATGAGCTCTTAGGTTGCATCATTTTCTCCATCATTTGCTTCATTTGGTGGATTTCTTCCTCTTGAGAGGGATTTTTCTTTTGTATTTTGTTGTCCACATCAAAATTATAAGGGACTTTGGTACCCTTGTTGATTAGACTTTCCAAGAATTTATCTTTGTTTTGTTCCAAATACCTATCCACATACTGTTGGAAGATAGGCTCTTGTTGCATTCGCATAAAGTCTTGAGTATCAAGGTCATAATGTGAGCTACCACCTCCATGTTGGGAACCATGATGTACATGTTGGGAGTGTGGTATTGAGTTTCTAGGATGGGTTTGCCTCCTATAGTGAGCATATTGAGAGGCCCTTCTTCCTCTAGGACTAAGAGATCTAGAAGGGGTTCTTGACTGACTTCTACTTCTTGGTGTTCTTGAAGGGGTGGAGGGAGAAGAATTATTTCCACTATTAGCACCCATGTTATTGAATTGATTGTTTAATTTCTATGCTAACAGCCTATCTTGCTCTTCTTGAGCAAGTTTCCTTTGTACTTCCAATAAAGCTTGGCTCTCTGCCTCAAGTTGTCTAAATTTTTCTTACTGTGCAGCTTGTTCATCTAGAAAGGCTTTCTCTTCGCGCTCAATTCTTCTGAGCCTATCGCTTCTGAACCTTGAGGTATTTTGAAGTGGTGAGCTTGGTCTTGAATGTTTGTACAAATCATTGGTATACATTGCATTGACATGAGCATCACTAATTTCATTGTCTTGGTCTTCATGTCGTGACCATTGTTCTGGGTGAGCTCGTCTCTCATGCCTTTCGGCTCTTTGATGTGCATCTAGGTACCTAGTGTTGATGGGGGGTGAACTAGGTTGAGCATCATGAGAGGAATTACCAAACAAAATCTTGTCTCTATGTCTTTCATAGATATCATCAAGAGTTTGATCCATGGTTTCCCTCTCCCACTGAGTCACGGTGTAACTCATATCCATACCTGAGTGGGAAGGTGCTGAGGGGGTACTCAAATCGCTAAAATGGCTCTTTGGGTCAAACCAGGTTTTAGACTTACTCCTAGGTGACTGGTCAAATATTGGTTCCTTTTCCTTTCTCTTTTGACGAGTCTAAACTGGGGGTAGTTGGTTAAAGAATATCTGAGGTCACTTTCCTTGGCTCACTTGATATCTTGTTGTTACTGACATGAAAGGGAGAGTTCAGGTAAATAGACAATTCTAAGAAATGACAATACCAGACTAGGATAGTAAAAGTTTTCTCTTGTCTGAGAGAGATGGTGAAATAGAACTATTGCAAATAGGTGCAAACCAACACTGCCACAGAGGTGCTCAATTCTTGGGTGAATACCCTAGCATGTATGGATTAGGAGGATGACTTACAAAAAGTATACTAAGTTTGAATTGTATGAAAATGGGTGGATGAAGAGATTACTAGCACTCTCCAAGTGTGTTATCAAAGAGTCTAAAAATTTATCTATTTGACAGGAATAGTTCCTGATTTGCCAATCTCAAGCAAAATCACTTATGAGATCAAGGATCACTAACTCAAAAGGTCAAGGACACAAGAACCCTAAATATAGAATAGGTCTCTAGAACTGGGACAAGTCACCTAATCGAAGAACTCAGTATTTCAGTTTGTTGTTCATTTTCAAAGATCAAGCAAGTATATCAATGGATTTTGATCAAGCACATAAGATAGCAATTAGGGAGTTCAAGAAATAAATTTTCATCAAACAATGAGCAAGGGGCAAAGCAACCTTGCACATGAACAAGAATAGTGACTTAGTATGCTACTCCTTAAAGATTCTACGTGTGTATATTCTTGGATATGTTTTAGCAAGCACATAGAACACAACAACATCCTAGCAAGCTATCTACAAGGATATACATGGTTTTTCTAAAGGGTTTCCTTGATATACGCAAGGTACGTGAGGCCCAAATTCGTAGATGAGAAGAATCAGAAATCACATAGCTGGGGGGAGACAGTGACCCAAATCTCCTCCTTCACTTCTCAAAGGTATAAAGTTCTTTGAGGCTTAGCCAAGAGTGAAATCTAACTCATTCCCAAGAGAGGTGTCTTTGGATTCACCTCCTGATATTTATACTCTACCAGAACATGGGAGTTAAGGTTGTCCCTTGAGGTGATGAAATCCCCAAGCAGGCCTTCTAGAAAAGAAAAGGTAAGTAATTCACTATCAAAAAGTATTGGAAAGCACTAAAGGTGGTACATTTAACCCTTCAAGTAAATGTGAGGTGAGTCCACAAAGTGGTGCATTTAACTCCTCACACAAACTCAAAGTGATTCCACACCCTAGAAAACTAGTGAGTTCTAAAAAGCACAAAAGGGTTTCCTGGTGGAACAATTAATGCTTCTTTCTATGTAGACCCCTCCTCTTTAATGTGGCGCTGACCTTGCAACCACAGGGTGGAATGAGGGGCTGGCAGATGAGCGATTCCAATAACCCAAGATAGCAATCTAGATCAATCACAAGTAATCTAAGACTGCTAATCAATACTACTCAGAAGTGCAAGAGGGTTTGAATCATGGATGATGCAAGATACAACTTTTTATTTTATTTTATTTTTTATTGGCCCACAAAGACAATGTAATTTTTTAATTGGCCACATGGTGGTGTTTAATTTTTATTGGGTGGGTATTTAATATTTGTATCAAGGTAGTTGCATTTACCTTTTATCCCACATTGGTTGTGTTGTAATATCTTGAGTGGGAAATGCCTATATAAAGAAGGCATAGGAGCATTCATAAGCAAGCTCTTGGAGTTCAAGCTCTTCAAGTGAAAGCTCTCAAAGTTGTAGAAGCTCTCAAGTTATAGAATCTTATATTTGAGAAGAAGCTCTCAAGTTGTAAGCTCTTGGATTGTAAGCTTTGAGGATGTAAGATCTCTCAAGTTGTAGTATTTTCAAGTATTAATATATGTTTTGTAAAGCATTTTGTCTTCTCTTTATCTCCATGTTGTTATGTTTTTAGTTATGAGTTGGTAAGGGTGGTGTGGCCCTTCATCAGTGGTATCAGAGCAGGAGTTCTTGAGTGTGTAAACAGATCGCCGACTGTGAGGTAGTTTGCACCAGGACCTTGGTTGGGGTGAAGTTTTCCTTAAGAGGATGCGAGTATGGAGAGGAGAAAGAGGAAGATGACTTTTGTGATTGGATGGATTCTTAGAATTCCTAGACTTGAGAAGATTAGAGAGAGATATCAAGAGGAGACAAGAGTTGCGATACTGGATTTGAAGAAGCAAGTGGCTGAATTAGAAGCGAAGCTAAGAAAGAGAAAAGTGATTCAAAGAGATGATAATTCTTTGGATGTAGAAAAGAAAGAAGATACAATGGTGTATGATGCAAGCAGTACAAAAGAAGAGGAAAAGCATGAAGATGAAAAGATTTGTGAACCTGAAGATGATGAAGATGATTTATTAATGAAGATTGTAGCAGTTGAGGAAGAGTGGAAGGTATTGGTTGGAGGTCAAATGAAAGAAGTTGTTACATGCCTTGTTGAAGACACAAAAGAAGAAAGCAAAGATGAAGATATGAAAGAGGTAAATTCTTATGAATCATGGAATGCTAACTTTGAGATGGATTTGAAATATAATGATGTTGGTTTATATAAGGACATTACAAGTGATGTTTGGTATGCAATAGAAGATTTGTACGAAATTATAGATTTTACTAAAGGTGCATTAGATCTTATAAGTTTGGAGGAGAATGAGAGTTACAGATGGATGAAGTTGATTGCAGAGGAGCATTGTCAGCAGCATATACTTGTTCCAACTAGGTGTTGGAAAAGAAGGAAAAAGGAAATATATCGGCAGCAGATACTTGTTCCAGCAAGGTGTTGGAAGAGAAGAAAAAAAATAATATCAGCAGTAGCTACTTCATTTTGTGAATCCATATCCACAAAATTTTTCCTACCTTGGGTGTCTGATGCAGGAGCATCTTGCATCACAAAATAAAATGGGGTATGATAAAAAAAAAATAGAAAAAAAAAAAGACAGAAAAAAAGAGAGAAAAAAAAAGGGAACAAAAAAAAAGAGAGAAAAAAAAAAGGAACAAAAAAAAAAGAGAAAAAAAAAAAGGAAAAAAAAAAAGAAAAAGAAAAAAAGAAAAAGTTATTTCATTTACCAAGGTGCATAGGTGGAAAAGATAAATAAAAAATAAAAACAAATCATTTCATTTATCGAGGTGTGTAGGTGGCATTTTAGAAATTTGTAGAAAGTTCTAGCATTTAATATTTGTATTTAGGTAGTTACAACTTTTTATTTTATTTTATTTTTTATTGGCCCACAAAGACAATGTAATTTTTTAATTGGCCACATGGTGGTGTTTAATTTTTATTGGGTGGGTATTTAATATTTGTATCAAGGTAGTTGCATTTACCTTTTATCCCACATTGGTTGTGTTGTAATATCTTGAGTGGGAAATGCCTATATAAAGAAGGCATAGGAGCATTCATAAGCAAGCTCTTGGAGTTCAAGCTCTTCAAGTGAAAGCTCTCAAAGTTGTAGAAGCTCTCAAGTTATAGAATCTTATATTTGAGAAGAAGCTCTCAAGTTGTAAGCTCTTGGATTGTAAGCTTTGAGGATGTAAGATCTCTCAAGTTGTAGTATTTTCAAGTATTAATATATGTTTTGTAAAGCATTTTGTCTTCTCTTTATCTCCATGTTGTTATGTTTTTAGTTATGAGTTGGTAAGGGTGGTGTGGCCCTTCATCAATGGAATATTTAACTTTCCAAATAAACATGAAGTGAGTCCACAAAGTGGTGCATTTAACTCTTCATTTAAACTAGGAATGAATCCATGCCCTAGATTACTCAATGAGATGTTTTGATATTTGAAACCAAGAATTACTTACAGTTTAAAAGACAAGCATTCACTTAAACACAAACATGTATGAAAGAAAATCTAGGTTCATTCATTTCCCTTTAAGAGCATAAAAAAAATGTGTTCTAGAAAAGCATGTAACACTCAAGCCAGACACATAAGAGATTAATTTTATGTCCAAACCAAGTGTTATAGAGATTATAGTAACTCACCTTAGATCCAAAGATCTGCAATCCAAAATTTAGCACACATCTGAAAGTACAGAATCAAGACAAATCAATGGAAAACTGTAAGCATTAGAAATCAAAATCCCAATCAATGACATCGACAGAATAATAATGATTAAGTGATTAAGCCCAATCAAAAAAAAAATTTTAAAAAAAAACATGACATTGACAGAATAATAATTTCATTCAAACCATATAACCGTTTGTCAAACCCAAAACCAACGTAATAATCTGAACTTCATTCAAATCAGATTCGATGTGATAGCTAATGATAATGGTTAATCATAACCATTCATTGATATACTTTTAAAACATCCCCCAACAAATTATAAAACAAAATTAAAATGATGAAGAATGCTTATCAGATCTACAAGTTTGCTAGCTATGATTGCTCAATTCTGTCACAAAATGCGAATGGGATGTTCAGATTTGAATGAAAACCAAATAGCAAGAAAATGATGATTATACATGGAATAAATTTGCTTGTTTATCCATGACAATGGATTGAACAAAATTATATTTACTCGAAACACTAGAGAAATTGCAACCAGTTAACTAAGAACATCTGTGACAGCTATATTAATGGAGTATAAATAAAAATATCCTTACCCATTTCAATACCTCGCTTGTCATAATATCAATAAACCATCGTATTACTAAACCATGGAACTAGAACAACTATTTCATTGTTTCGAGCAGTCTAAATCCATCCCATCTAATAGCCATCGTATTGGGGTAAACCGTGTGTTGAGGCTATGCAACTTTTGAATCGTATGGGAGTTGAGGGCGTGAAGGGAAACCACTTTACATTTTTGAATGTTATCGGCATTTGTAGAGGGTTAAAAGCATTAGAGCATACAAAGTGAGAGGGCCTGCATAGGAAATGAGGAGCCAAGCGACCAGAGAATAGGCAATGTATTTGGGGTTAAACAAAGATCTTCATAAAATTCTGAATCTTAAATTCCAAATAGGTTGAGGTTATTGATTTTCAATAAGCAATAAACTGATACCAAAGAGTAAATCATACTCAAAATAGAGACCTCAAAAACTGATTTCCAATAACATGGATTCCTAATTAGAATTTTAGAATAGAGCTTTGAAAACCCATCGATGTAGTGAGAACATTGAATGAAAATTCACATGAGCAAAAATACAGCGACTAGCACTCAGCACAAGTATTGCCCAGAAAACAGAACTACAAATCAACATTTTCAATCATCTAAATGATAACAACAATGACAAATCCAATAGCCAGAAACATTGAAATATCCTATCAGCTAAAATTTGTAAAATCGATTTCTCCAAATTAAACCAGTGCTATGCACACTCACGCAACTGGTTTACTTCAACTTGAATAGAAAATTAAATTCTTGAACCGTTAAAATTTAAAATGTTTAAACACTTTGCCAACACAAGAAAAATGAATTCTCATAACCAGATTTTGAATCCAAATGTAGATCTTCGAAACCAAATTCAAAAGATATGAACAAAGAATTCAAAGAGTATCTTTAAAACAACACTGCAAATAATAGAGATTTCCAAATAGAACTTGATTCTATAACATTCTTTACTCCATTCAAACTAGACGTAGTCACACAAAAATTTAGGAATAAAGAAATTACAAATGAGAAAAACGGTGGGTGCCAAAATGTGTACACCAAAATTGATGACACTTCTGTGAATCCTTCATCCAAGAAATACTCAATAATGAAGCTCTTGAATATTCGATCCACAGCTCTCTATTCGAGAAGTGTAGGGGTTGATATTGAGGCCCTCAAATTGACCAAGTTACCCATGCAAGTACAAACTCAAAACGAGAGATTCAAAGATGAATAGCAAATCTGCTAATCTCCATGAATCTTGTTCATGCATGCAAATGAAAAGCTATTCTAAATATGATTGCAAAACAAACTAATTTATTGAAATGAAGATTGATCTATATGCAATGCAATAAATTAAACTAGAATGCTATGCAAACTAAATAATGATCTCAAAACTCTAATAAAAACTTGCAGCATAAGTATGATGTGAAAATTTGAGATCCTCAACTGAGAGCGAGAGGGCTCATTTTATAGTGAAATGTGGATTTGAATCCAAATTGAAGATCAATTGAGATAAATAGAAAAGAGGAAACAAAAGTCGATTTTAGAAAGTTTGTAGGAAAATGGAATTTGATTTATTTCATTTTTTATTAATTGATTTGTTTCCTTTTCCATCACAAGATATTTTGGAGAAGATATTTTATTTATTTTATTTTATTTAAAAGAATAATATCTCTTTTAATAAAATAAAATAAGATTATATAATTTAAATATGAATATTAATTAAATAAAATAAAATCATTTAATTAAAAATGGATTTTAATTAAATAATATTATTTTATTTAAGGAATATTAATTTCAATTAAATAATATTATTTTATTTAAGGAATATTAATTTCAATTAAATAATATTATTTTATTTGTTTAAAAGGGATTTATTTATTTAAATAAAATTAATGACATATCCAACCTTAGGGAGTATTGGGATAGTTGAAATAATTATGATTTGATCAAAAAGATTGATTCGAAGGTATTGTAAAGCATTGATTCGGAAATTGATTTTGACAAATTGAATAAATGGGGTCCAAAGTCTAGGTGACCATTTTAGGGTGCATACACTAATAAGGTCAATTCTCCTAACAAGGACACTTTTATACTAGTGCATTATCTTGTGGATACCATCCCCACTTGAGTTTTCCCTTGGCCAGGGTTTCCTCAAGAAAAAATGATTGTATTATGATCTCTCCTATGGTGTATGGTTTACTTTGCCTTATCATTTATGTTATTGCATGGTTTTTTTGTAAGAAGTTTAAATTACTTAAAAGTGTTGCAACACTTATTCACCCCCCACCCCCCCCTCTCCCACACTTAGTTTTTCTTGATCCTAACACCTTATCCTCATTGACATGAAAATGACCTTGTAACACCTTTTGGAGAAAAATCTCTTGGAATGAGTTGATTTGATTTAAAATCTAGATTAAGTTTCCTAAACAATTAATGAATTAGAGTTTTAATGTTGATTTTACCAAGGTAAAGTATGTCTTGGGTTGAAATCTAATAGAGAAATATATATCTCTATGATGAAGACTTATGGCGATAATGTTGACCTCCTTGGCTTTAGGAAAAGGAGTGGTAATCATTTAATGGTGAACCTCTAGAAATCTAGAATCAATGATAATTCAATAATACTTTAAAATGATTAGGTGATGAATGAAACTTAGTGAAAATAGATCAATTTGTTTGACAATCTAAATTATGGTGAATTTCAAATCTATTTTTTTGATGAATTAGAATCTACTCTTAAAAGGGTATCCAAAAATATTTCTTCTTTTGACTCAAAAATTATACAAATACTCATTGTTTTGAGGTCGAAGTTTATAAGTGACACTTAAAAGTGTTTAGGTGACGTTTTATTGCTCACGAGAAATTTTATGGTGACAATGAACATTTTTTGATCTTTTAAAGGCATTGTTATTTTGTTAACAAGCAATGTTATAGTGAATATTATGTTTCTTTGTTCATAGCTAATGTCCTTTTGTTTACAGGTGATATTATTTTGTTCATAGGTGATGTTTCTTTGTTTACACGTGATATTTCTTAGTTCATAGGAGAAAGAATATTGTGTAAAGGCAATATATTGCATAATATTTTCTCAATTCATGAATTATTGAAGTTTGTGTTTGAATTTTTAATTCCAAATGGATTATTTCTTCTGATTTCTAGGATCATCAAACACAACAAACACAAAAAAAATTTAGTTCCCTAAATCTACATATAAAGTGTATGTTCTCGATCGTTTTATGGGTCATTTACATATAAAATACTTCAAGCAAGATACCTATGGCCATTTTTGGCTTTATGTGGATAAAAGGGTGCCTTAATACTTAACCAGGTTATATTAAGGAGTATGTTCAAAAAGATTTTCATTTTACCTCTCTTTATGATAGTCTTCCCTTACAACTAAGAAGTTTAGCACAAACTTGAAGGACTACTAGAGGAGGGCTATTGTTCAAATATCTTTGTCATTCACCCCATTAAGGATAGATGCATTTAATTCTAGAGTAGGTCATATTACCATGGCCAAAATGGTTGTAGCCCACTTTGGGTTGTCCCTCTCACTAGGCTTGTTAAGGCAAGTCTTGGGAGGTGAGCCCACTATGGATTAAAGTAAATGCACTACTTTTGAAGAAAATTGAGGTCAAGATAATTCTATTATTTGGATCACCTTAAGAAGGTGAGATCATATCTGATTATCTTGAGTCTCCAAACACAACAAACACGTGATTCTTTCTGAGACCTTTTTCCAGCTAATAGAACTTTGATAGGTTAGACATTTTGATCACCTTAAGAAAGGTGAGAGCATAGGCCTACTATCTTTGTTCACAAACAATGAAGTCTCCTAATTAATCTATGTGTTTAAAATTGAATTTCCACAACTGAAATGAAAGGTACATGAAAGATTTAAATTTTGTAATGTGCACACCTTTCATGACGTTATGCACAATTTTGAGATTTTTTATTTTTATTTACTTTACCTTTGCAATTGTTCCATCCCTTTAGCATCCGCTTTCACACACATTAGTCCAACAAAAGAAAAAAAAAAAAGTGAATCAATCCAAAATAATGATAAATTGAGGGAAATTTAGAAAAGAGAAGTATCCATGTTAATAGCTAGTCCAAAGAAAGCTTGATAAATGTTAATTATACTTAGATATCAATTGTAGGCTTTACCTTCTTCACTAATATTTTCATCCTCATTCACACAATATATCTCCTTTGTGTATTTGTTCAATCTCTTTTCCTCCTTTTCCTTAAAATAATCAGGAAATCTAAATGCAAGCTTCCCAACTTTCTTCAATTTAGCCATCGGTAACACATATTCAACAAAAATCAGATTTCAACTTTAAATTATTAAGATTATATTTATAGGTGAAACTATCTTACTTAAAGGCGATAGAACTTAACTCGTAGGTGAAAAAAATTAGATTAAAGGTGACTAAATTCTTCTTAAAGGAAACAAAATTTAATCTAAAGGTACCATAATTGTAGGTGACAAAGTTTAACAAGAAAGTAACAAAATTTAGCTAGAAAGCGATAGAAGACATAGAGAAGGCAACAAAAGGCACTGAATAGGTGACTCCCTAATGTATAAGTGAACAAATTCTATGTTTAGGTGCTAAATTTTACTACATAGGCACTGAAATTTACTTCACAAGTGATTAAATTTACTATAAAGGCACTGAACTTTTCTACATAGGCGATGAAATTTTTCACAAATGTGACTTTCTACGTAATCCAAACATGCAAATGTCAAATCTGCAACAAAAAAACTTGAAAACACAAAAAAATTGTTCATGAGGTATGAGCCTCATGGTAAGAAACATTTGTTTGTGTATTTTAAGTAAAAACTTTCATAGAACCTTAATTTGACATACTTTCAAATCAAATCATTAAATCTAACTAGTTAAGAAGTTTGAAATGAAAGAATTGAAGAACATCCTTTGGATCTATAATTACAAGGACTTGAGGTATGCTCTTAGCTGCATTATGATCCTCAAATGAAAACCTATAAAATGATAATTTAAATAATATGAGATGCAAGCTGGATCTATGATGAAATTCATATTCTAGATAATCAGAACATGTGATTAAGATTAAATTCTCCATTAAGCTAGGATGAAATGAGATGATTTTAAACTAAATTTAATATGATGACAATTCTCTTTATAAATTTGAACTAAACATAGTATAATTCACTTTCTCTAAAATGAAGATATATCAGTTGCTCTAATTGTGCATCATATTTATTGGATTTTTCAAGGTGAAGGGGGTGAGTTTAGGTAACCATGATCAAGGTGGAGTTGAGGTTAAGTTTGATGATCTATGTCCAATTTAAAGGGACAAGATTGATTCTCACTATTGAATGATCAGGATAACAAATCCTATTAGTCATCCATGTGCATATATTTATCCTCTCTCATTGTTTGATTTAATTTTTATCATGTAGTGGTAGGTAAGATATTTTCCAGAAGTAATTAATTTAAAAGAATTAATTAATTAGCCATGTATGATTATTAAAAGTGTTGGATTTAATTAATAAATGAATTATATAATCAATGTTTAATTCAATTACATAGTTATTTAATTTTTATTTTAATTAATCCAAATGGATTGAATGTCACTGATGTTTTATTTGATCATTTTTAGGTGTATACATAATGATTATAGGTTTTTTTATCATGTTCATAGACATATCATTAGAAATTCACATAAAATTTTAGATAGGGAATAATTCATAAACTTTGATTTAAAAATATCACAAGGTTGGTTTTATGATAAAAAAAAGGGGGCGCTTTTCATAAATTTGATTGCTAAAGAATGGTTTTTTGGTACCAAAAAGGGGAAATCCCAGCTCCCTAAAATAATTTTGAGATCCCAATTTAGGGATGAGATTTCAAATGACGTAGTCCTACTACATAGGCTAAGGGGTAACAAGAGATCTCATGAGTTTGAAGAGTGGGTTTTATTTTTTTTGTTAAGATAATTGGTGTTGTAAATTAATACTAGGAATAGGTAAGAATAATTAGTGATTAGATTAACTTGAGGGTTACTAATTGTAAGGTAGGAAAAGGTGAAATAGGATCCACAAATTCATGCATGAAAGAAAGGAATCTACTTGATGCTTATCCCATTAACTTGGAAGGAGGATGATCCTCTAGGCTCAAGATGACTCAAGCATAATGTGGATTTAGTGGACCTTCAATGTATAGGACTTTAAATATGCAATTATAAATGAATAATGTAAGAAATAGGGCCAAATAGGATGAAAAGGTGGTTTTTGGTAAGCATAGGAATGTTAGGAATAATAGTCCACCAACACAATTGAAAGGGGGGGGTGAATGAGTTGTGAGACATAATATTAAAATTTAAACTTTAAAAACCAAAAAACTTAATCAAAATATCAACACAATGAATGCAACACCATAGTTCACAATATTTTGTTGTTGAGGAAACCCTATTAAAGGTAAAACCTCAGTGGGAATTAGCACCCATAAATGATGTACTGAAAGTATAGTATCCCTACTAAAATATTTAGCCTTGTTAGGAGCTTATTAATGCATACAGTATATAGTCCCTGTTAAAGGACATACCCTATTAGGAGTCAAGAGAAAAATGGTAGGATCACTGCCCAGGTGTGCTACCTAAAGAAGGTTAAATCCACCTTTAGGACTCAGTGTCTGAAATACAAATTTTTTATAGAAGATATATACAATCCAATGAAGTTGCTACTAGAAAGTGTCTTTGCTTGATCATTTCAAATGAAGCTCCTCAATCAAAACCTCTTCTCTACATCTAGCATACTTCAGAAATACAAGCTCTCAACTTACATTCATATACCATAATTTATTCTCCAAAAATAACTCTTCTTTATACCCTATTACAATAATTAATTAGGTCATCCAATTAAGACTTCCCCAATGAACAAATAATTAAATAGACCCTTGCTAAGATACACATGGTACCTTACACAAGTATACAATAGTTACAATACATCAAATACACTCTAGGATCTAAAATCCATGATTGTCATCTTCACAACATGTTACACATCTCCAGTTGGCTCCAAATAGGTCTTCGCCAAACTAAAAGCTTCAGTTGACATCACCACAAACACAACAAATCCATAATCACAAATAATATTCTCCAATATGTCTTCTATCACATCTTAAGCTCACAAGTTACAAATCATGCTCGCATAAGAGTTATCTCAAAAATACATAGACTAACTCTATCACTATCCATTGTCACTGTCTGGTAACCAGTCTTTACTAAAACAACTGTAACTCACCCCATTTGTAATATTAAGCTAAGTGATCTTAGACATAAGGTCACAACTCATGTCCCTATACATATTCATAACTTTGCATGCTCTAAAACAACCGTATAGTAGTTGTACACTTATGGCAGTCATCCATATATCATTGTTAACCAGTCTATCTACCTTCATCTAAAATATATATTGACTAAAATGACAAACAACGAGAGTCAACACATATTACAAAACCAATTCCAACAAGGAAAACTCAAAACTAAGAGATAGATTCCAGATGGATATTTGACAAACACTAATTGTAACTTACTAGCTCTCTAAATTTTAAGATGAAGTAGGGGGGATGGCGTATCTAGGTTGGCCTAATCCATAGAATAGGGAACCCTACTCAGCCCACTCTTGGAAGTTTTACATCTGACAAATTAAAAATTGTAGCTCTCCTCCAAATTTGAGTGTAGCTCTTTCCGTACATCTGCCACCAATTTTTGTACATAGAAAAGGGAAATATTATGTAGAAAGAGGTTTACCAAAGTCAAACCCTAGTAGTTTTGGAATTAACCTTGAATAGGAAATAAATTAAACTTGAATAGAAAGTGTGCTAATATGTAGCAGAGGCTAGATCTAAAAAATGGAAAGTGTATACCATAAGAAACCATCTTTATGTTGAAATATTTTTGATAGAAAAAGCAGCAAGAGGGTGCTAGCCCGTGGAACAAGGAAGACTAAGAGCACATTAACAACACATTAACAGGTCTAGCTTTGCAGCAAATAATCAGCAGAGTAATAATGTCTAGTCTGCCTCTATCAAAAACAAACTTGTAGATCCTAAACAAAAATAGTGATCCAGGGTTATAGTTTAACCAAAAAGCCTTGAACATAATAACAATAAATTGCCTTGTAGGGCTAAACCAAAGTCTCAATTCCTAACCATATAACAGAAAAACACAAAATAAAACTTGGGATCCAAGGGCCTGGAACAAGACAATATCACCATGACACCAACAACAGTTAGGTCCTCTCACCCAGCCACTTGGACATCAAGGTGGTGGCCCATTCTTCCTACAGAAATAGGAAGAGGTCTCTATTGTCCTCATCAGCTTCCAACTTACCACCAGCAATCTTTTCCTGCACATTACACAGAGTCACCACCAACATGTGCATCACTTTAAGGGAAAACTTGTTGAAATGTTAATGATGGTGTTGATGTTGATTTGTCATTGACTTTAGGATATGAAGATCAT
Source organism: Chamaecyparis obtusa (assembly GCA_027943335.1). Taxonomy (NCBI): domain Eukaryota; kingdom Viridiplantae; phylum Streptophyta; class Pinopsida; order Cupressales; family Cupressaceae; genus Chamaecyparis; species Chamaecyparis obtusa. The sequence goes on along the minus strand of BSBK01010734.1, from coordinate 128,168 downwards.
GGAATCCACTGCAAATGTATAGATCTACAAATTACTCCTTGTCTTCAATTCCTTTGGCATGAACATTGGACATACAATGTATCACCTAGAAGGTAAGTATCAAGTGAAAGATAACAATCTTGTAGCATAATATAAAATAACAAGGAAAACTATTAAAATATTGTAAACACCTTATAATAGATTTTATGTAGGAATTTAAAGGCATTGAGTACTAGATGCAAAAACAAAAAATGTAGATATTGAAATTATTGATGAATTGGCTATGGAATTTCAAAATAATATGGATGGCCTCTTGAGTAGGGCCAATTTTAGTGAGGAAATTTTATAAAAATTGGCATTTATTGACTCCATTTTAATTTGGTACATTGGCCACCCTAAGACCTTAACTACCAAGAATGTTACCATTCGATAGAGAAAAGATTTTGGAGGCTACAAGCTCAAAAAAAAAATTGTTGTAAATGCACAAGATCTTCTAGCTATGGTAAAATATTTCAACGGTTTCAAGCCCAAAGAGGTAACTTTACAACAACAACATCATCAAGTGTAGCCAATCAAGATAAAAAAACAAGTACCTTAGAAATTTTAACTCTTAATTTCTCTATATTATTTCTTCTAATCATTTGGTAACAATATTTTGTTTAACCAATTCTATTTTGAAGAAAAAATCTATTACAAATAAACTTTGAATTGTTACTTTGGGGTAGTTATAAATACATAATCTATATAAATAGAGGGGGTCATAATTTTTGATAGAAAATCATGTATTGTAATGTAAAGATATATTAAATCTAAAGATCAATAAAAACAATTGTGATAGGTAAATTTCTAGAGTGAATTTATTGAGATTTTATTTGTTTATATGGATGATTATAATCAAGATGATTTTAACATTTAGCCTAAGTCTATGAAATTAAGTTGTGAATGTTTCTTTCTTTGTGAAGTAGAAATCTATGTAAACATTTTCTTGGCATCTTAGAAATTTGGCCCAATCTTATTTATTGATCTTGTTTCTAATATTGTCTTGTTAACCTATGCATTAAAAGTCAATTTTAATTAATTTTTTAGAAAATTTAAATGGTATGTGCATCTAAAGTTGTACTTCATAAATAGTTAGAAGTGTTCCTTAAGTAACATTTTTTACGTATATTTTATAGTGATAATTAGATGCTAATTGCCTTTATACTTTCTTGTTAAAAGTAAACCCATTTTAAAATTTAAAAAACTATTTGTCAAATAGAGGTGTACCTTTAAAAATATTTATAGGGGAACTAACCAATAGTTCACCCAAATGTCATTAAAACTATTTCGTTATTTTTCTACGCATTATGGAGTCATTTTAGTTTAGATCTTTAAACCTGAAAAATTTATTAATTAACACTATCAAATATCTCTCTAATAAAGATGAATGATTATAGATTAATGATGAATCCTCATCTCATAAGGTTAATTTGGGGAAAGAGGAACATGCTTCAAATGTTAATCCAAATCTTAACACCACTATCACCCCAAAACCTCCTTATTCCCCTAGAGCTTATTTTAACCATCAAAATGTTTTGAGAAAATGTGAAGTTATGCATTTCCTTAATGATACACCACCTAATATAACATTAAGTATAAATAAGGTTGTAGATGATGAGAAAACTTCTTCCAAGCTAACAAGTTCTCTCTTACCTCTCAAGTGGGAGTGATAATGATGATAAAGATGTGAGTTCTCCAATAAATATCCACCTCCTTTAAACTATTTATCCCTTTGGACATTCAATGTATTATTACACAAAAAACATCAATGAGTTCTATGATTAAAGTCCTTCCCCTTCACATTTGCAAAAAAATTATAAGCTTATCTTTGACATAATTTGTAAATATGGATATAGTGGAAAAGGTATTGGAAAGATGGAATAAGGAATAAAAGATCCTATAGAAGCTTCAACTCAATGAACTACAAAAGGTGTTGGATTTACTACTCTTTCCTTAAACCTATTCTTGTACCAAAGCCTAATCCTCCATTGCCACTGGAAGAAATAAGGCCTATCTATTTGGACACTCATTAAAATCTAGCAAAGAGAATATTTTGGAGACTTGAGAATGATAAAAAGATTACCATTCCTCTTATTATCTTTGCAAATAAACTTAAGAAAAGAAATAGTAAATTATTTCATCTCTTTCATCATAGTTGTACTCATTCTCTTGTTGATTGTAGAACATTAAAATAGAATTTTTTAAAGATTTATATGATAGAGACCATATTCAGATTACATCTAATATCATTGACTTTATAAATCCAATTATGCCTATAATGTCATAGAACTACTTGGACCTATTTTGTTGCTCCTTGCCATGTGACACTAGAAGCTTACCTTTGGGAGGCTCTGTGTCATTCATGATGGTACAATTTCATGTGTAGATATACTCAACTAGCAACAAAATAGACTAGTTATTTGTATCTCCACAATATAGGGAAGGAATAGTTCTTATATATTTTCTTTCCTTTCTAAGTATCCATTTTTCCTTTGTTGATTTGCACCTTTTATAAGCATTTCCTCTCTTTCATAGAATTATTTATCCTTCATGAGCATTTTATCCTTGCTTGGAGTTGTGTGTCATTGATTAGGACCTCTTCCTTGATTGAAAGCATATGTCTTTTATAAGTGATGTCTCCTTGGTGTTGAAAGTGTGCCATCCTTTATCAAGAATCCCTTTTGTTATAAATAGGGAAGGTTTGTATTCTTGACCTCCTTCCTCGTGTTATCATGTTGAAGATGTTATATTTATTAAAGATCTCTATTATTTGGAGGTTGATATCATTATGCAACTATCTCTTCCCTCCCCTTTTTTTGTGATAGCTATGTATCCTTTTTAAGGATCCCTTTACACTTTCCATGTGATTTCTCTTTTAAATCTACCTCTTCCTTGTTCAAAGAGTTATATCCTCTACCTACCTTGGAATACATGTACTTTTTTGGAATTCATAAGGTTCTCATCTATTATTTGGAGGTTGATATTGTTATGCAAAGATTTCTTCCTCCCCTTTTGTGATAGCTATATATCTTTCATAAGAATCCCTTTACACTCTCTATAAAGATATCTCTTTTACATCTATTTATATCCAAGAACCCACAAACATTGTGAAATTTTGATTAAAAAAATTAAATAATAAAATATGAAGAAATCCTCAAAACTTAAGATTACATAGTAATAAAATAGTTGTTCATACAAATTGTTAAAAGTCATGTATTCACTTCTTACTCTTTTAAACTTACATTGATGAAAATTTAGAAAAAGTTATATTAATTATTATACTTCAAAAATTCAAAAAATTATTCACTTAAAGATTTTCAAAAAAATTCATTCCCTTCTATTAATTTAACAATAAAATAAATTATAAAACCAATAATCTATTATATTTTTTAATTTTGTTTTTAAAATACCTACAGATTTTTAACAACAAAACAGACAAAAGTATTGTTATAAAACTAATGTAGAAATCCATGGGTTGGCTGCTAGGTTAATCCATTATCATATTTTCTAAAAGAATTTGGTCAGCAGACTTTATCCCACTCAAATTGTAAATACAATTATGCTGAGTCATTCGTTCATGTGCAGGCCAAGCCTTGATATACCTTCAGCTGCTTGTCTTTCACAAGATTCATAAATTAATCTTGGTCTTTTATGTTGAGTTACACTTCATGAGGACCAATTAGAACTAATGGAGGACCCTCAATTAGTGTTGGAGTGCTGCATTATTTGAGCTACAGACCTTTCTCTAACTAATCTATGGGTGATTCCAATATGACTTATTTTCAACATTTTATTTGAATTCGTGAAATATTTGAAATTTATTATTCTGATAAGTAGGAGATATTTTTTTACAATAAGTCAAATTGTGAATTCAATTGTGTAGTTTTTGAGTCAAGCTCATTGACCCATGTTTCATGAGTAGTGGTGCAGGAGAACCCATCTCTCATGAGAATGAATGCAACACTTAGCACTCATTGCATCTAGATGATGCTCACACAGATGAAACACTAGGACTTACTGGGATGGGTGAAAAGTCCTTGTGCTTCACTTCTGTGAGATCACCTAGATGCAATGGGAAACACCATTCGTAAAATATGGATCGATAAATTTGACTCAATAAACTACACAATTGAATTCTTATAGCAATATCACAATTTATAACTCTCTTTCAAATTTATTTCAAATACTAAATTAAGACTCGAATCTAAAACCTCCAATTTCTATTAGATTATTCCATCAACTGAACTATTGATCCTTCATTGATAAATCCATCATCGATCTGCAATATATGACTTATTTCCAGCACTCTGTCCAAATATAACACCACAATTTACAGCAGAATTGAATTTTTAAATATTCATTGAAAATTGTTTCAAATGTTCATAATATATAAATATATCATAAAGATTGATTTACAGAATATCTCTATTCAATAACCCACAAACACTGGAATTCCGCAGTGATCTATAAATATTTGTTGGCCCCAGTTGAAATCTTTGAACAACACATTTTCTGGCTGGAAAGAAGATTGATCAGATACTGAAGAGTATCTCCATCACATGGAAGGGTAAGCGGCCTGTGGGTGTCAAACCCATATTCATCCTTGGCCTTTTCCAGTAAACCGCGGAACAGATGATGATTTAAATGGCTAATTCGGATCACAAACCGCTGGCAGTTTGAACCAGCATAAACAGCCATGTGACCAGGTGGAATGTCATTGGGAACTAAGCTCTGGGAGAAACTCACGCACGACAATAAACAGTCTTGTAGCCGGAAAAAGAAAGCAGCCAACTTGCAGTTTCGCCGTTTTGGTGGAAGAAGCGTCTGGGCGAATTGGTTGTTCTTCATTGCAATAACTTGGCCTGCAAATTTGGGAGTAAATATTTGAGATACTTGTTTGAATGTCTGAGAACATCTGAGGGGGTTCATGGTCTTTATTGATGTGTGAGAGAGAAGAAAGGGTGACTGCCCGCGGTGGAGTAAAACAGCGGGAACCCAGGTGTCGTGGAAATCTGGGAGACCTTGGACTGTGGAGGAAATTTGGAATTGAAAGAAAATGGCAATAGGGAGAGTACTCCATTTTGTCACTTTTCTGTGGGCGAATTCAGAGTTGAAAAGTAGTTGTTTGGGTTTGGGACATTTATTAGGTTTGGTTGACTTCTTGAAAAGATATTTTAAATGTTATTATATTACTTATACTTTTTATGGGTAAAATGGTCTTAGGGATCATAAATAGAACAATTTTAAGGACCCCTAAAATTGTAATTAAGTTGTTTAAGTTTAAAAGGGGATGGATTGGATTTATCGCAAATAATTTTAGATAAAATCGTATTTGATTTTATAATTTTTAGTGTGGTGTGCAATTGAGAGATAGATTTGGGAGGACCTTTCTTCTATTTTTGAATATTTTTTCTAGGATAATTCATCAACCAAATCTTTAGAACTAAGAAAAGTTAAAGAGGCCTTTTTTCTGTCATTGAACAATTGTCTTGTCACCAAATTAATCCTTACACCTAGAAAAAGTTGATTCTCCATCAAAGAGCCCATCCATTATTGCAATAGAAAGAGGGAGTGTCTTGCTAATGATGCTAGTCATTAATCAATTTTCTTAAGGCTAGGAAAATGTTGCTCATAAGTTGAGGGTATAGTAGAAGCAAACCAATGTGTTTTTCTATAGTTAGATTGAATGGAGGGTGGGAATCACATATAGGACATAAAGAAACCAAAGGAGAAAGACTCCCTAAAGTCACACCAATCCAGCCAAATATTTCTTAAAATCTTGAATTAAATCATGTATCACTCTATGTCTTATGTGTTACTATATGATAAGCAGCTAGTTTTATTTATTTCTTTGTGTAAAATATAATGACTACTTGTTGAAAAATCATTTATGGGACAAAGAGTCTAAAATTGTTATTGATAGTTTGATAATTAAATAATATGATGTTTTAAGAAATCTTTGAAGAAAAAATAGCTTTACATCAAAAAGTACACATTTATATTAATATAAAACTACAAAGACAAATATTATATAAAGACATAAGACTTGAGAAACCAATACAAATTTTCACGCCGTAGGTATTTCCATTTTGAAAAAGGTCAAGCCAAATATTTAGATCAATGGTGTAGTATTTGTAACAGCCCTTCGATGCCCATTGCACTATCTAGAACCATCCATTATGTCCTGGGAGCTTTTTGTCACCGTCATTTTCTCCATTCTATTTGTTCCACCTCACATGAAACATGGCTTCTCCTTCTTCTCTTTGACAAAGGCAACCTGATCTCGAATATTGATGATTCAGAATCACTCAAAAATGATGGACGCCCATTCAAAGAATCTCGTTTGTTCCTCTTTTTCTCGTTTATTTTTTCTTTTCCCATTCTTTTTTTTCCACCGGTTTCTCCTTTCGTGAGACCGCTTCATGAATTTGCATTCGCTTGTTGCTACTATTTTTAAACATTGTTTATTTAACCAAAACTATGTTTTTGATAGTTGGTGTTTTAGACCTGTGGCTATTCACCAAGCTAAACCGAATGATATAAAAGGAATTTAAAGAAATAAACTAAGTGTCCCCTTGGTAAGGTTAGCGTTTTAATTTACTGTTTAGACGCTCCCATGTTAATTACGAAGATAGAGATAAGAAGTGATATATAAAGAGAGATAGAGAGAGGGAGGGTTATAGGGATAGGAAAAGATGGAGAGATCTGATATAAAGAGAGATAGAGACAAAGAGAGATAAATAGAGTGAGATGGGCGGAAAGAGAAAGATATATATTGCAAAGAAGAGAGATATAGAGAGAGAGGGGGGAGATAGTAAGAGATAGAGATAGAAAGAGGGAGAGGTGCAGAGAGAGAGAGAGATGTGTTTAGATGGAGAGTTAATGTGTGTGTGTGGGGGGGGGGGGGAGAGATGGGGTTAGAAATAGGGAGAGGTACAAAGGGAAGAGCAAGAGATAGCATAAAGAGATTGAAAAGAAGAGGGATATGGAGAGAGAGAGAGAGAGAGAGAGAGAGAGAGAGAGAGAAGAGTAGGGGGGAGTATAGATGGAAGATGTAAATATATGAAGAATCTAGAGAATGAGAGAGGGAGAGATATAAAGATAAAGATAGAGGTAGAAAGTGATAGAGAGAGAGAGAGCTAGAAAGGGGGAGATATATAGGGATAGAGAGTGATAGAGGGATGACAAGATAGAGATAGATATATAGGGAGAGATGGGAGAAGAAATATGGAGATGTAGAGATTTAAAGGTATAGGAAGAGGGTTATGGAGAGAGGAGTGGAGGATGGTAGAAAAATAGATAGACATAAGAGATAGATTAAGAGGTAGTGATAGAAAGATATCTAGGGAGATACAAAGGGAGACATAGAGAGGGAGAGAGAGAGGAAGAGATATAAAGATACATAGATGGTGAGAAATATTGATACAAAGATAAGGAGATCTAGAGAGGATGAGAGGAAGTGAAAAAAAAAGAGACAAATACTTAAATGATCTATCCATAACTCTATGACATACCCATTGCACACTAAAGTATGCTTGCTAATAATAAAACTATAATAAACAAATCTATCATTTTCCAAAAATTAAAATTAATTAAATAACCCTATATATAATAATAAATATATTAAGTCTAAAACACGACTGATAATTATGTACCCTAGTTGATCTCTTAAACATTGCTCAGATCTTTCAGTCATTCATTTTTATAAGCAATAACTAAAACATTTGTAATTAATGAAGGAAATGCAGCGTGCAAGTTAGATCACGGAGTACAAGAAATAACTAGCGGGAAAGATTTGATTCAGGGCTGCACTTCTGGTTTTTGGGTTTTAGGTTTCTGTGTGCGCCTATAGATTTCATGAGAGTATATTGATTTGTGTTGTAGCACAGGAAAAATTAGGTGGCGGCAACGTGAGAGATGGGGATTGAATCCAAGATTCAATGCAACTGATCTTAAGCAGGATTGGTAAAGCAGGCCAGGCTTTTTGGAGATCCCTCGTGTACAACTGCTTGTGAATGTCATGCCCAACAAGATTTTGACGCCTGTATTTTCTCTCTTTACCTTCTTTCTGCAAATATCTTTTTAACACGAGAAGGTGACGTTACAGTGCTTGTAAAGTGGAACATCAGTCTCAAGTTTACTTTAAATGATATCTTTTCTATTTCAGAGTACGTGTTTTAGAAGTTACAAGTATCTATCTTGCTTTGGTTTGGGAAGCAAAGAATGGAGGAAGATTGGAGAAATAAAGTTGGAGGTTGGAAGTGAAAGACTGGTTTTGCAGAAATATATAGTATTAGCATAAATCCAAATTAATTATTGGTTTTATACAATTTAGTGAAGATGTAGTTAATATGGTTACATAATTGATGACCTTGATCTGAAATAACGAGTCTAAGTACTTAATGATTTTCATAGAAACTTCGCTTATCATTAAGAGATTGAGAGGTGTAGAGTGAGTGTATAGGGGGATTGATTATCTCTTCTAATTATCTTATTTTTATTGAGAAAACGTCATTTAATAATGTTATTTGATGTTTTAGAATAATAGGAGTCATATTTTTACCTAATACTAAAGAAAATTATTCATCTTTACAAGTTATGTTTAATTAATATAATAGGTATTTAACTGAACGTCCTGACTAAGAAGGTCTGCTCTTTAAAAGTAGATGATATTCCGCCATCAACCACCTAACTTTTCAATGTCCACTTTGTTGGTGTAAGGGAGCTACTAGATGGTAGAGGAGTACCTACGAAGATCGCTTGATTGCAAACACTTCCTTTGATGATGGTGTTTCTTCCAAAGATATTGGGTTTTATCTTCCCTTTCTCTCATTGCAGAGTCATGTTTGCAAGGGGTTTTCTCATGCGATTGGTGTGACTTTGGAGGGTATGTATCCTTCAGTTAAGTTATCCCCTATTGGTGATTCTCACCCTCCATTTGATTTGGCTATTTAGTGCCCCATTTTCTTTGCTTCTATTATACCCTTAGCTTTTGTGCAACATTTGCTTACTCCTAAGGTGGTTGATTAATGACTAGTATGATTAACAAGACATTTACAATCATCCTTTGTTGCACCCATGGATGGACTCTCCAAGGAGGGATCTACAACCTCTACCCAACTATTCCACTCTCAAATGATTTTATTGATGACTTATCCTAGACAATTGTTCAAAGGCGGAAGAAATGCCTCACCAACTTTTCCAAGGTCTAAGGATTTGATTGACAACTTATCCTAGATAATTGTTAAAAGGTACAAGAAAAGCCTCTCCAACTTTTCCAAGGTCTAAGAATTTATTTCACAAGTTATCTAGAACAATTGTTCAAAGATGAAATAAAGTCCTTCCCAAATCTATCTCAATCACACATCATGATGAAAAGCATAAGATCAAATCGAAATTGTTAAATTCGAAATTGTTTAAAATGTAACTTAATTGTGCCACTTTTATTAATTCTCACTTACAACTTACTACAAGAGCATTACCCTCACATTCAAATTTATTCTATATTATTCTTATATATATATATAATCCCTTAAACCACTTTACGTCATAGAAAGCATAACTAGTACTGTAACATTTAAAATATTTTTTAACAACTCAATCAAACATAACTAATGTCCCGAACCCAAACAACTACTTTTTAACACTGAACTCGCCCACAGAAAAGTGAGAATGGAGTACCCTCCCTAGTGCCATTTTCTTTCAATTCCAAATTGCCCCACTGTCTTTATCGGCGGTTTCCCAAGGTCTCCCAGGTTTCCACCGAAAGTTGGGTTCCAGCTGTTTCACTCCAGCGCCACCCTTTATCATCTCTTCTCTAAAACACATTTATATATAAACACCCTCAGATGTGCTCAGACATTCAAACAAGTTTCTCAAAAAATTTCTCTGAAATTTGCAGGCTAAGTTATTACAATGAAGAACAACCAATTCGCCCACCCGCTTCTTCCACGTAGACGGCGAAACCGCAAGTTGGCCGCTTTCTTTTTCCGGCTACGAGACTGTTTACTCTCCTGCGTGGGTTTCTCCCAGAGCTTAGTTCCGGAAGATGTTCCACCTGGTCACATAGCTGTTTATGCTGGTTCAAACCACCAGCGGTTTGTGATCCGAATTAGCCATTTAAATCATCATCTGTTCCGCGGTTTACTTGAAGAGGCCAAGGATGAATATGGGTTTGACACCCACGGGCCGCTTACCCTTCCATGTGATGGAGATACTCTTCAGTATCTGATCAATCTTCTTTGCACCCAGAAAGTGTGTTGTTCCAAGATTTCACGTTGGGTCAACAACTATTTATAGATCACTGTGGAATTCCAGTGTTTTTGGGTTATTGAATAGAAATATTCTGTAAATCATTCTTCATGATATATTTATATTATGAACATTTGACACAATTGTCAAAGATTATTAGAAAATTAGTGTTAAGTTTGGATAGAGTGTTGGAAATAAGGTACATGAAGATTGATGATGGGCTTGTCAAAGATAGTTGGATAGTTCAGCCAAAGGTTTTAAATTTGAGTCCTAACTTAACATTTTAATTTAAGTTTTTAAGAATATGAAATTTTTTTTGGTCAATTGCAGTTCTCAGTTCAAATAGACTGTTGAAAATAAGTTACAATTGATTATAGATTGATCAGGGAAGGATTATGTTAGTGTAGGTCTATTTTATTTATTTATACTTAGGCTTAATTCAACCTATTTAATCATCCATGTATATTTGACACTTGTTCATACAAGTTATCATTATTTAAGAGTTGATTCAGAAGTGTTTAAATGCCTCATATTAGTTTAGTGGGAAATAACTCGTCACATTTCGTTTAGTGTTGAGTTCAACTTCTGATTTGACCTAATTACTCTTTCTATATGTACATTGTTTCTCCAACTAATTGATTTAATTAACTTTATTCTTATTTATATTATTATACTTATTTTTATCTCTTACATATTTTAGAAATTTACAGATCAATAATCAATAAATAGAATATTTGTGTAACAATTGAAATCTTATATTCAAGCCTTATTTAGTCCATATAAAATGTAGCTTCAGGAATTACAGTGCTCAATTTGAATATAGTGTTAGAAATAAGTCATATGAAGACCAACAATAAGTTGGTCAAGGTTAGTTGTTTAGTTCGTAGAATGATTCTGAGATTCAAGTCATCACTGATCTATATGACCAGCTTAATTTATGAATGAAAAGTCATGAAAACCATTTGTAATGAAAGAAATGCAGCCCAAGGTATGATTATAGACTGCACAGGAACGTATGACTCAACATAATTGTATTTACAGTTTTAGTGGGACAAAGAATCTGCATGACCAAATTCTATAAGAATTCACACAAGGGATTAACTAGCAGTCAATCGATATTAAGTGTTATGGGCATGTGGATAGGGATTTGTACGTTAGTTTTATCAAAAGTCTTTTATATGTTTTCTTGTTAGATATTTGTATGCAATTTAAAAAATAAAATTAATAATTGTAATAGATTACTCTTGTGTATATTATTCTACTGTCCAATTAACAGAAGAAAATGAGTTCTTTTATAAATCTTTTAAATATTTATTTAGAATTATAATAATAATATTTTATTGTATATTTTATAATTTTTAAATTTTGTAAAATGTAAGTTCAAATTAGTTTCCAGAGTGAATGTATTTTACTTTTAACAATTTGTATGATCAAATATATTATTACTGTGTAATCTTAAGTTTTTAGGATTGATTCAAATTTCTCCTCTTAAGTATTTTATTGCCCAACTTAGAACGCTTTGAAATCTTATGAACATTTGAAACAAGTCTCAAAGAAGATAAAGAAGAGCTCAGTTTGAATAAAGAGTTAGAAATACATCAAATATAAAATAGGAAGAGAGCACAATTAGAGCACTTAAACTTTGAAGTGAGGACATTTAGAGTATTAGAAATATGAACCTGAACTTTGAAGTGAGGATACTTAGAGTATTAGAAAGATGAAATGAAGAGATTAAAATTGAATTTTCAAAGTAGGTATCAAATTTCAAACCACATGAGTTAATAGATTGGTTAAAGAACATGGAGAAATTATTTGAATAGAAGAAAGACTATGGCAATAGAAAATAGATGAAACTTGCATGCACCAAAGTCATAGATCATGCAATGATTTGGTATGCTACAAAATAGAAGATGTAGAAAGAGGACATGGACAAAAATATAGAAGAAGCTAAAAGAGAAAATTTTCTAATTAACCATATTTTTGTCTAGGTTATACGAATTATGGAGAGAGTTCTTTAGGTGCAACGCAACCAAATGGTCTAATATTATTTATTCAAGATGAATCAAGAAAATCTAAAGAAAGACAAAGCATTGTAATAAAACTGTTCAACCATCCAAAATCAAGGTGGTTAAAAAAATGTTCAAAGAACATTGATTTATTTAAATCAGAGAAGAAATTTTTTATGATTTTTTTTATAAATTTATCAATGAATTATTTTAATTTTTTAACTTTTTGACATGTAATAGTTAATATATCATTAAATATTTTATGTTTTCTAATTTTTCATTAGTATTGTTGAGATTAATATGAAGTGAGTGATTAGACTTTGAACAATTTGTATTATCAAATGTACTATTACAAAAATATAATCTTTGTACTCTTAATTCTATTACTTTTGTATTAGATAAAATTAATTAAATAGTTACATAAGTATTTGAATGAATGAATAGTTCTTTAATAGACCACATGGAATTTTCAACTAAAATATGCTAATAAATTGAAGGAATGAGTATTTCATGAGCAATTCATTAATAGACCATGTAGGGCCTTACCAAAATATTATACTATATACTCATTTATATCCTTTCATTTACAGTATACACAAAATTTGTTCTATATACTAAAATATTATTTATAGACCCAGTCATAGAAACAATCACATATACATGACATAAAAATTTAACTATCATTGAAAATGTTTAGACAACAACTAGTCTAAATTTTTCGGTTTCACTTCTAGTATTGTTATTATTTCAACCTAGATCAACCTTAGATATTGTAGAGAAGAGAATTTTCCACCCTTAAGGATTGATGAAATCCCAAGGAGTGAATCGACCCTTCCACCACTTCACTAAACTAGCACTTTGGTGAGCTAGGGGGATCAATTAATTAAGTTAATTTTTAGTGAATGCAAGGTAAAGTGAATAGAAAGAACTACATTAGGGAAAACTTTAGTGGCGAATATTCACCATTTGGCGAATGTCACATGTCAGTAACCTAGGATTTGGTGAATATAATGTGTATATCTGGTTGATTGTGTCACCTAGACTTTATAAATATTGGGTTGAATGCCCAGGTCCATCACCCATTGGTTTATATATTTTTCCCCTTTTCTTTCACAATATCGCCAATCGAATCTAATTGTTGGACATTATAAATTGAAAACTTTTGCCTACAATTTCCAAAGCTTGTCGTAATTGACAACCATATTCGCCAATATGTGGTCGACATTTAAGGTTAGGGTATGACTTACGTATATAGATTTGACATGTGTCTCTATTCCAAAGACTTTCAATGAAACTTATGTCTTTTAAAACTTTGTCCCAATCAAATAGATTTGACATGCATCTCTATTCTGGAGACTTTTGGGGGAATCTTTGTGTCCTTTAAAACCTTGGCCTGAAATATAATTCTTGCCATTGATATTGAATCATCCAATGGTTACAAAAAGTAGAGTTAGCTCCTGTCAACAAATAGAAAATTAACTCACGATGCTGTCTTGGGGGTGCTACCCCCAAACCCCTGTCAAATAATGATGGTTTCTAGGTATGTGTGCATGTCATCATGATTTTATTTGATAATGAAAGTTTTGCCAATATTTTATAGAATTTTCATATAATTGAAAAAAAATCACCACTACAATTAATATTTTTCCCTTCTAAAAAAAAAAATGTGCCAACAATATTAATTCCTCCCCCAAAAAATAATGTAGGATTTGCCAGGATTTTACACCTTTTCCTAGGAGGGGGTTTCTTAAAGTTATCCCTGAACTACATACTACAAACTGATAAAATGTTTTGATTATTGGAAAGGAAAGACCAACTACTCCGGACCAACTAATGAATTCTATTAGATCACTGTCTCAAACTTTAGCATGAGTCCATGACTACAACATGGATTTGGGACACCAGTCCATGTGCATCCCATATAAATAAAGTACAAATTTCAAGGCTAAAAAGTAAAAGAGATAAAGCTACACTAGCTACAAGATTTAAAATAAGAATGGATATAATTAACAAAACATAAAGGAAAAAATAAAATATTTATTCTAAGAGAGAAAAGGGATAAATGGAAACCTCATGAAAGGAGGTATCCTCCTTCAAAACTTGCACATAAGACAATAAGGAAAAGTATTGGTTATTATTTTAGTGTCCTATTGAAGACACATCCATGTTTTCGTGTTTCGAACTCCATGGAGAGCCAAGATACAATAGATATGATAATGGATAAATTGATTAAAATGATAAAGACTAAAATATACTAAATCAAATAAAAGTAAGTGAGAGTGAGATTACTCCCCTTTGAAGCCACAAAGTCTAAAAGTTTAATGGGTTGAAGGCAAGAGTGAGATTTTTTGCATGGATAGTATCAGAGTTATTTAATACAATAAACATAGTGAGTCAAAAACTATCAATAATGATGGATGCAGAGCTCAAGAAAGTGATTGAGATGATAAAAATGATTTGAATGGGAGAAAATGTGAAAAGAGAGGGAAAATGAGACCAAACTAATGAGTTTAAACATGAGTAATGGATTTCCCACATCGATGGACTATCTAGGAAGGTGTTAGACTGCCAAAAATAGTAGGTGTAACATCACAATGGCCACCTTCAATCTATAGAATTATCGAAGAAATGTGTTTCATGCTGATATCTTTATGACGTGTATGCATCTTGAACCAAATATGTCACATGGTAATTAATTTGAGCCTGAGAAATGATGATGAAAGTGAGATAAATAGAGGCATAAATGGAATTTTAATTTTTGGCCAAAGCAAAGGAATTATGTGCCGAAGAATTACATGAGGTGTAATTTGTGACATTACATTTTTCCCCAATTTAGTAAATATATCAATAATAGAATACATGCTAAATTAGAGAAAGAAAACTTTCTTGAGATACAAAGGGAAAGTGGAGTTGTCCCCTAAGGGAAAGACCTAAAAATTCACGAGATCACATCATAGCATGTAAGCTACATACAAATATGCTAGATGAAAAATATGATGATGGTGATTAGATATAGACAACAAGATAGTGATCACTAAGATTATGCTAGTATGGACCTCGTAGAAAGTTGTGTTATACAAGATAGCCATACAATAGGGAAATTTTTTATTGTAGTGTTACAAGTAGAAAGAGATAGATAATTATATGATAGGGTGATTTTAGATCATGTCTGTATGACTAAAAAGACAAGATAGTTGTACGATAGCATGAGAGATTTTGATAAGTGTTGACACGGAGTAGAAATATGAGATGGTTGTATGATAGGGTAAAAAAAATTATGTTGGTACAAGTATTAATGCTATATGACCATAAAATACATTGAAATGTTATAGATAGGTGGATTGGCCCCTATAGATGCAGATACAATACTTAATAAAAAAATCCAAAAAAATATGTAAATGATATAATGATAATATCCCCCTCTTAGAATGGAACATGTATGTAGAGGGGAACATGATGCATTCTAAGGATACAAAAGATATTGTGGCATTTCAGCATAGCAAGATGTTTTTATTGAATGTCACACCACAATGGGTGGCACATGACATCCACTACAGCAAAATAAGAAAGAAAAGATAGGGGCATCCAATTATTCAGTGTTAGAAATCATAGTAGTGAAGAGATTTTTAATACATAACTCCATATTATTATTTCATCACAATTCAAGAGTTTTGGATTTGAATAAGGGAATATTAGGAAAGACATCAAATAAAAATTTAGGTCAATGTGGAAGAAGGCCCAAATGCCCCCAACACTTTGCATCATCTGAAAATGTCAAAAATCAATATATGCGAAGTAAAAGAACATGATAACAAATAGAAGAAATGTATAATAGATAACCATTTGTTTTCAAGTACCAAAAAAGTAATTTGGTCCCTTCAAACGTGAACAAAATTAAAAGATAAGAAAAAGGGAACATAGATAGGAATGCTCTGGTTTATAGATAAACAATTAGGAATTGCCTCAAATATTCTCCACCAATAGGTCCTTGACCTCCTGATCTTGATCATATGGGGACAAAATCTAAGATTAAATCAAAATGACAAGTAAGGTAGCCCATGATTCCTTACCAATAGTGAGAACCAAGTATGATGTTTCTTAATGTTCTCATCCAAAAGCTCTACTGAGGCTACAAGTGTGAGGATTATGTAAATGTCATTGTCAACACCAAAGTGAGTTTAACATACATACCTCATAAGATGTAGGTGACTCAACCTGAAGCATGATTGGATGGGCCACATCATCAATGTCTTTGAAAGGTGTATTGGAAAATTTAGGAAAATACAAAGCCATCTCCCTAGAAAGAACATAAAAAAATAAAATATCTACTAGAGTATATTTTCAACAACAGAACTTGGGGATGGGGCCTTAATCAAACCTTTCTATTAAAGGATGGGGGAGATGCCCTCTGATCTATTGTGGTAGAATTGAGAACCCTAGAAAATCTAAGATGATGATTAGTAGATGGCACAAGTTGGGAAGATACACCTATTTAATAGACACCACCTATGTATGCAACATGTTTATTGGTTTGGAAAGATAAGGAAAGTGAAGGTGTGAGGTGTTGAGTAGGTATAATTGGGATGGAGAGATGAAAATATACACCCATTTAGCATGAGGCCCAATACTCACCCTTGGAGAAACATTAAGAGAAATTGAAGATGTGGTTGTCCACAAGATGTAGATGTAGAAAAAGTGGATGCATGAGTAGGTGTAGGTAGTATAGACACATGAACTAGTGACTCATTCTCTACCTTTGTGGTATCCCCACACTCTAAGGTTATAGCCTATTGACAACACTTACGCTTATTCACAAGCTAGTTTCGATGAAGGTGAAGACCAATATGAGAAGCATGTGGTTCATTTGCGCCAAGATGGTGAAAGAAAGGGATACATGAGAGGCCACTATTTTTTATAAAATCAGTCGAACCTTAACTTGGAGGAGTAATTTGAGACTCGTACACTCAAAATTTGAAACTTTACTTTTTCAAAAATGCATAAGATTAATGGGGGTGATTTCTTCACACACCAAAAATTATTTCTATTTTTAGACAACCATAATATAGTGTCTACCACATGTTTCAAAAAAGATATAAAACTACATTTAGTATTTTCAAAAACCCTTTGCTATATAGAAAGTTTAGAGTGTGTACGAGAAGTTTTTTTTGTTTTTTTATTGAGGATTTTTTTTATGATTTTTAAAAGTGGACACATCATAAAAATCAAGTAATTGTTCATGTGTAGATCAAATAACTTGCACCAAACTAATAAAAAAATTTACATTTTTTTTAATTTTAAAGAATGAAGTGTAGCATAATATTATATAATTTATTTTAAATTTTGAGGTAGTAGGTAAAAAAAAAATTTAAAAAGTACATGTATGTCTCTAAGAAGTCTTGAGACACTGCTAAAAGAAATTAAAGATTAATATGTTAATGTTGTTCAAATCTATAAAAAAATATATGGCAAGTAGTTGATGGAGGAAGGTCTACCCTCTTCATTACGAGTTAAAAATTATCGTTCCATAAAATGTAGTTATTCAACAAGCTAGTTAAGAATAGTAGGGTAAATTCAACCCCTTTCTTGTATATTCCAGTAGCATATCCATCGGCATAGAAAAGGATAATAGGAGTGGAGACGGGAGCATAGGTAGCATAAGTTTATTTTGTAAATAAAGTGTTGGTCGACCCAATATATCCTATAGACCCATAGCCTTTCTCACCAAGCCTTTTCAGATCTAGTGGAAACTACTCTAATTAATGCTCATCCCACATTTCATCAGAAGAACTAGCTAGAGTAGTTGACCATTTATCTTCCACCTCTGAGCCCGGGATCCTAGGTTACAAAGCTTAAGAGGTGTGAAAAAATTCGGTGGTTATTTTACAAATACCCACTTGATAATCTATAAACTTGATGATGATAAAGTTCCAAAACTAGATTGTAAGAAAACATTGCACCAAAGGGAGGGAAATTAAGCTCTCAAGCCAAAGGCTTACCATCCAAGCTTAAGTAAAACTCTAAATGCATATGTGAAGAAATTTGTACATGAATCTAACTCAAAAAATGTGATCAATCTTTTAAACATAAGGATTGTGATTAGATTTTAACTCATACATTTTTATTTGACATAGAAGTCATACAAATATATATTTGGATATGTATATAAATGTATATGTATATTTATGTATATTTTTTTATATATGTACATATATATGTATATTATGTATAATATAAGTTGTGTATCATCTTAAAAAGTTAGCACCCATAATTGGATGCTCTATTAGGTCCCTTTTTGTGAATTTGAGATATGATGTCGATTATGCTTCATTATGGAAACCTGATTACTCTTTTCCTTCTTCTTTTCTACCATTCCAACACCCATTTTGAATTTGGGTTGATTTTTTGAGGTATAGAATAGCTCAAAAATTTTCTACCCAAGTATAGAATATTTTATCCATTATGTACCTAGACTTTTTGGCCCAGATCCCTATATTAGGGTGTTAGTGGGAAAATAGATTTCGTGGTCGGTCTACCTTATTTTTGAATCCTAAAATGAAGGATGACATATATAAACATCTTATATCTCCTCATTATGTATATCATAACTACACTCAAGCTATCAAGTGCAAGAAAGAGATCAAGAGCAATTGAACAATTGGATTCAATATTTGAAGGAAAGCATCTAAGATCTAGTTTCTCCATTTCATTCAAGTCAATTCCAAGGTAATATTCTCTATTGAAGCAATTTTATCTCCCATGATGGCCAAGTAGAGGAATTATCAATCAAGAAATAAGATCCTTCCTTCTATCAGCATTCATCTCTCCTTCATTGCAAGTGATTATCAAACATATCTATAGTGAAGATCTAGGAGTGATTTTCATATAGCTCCATGCATTTGTGAGGGAATAACTGATTCCTATTCCACATTTCAAGGTAAACTCCTTGATTCCAAGAAATTTCAAATATCTTCACAAGTATGAGTGATTTGTACATCCATCCATGAGGGTTTATACAAGGTGAATCAAACATTTACCTTTTTTACATACTTTCCTTTATTTTTAATTTCCTTTAATTTTTAAGTTTGATTCCTAAACAAGGGTTTGATGAAGCAAAACCTCTCTTACCCAGCATATTCCCCATTTTTATGTGTAGGAATAGGTTATAGAGCTATTAGAACTTTTCCAAGCAGATCATGAATAGTAAAAGAATCCCTATAAGTTTCAAACAAAACCTAGGATATAGAACATTCTAGACACTCTATACCTAGGTATAGAATGACTTAGCTTCTGAGTATAACCTCTAGATCTAGCTCAAGTTTGACCATCAAATAGGTTACAACTTTAGGATTTCAAAATAGTAGTCACATGTATTTTTTGGATTCCATTTGTTTGTTATTCAGATCTAAAATAGCATCTTTCCTATTTTGATTCTAAATACATATAAATCTTGTCTAATCTATATTTATTATCTCATTATCATTTTCCATTTTAATTTTACATATTTAGAAAAGGATCACTACCCCATTTAGAGCTTAGGTCATCACTTCAGCCTATTGAGACATATTCATTTCAAATGTGCAACTTTGAAAAGGATAAGTGATCTACCCCATTGCATTTCTTCCCTTTTTATATTGTACATCTTGGTGAACCCATCTCTTCTTACATACTTCTGATTTGGTATGCACTAAATATTCATGTTTGATTAGATGTGTTTTCCATTAATTTACTAGTGTACTTAGTTGATATTTTTTGTGTATCTCTTTCAAAGTTTATATTTTCATTAGATCTATTTTTTCATTGTCTTTTGCATGAGTGTTAATAAATTGAGTCCTACTTATAGCATTATGATTAGGAGAAGTTGTAGACTTATGGGTTCCTTGGATCCCAAGTCTTATTTATTTTCTAGGGATCTTGATGAGACCAACAGGCCTACTAATGATATTTATCCTATTATTGAGAATAAATTGTCCCACTCTTCTCATGATGAAGACGAGGCCTTAAGAGTTCCTTCTATGTAAGTCTCATACACTCAACTCCTTGTTTCAAATTTTGTGCGCACACACACATACGTAGTGAGTCAATGGAATCTATCTTATGAATATGGATAATGAGATAATGTTTTCCTTAGTTTTATATGTTTCATTATCATTCCCTTGTACATTATTCAACAGATCACTTAATTGAGACAATACTTTCCTTAAGGATTGATACTCCTTTTATAGATCCCTTTCGAGACAATGTTTTCCTTTATACTAGTCACCTTTTTAGGATCCCTTAATGGAGACAATAATTTCCTTAATGAATAATCTATTTGTTTTGATAGGTTAACTAGTACAAAACAACTTCCTAGACTATTAATGCCATTTTTTGCAACAATGCTTTCTCATTGCATGATACATAGTAAGTCAATACCTTACTAGGCTAGTGGTCATGGCCCTCTCTCTTTCTATCTTCTCTCTCTCTCTATTTCAAGTGATTCCTCTTTTATCTTGGTTTTGGATTTGAGGAAGACTGAAGTCACTTGGGGGATTGATGTTTCTTTATCTCTTTGACCTTGATAAGGTTGTTCATATACATGGATCTATTTTACCATGAGCGTGAGTTTTTCTCATACTCCTACTAAAATAGGGGGTAAATGTGACATCCTAAAAAAGTTATCAACCATAATTGGATGCTTTATTAGGCCCCATTTTGGTAATTTTAAGATCTGATATCTATTATGCTTGATTTGAAACATGATTCTTCTTTTCTTACTTTTTTTCCACCATCCTGACATCCAGTTTGAAATTGGGTTGATTTTTCAAGGTATAGAATGCCTCAAGCATTCTATATTTAGGTACAAATTTTTTTAGTCATTCTATACCTAAAATGTTTGGCCCAAATTTAGCCTAGAGTCCTATGTTAGAGTGTTAGTAGGGAAATAGATCCCATGGTCAGCTTAGATTGTTTTTGAATCTTGAAATGATGGATGAAGTATATAAACACCATATTGTTGAACATGTCAAATAAATAAGAGGGGGGTGAACTACTTTTTCCTACACACTTTATAAAACTTTAACTTTGTAGGAAAAACTTATAAAAAATAGAAATATCAACTTCCAATCTATCAGTAAACCACATCAAACATTCATAACATGAAATCGTAGAAACACTAACACAAAGAAAACCAAGATTTAGTTGGAAACTCAAACTGGGAAAAACCATAGACAAGCTAATTCTCATGAAATGAAATACTGGTTAAGGTAATTTTTACAAAGGCTCAGTGCTAGTTGTGGTCACTGCAGGTTGGCTCATTGTTTGTTGGCTCACTACCATTCAAGCTAAATACCCTTAGAAATGAATATGAATAACTACCAATATAAATAGGCTCACTACTAGATAAATAGTCTCACTACCTAAATATATGAAAAGAGATTGAATCCACTATTGAGATCACTGTCACCGGCACTCTGCAATATATAAATGATATCAATCTACTACTGATTACATCCATGCACATGGTCATCAACACAAAAATCTCTTGTAAATATATTTGCAATCACTTTGAATACAAGCAACACATAAGCCACACAAATAACTTAAATCATCACTCTTCTTATATTGCTTGATGCCACCAACCATGTCAGCCAAAATAATTTGAAATAGGTCACACCAAAACATTTCCACAGTGGTAAGGAATGAAATGTGGACCACCTTGATCATTATAATATGCCTCATATATATCAACATGATACATTATCTCCAAATCTTTCAGTACCAATGGATAGGATGAACATGTTACACAATAACTGTTGAGACTAAAACATGAATGAACACGCTCCAAATAGGACCAACCCCAAAAAATCAATCCACCATATGTTTAGCATAAAATAGGACAAAAATGGAAAGGATAGACATCTAAAACACATCCTCTAGTGAACGCCTCTACCGATACACCAAGGATATTTGTACACATCAACCGATACAACCAAAACATGAAAATGCATAAGATATGTTGACATCAATGACAAAAATGATTAGAATAGCATCAACTTCACATTCCAAAAATCCCCTCCTTTTTCATTGATAGAAACATTCATCAATAACAAAGAAAATAGCTCCAAAAGATGTCAACATCAAAGTTCTTCCAACTTTCTCCCCCTTTGACAATAATGACAAAGGGCCAAATACTCCCCCTTAATAAATCACTCTTCTTCCCCTGAGAGGAAGTCACAAAGGACTAATCTAGAAAATAATAAGCATACAAAATACTAGACCAATGCACACACTGATGCATCTAGTGAATACTAGGAAGGGGCAGAACACCCAACTTCCCCATGAGATAATAAAAAATATCCTTGCACAAAGGTTTTCTAAATATATCTACTATCTTCTCCTTTTTAGGCACATACTCAATATTCACTTCACCTTCTAATACCTTCTCTCTGATTAAATGCTACCTGATAGATATATGCTTTGTTCTTCAATGTTGCACTGGATTATTGGGCATACTTGTAGCACTAGTATTATCACACATAATTAAAATTGGCTCATCAAAAGTAACACCTATATCCTTCAAGGTCTATTTCATCTAGAATACCTTAGTACAACATGAGGATCCTGCAATGTATTCTAATTCAATAGTTTATAAAGTTATAGAATCATACATGTTGCTTTCCCAAGAAACTAACTAGGAGCCAGGAAAGTAAGCTCCATCACTGGTACTTCTTCAATTATTCAAACATATTTCCCAATTTGTATTTGTATAAGTTATCAAAATGAAATTTGATCCCTTTTTATACCATAAACCAAACTCTTCTATTTCTTTCAGATATTTAAAAATTATCTTCATTTCCATAACATATGATTCTTTCAATTCTTCTTGAAATCTAGCTACCAAACATACTGGATACATGATATCTATTCTAGTGGAGGTTAGGTCCAACAATCCACCAATCATCGATCTATACTTACTTTCATATTCTTTTGGTGACTCATCCTTGTTAGTCAACTTATAGTCAGTAATAATTGGAGTACATACCAGTTTTGAATGAACTATCTCTGACCCAAAATTCTTCAATAATTCCTTGACACACTTGGACTAAGAAATGAAAATGCCTTTACTACTTTGATTTACTTGCAATCCAAGAAATAAATTCAACTCACCAATCATATACATCTCAAAATTATTATGCAACTCCATAAATATCTCTCACAAATCATCCTCATCTGCGAAAATAATATCATCAACATACACAACAATAATCAAGATCTATTCTGAATATATCTTCTAATACAAGTTACTATCTACAGAATATTTCTAAAACTTTTTTCCAATCAAATATCTATATAATCTATCATATCAAGATCTTGATGCCTTCTTCAAACCATATAATGTCTTCTTCAATATGCATGATATTTCTAATTCTTCTTATGATATGAATCCTTTCAGTTGTTCAATATACACTTTTTCCTTCAGTTCTCCATTCAAGAACATTGACTTGATATCCATTTTATAAACCTTGAAATCTCTATATGTTACAAAAGCCAACAATATCTTGACCATCTCCATCTAGGTAATAGGGGCATCAGTCTCATCAAAGTGAATTCCTCCAATCTGAGTGTAACCCTTTCATACTAACCTTACCTTTTTTCTGATTACCTTGCCATTTTCATCTAAATTGTTTTGGTAAACCCGTTTAGTACCAATCACATTCTTATCTATCAGTCTAGGAACAAGTTCTTAGGTCTGACTCTTCTCAATCTGATCAAGTTCGTCCTTCATTGCTTTAACCCAATTCTAATCATTACATGTTTATTCTAAATAATTAGTGTCAGTATCTAAAAGTAGATATAAAAAAGAATAGTCTTGTGTTTCTCTACTTCTAGTAACAACTCTTTTGTTCTTATCACCAATAATCTAATTCTCATAATGACTTATTTGTACATACTTTGGTTTCTTAGTTGTAGATGCCAATGTCAGTTGAGTCTCTTCCTCTTCTTTTTTATCCTCTTTTCCTTTGCCCTCTATATTAGATTCATACTCAATGTGTCTCTCATGAGTCTTCTAAAAATATTCATCAACCTCACATTCACACTTTACACAATCTTATTCAGTCATTTTTTGTAACACCAGTAGGATTTTCTCTTTGTAGAATATCCTAGAAATATGACTTCATCAGCTCTTCTATCAATTTTTCTAGGATTATCTTCATCTTTTTTAATATAGCATTTGCTTCCAAATATTTTGAAATACTTAACTATAGGTTCTCTTCCATGCCATAACTCATATGATTTCTTGTCATATTTTCTCTAATAGAGAACTTTGTTTAGTGTGTACATATTAGTATGTCATACTCATCTCCAGTAAATTTCCAGTAAAATTGCTTCCTTTAACATAGTCCTTTGTGCTTCCTATATTATTTGGTTCATTCTTTCCACTATACCATTTTTCTATAGTTTTCTAGATGCTAAAAAATATCTCTTAACACCATGTTTTTCACAAAAATTTCCAAACACATCAGAAGAAAACTCTCCTCCTTTGTTAGATCTCAAACATTTAATCTTTCTATCACTTTCATTTTTAACTCTAGCCTTGAATATCTTTAACTTCTCAAATGCCTCCTATTTTTTTCTATATAATTCAACCCAATTCAACCTTAAATATTCATCAATAAAAAGTATAAAGTATCTATCACCTTGAAAAATTCCTGTTCTATTAGGACCACAAAGGTCAGTGTGCACTAACTCTAGTATACCAATACATGAATAGTATTTTTCCTTGAATGATTCTCTTCTCAGTTTTCCTTGACATCATTTATAGATCACATTCTCTAGTTTTCATAATCTAGGTAAGTCTCTTATTGCACATAATGAACTTATTCTTACATAATTATCAAAATTGATGTGGTACATCCTTTGGTATGAGAGCCAACTATCATTGGTATGGTATAGTAAACAATACCCTTATGAAGCTCCTTCAAGATAGTACGTCATATTCCTTCCTTATTTTTTTCCAACTATAATCACATCTCTACATCTCCAAAGAATTTCACTTCCTTTATTCTTGAAAATAACATCATATCCATTCTCGCACATATGTCCAACACTCAAGAGATTGTGACATAAACCCTTCACATAATAGACATTTTCAGTATTATTCTTTCTATCAAAAGTAATAGATCCTCTACTAACAATATAATAAAACCACCATCATATTTTTCAAGTGACATGAACTTACTTTTATCTCCAATCATGTGATGAGAACAACCATTATCACTAAACCATTCATTTTTGTTTCTAATAATATACAAAGAAGTTTCAACATTATTGTCAACTTCAGTAGAACCGTTAGAGATCAATTTTTGGTTTTTTATCTTCTTCAACATAAAATAAATAATCTTCTACTTATGAATCATCATCAGAAATACTAGCATCTTCATTCACATGTTAAGCCTTCTTATTGAACTTTTTAAAATTATATCTAGGGCCCTTCTCTAGACATCTAGTAGCCAAATGACCAATCTTATGAAATCTAAAACATTTTAGGGGTAACATACCTTTGTATTTGTGAGTAACTTTCTCTAGTCTCCTAAAAAAAAATCGTCAAATTCTTCTTCATATCATCACCATCAAGATCTTCTCCTAATTTAGTTTCCTTGTGTGGACAAGGCTTTTGAGGATACCTATTTTGAAAGCTTCAAACCAAACAAATATTTATATTTTAATCTAGCATGAAATCAATCCAAAACAAAGAAACTCTTAGCTAAGCCACCTTAGATTGAGCTTAAACAGGTGCACCCAAGCATTGTTTGATTTGCTCTTACTTAAGGGGATGTGGGTGTGCTCTCTAAGCACTTGGAGCATACTCTAATGCTTTCTAAGATGATTTGAGACTAATGAAAACCCCAAAAAATGGCACAATAATGGGTAGAACACCCAAAATTGCCCCTAAGGCTTCAAGAACTCAAATATGATGTTTGTTATGGAGATTTGAGCTACATGATGCTTATGCTAAGATTGTTATTAACCAAATAGAGATGTGATATGGATGATATGCTATGAAAAACAATGAAATAAACTATGTTAATCCATTATTACTAAGCTATGATGTGTTTTAAGAAAGCTTGAAAATGATGAAAAACTAACAATTAGTATTGATTACGCTAAGTCTAAAGCTAAATGAGCATGATAAAAATGCTTGAAATAAAAGGTGTAAGAAAGGGGTGAGGGGCTTCTTAAATGCATCATAAATGCATGTAAGAGGGATAAAGAGGCTTTAAATGCATTTAATGCATGTAAGAGAAGTTTCTAGAAGTTTGTTGACTTTGGGTTAAGCTTAGGAGTTGGCTAACCTTGGTTAGGGAATGCGACAAGGTTAGGGCGGGATTAGGATTAGGGGGACAAGGATTAAAGACTTTCTAGAAGAGTCTAGAACTTCCTTAGGATAAACATAGATTTTAGGAAATAGATAAAGATTTATTTATTTCCATGGTTTAGGTTTTGAGAATATTTATTAAAATGAATTTAATAAACATGAGGATTAAATATTTAATCTTAATTAAATATTTTGAGTTGGGATTAGGGTTAGGAAATGATGGGATTAGCCTTTAATCGAAATTAAAGAAGGATTAGAAGATTCTAGAAGAGGTTAGTGGTCTTAAGGAAATTGGCCAAGTTTTCGGCAAAAAATAAATAAATTATTTATTTTGGGATTTTTGGTCAATTTATTAATTAAATAATTAATAAATAGGGGAATAATGTTTAAATATTTTTTGGGAGGGATTTCTTAATTAAATATTTTTAATTAAGATAAAGGGATTTAATGACATAAAAATAAATAAATTAATTAATTAATAAATGATGATGTCATCAGGAATTTTTCAAAAAATAAAAATACTTTATTTTCTAAAGGATTTTTAGGTGTCTACATTTTGCCCCTCTTTGATGCGATGCCGCAAGTGGCATGGCATCAAAGACAAGAAAATAAGATGCCCAAGGCTAGAATTTAGAGGAATGATGGCTTGTGCCCCCTCCAGAAAATAATGCAAGGAGTAAACATTGTGGAATTTTCTCAAAAGGAAACAGAGAAGGAAGGACCTAGGAAGAACAGGAGATAAATAACCAAGCTTCCAAGAGCAAAGATGGGTGAATGCAAGATGAGATGAAATGCAGAATGCAACATGTAGCTATATGAAAATGCAAGATGCAAGATTAATCTAGATGATGCAAGATGCAGGGGTTTGGGGGAAGCTCCAAGTGCAAATGTGGAGAGCACAACCTAGTTTAATATAGCAATGCTAGAGACCTGCCAAGGATACTAGGATCACGAGGCCTTGTCACCAACGTTGCATAGGACTGATGCTAAAAAGACACGCAGGGTTGCCCCAGCATCACACATGAAACCCGAAGGAGGCATGGGGGAAACGATGCGGAAGAAACCACAAACACATGACTAACTCACAGGAAGAAGCAAAAAAGAAAAAGACCTTGCCCCAGATTGTTCGCATTCGCAGTGCACCATGATATAGAAGATCGTGGTGACTTTGAGTAGAAAACAATGAGAAGCCGTAAAATATTAACAAGATCCAAAGGACAAAATCCAAGACCAAAATGAGAACTCCAAAAAGACATCCTTTGCCAAGGAGATAGATTTGATGGGACTGATTGAGGGATGGTGGGAAGATTGGTTTGAACGTGTGGAAGGATACATCGACATGGACCTGGTGTGCTTGGTGGAAGATTAGGTCTGATAGGAGGAAGGATACATCCTCAAAGACCTGTTGATTGATGAGAGAAAGAGTGTTGTTGGTCACTGGGAAAATGATGAAGTCAAAGAATAATCACTGAGATCAAGAATAGTCGACAATTAATGTTACTGAAGTACAAGACTGGGTAGGACCAAGTGTTCTGATCAAATGCAGTGGCAGGACTGACAAGGACTATGTACAACAAGACACAAGGATATGTACAACGGATGAGAAAAGATATAAAATAGATATGGATAGAAGCTTAGGATTGGGGATAGGAAGATCTTACTATACAGGATATGGTACAGGATATACAGGAGATGATACAAGATATGGTACAAGATATGTGCAGGTGGGATTGTGGATTTGCTTGAGGATTATGAAAAATAGGAAAGCGGGGGGGTGGTGGATGGGGATGGGGATGGGGATGGGGATGGGGATGGGGATGGGAGAAAAAGGACTGAGTTGCTGGGATGGGGGGATGGGAGTTTGATAGATAATGACTTGATCCACTATGTATGGCACCTATTTGCCAAATTTTTCACCAACATACTTGTCCAAGGCACTTGAATTGCCAAGTTTTCACCATTGGATGATTATTTTCTTTTCTTTTTCTTTGTTTTGCTTTTTTTATTTTTTTTGTATTTTTCTGCTTTTTCCAATTTTTATGGATTTTCTGAATATGTAGGATCTGGTTTAGGCATAGAACCTCTTCAGATGTATGATGTTGATTGGGTCATTCAAAGGCTCACCTTCTGGTGTAGATAGCTGATAGGCTCCGGAGCCAAAGCATGTTGTGACAACATAGGGGCCCAACCAAGTAGGCTCAAACTTGCCTTTCTTTTCTCTGTTTGCTTAGACTTTCTAATTTTCTTTGAGGACCATGTCACTGACCTGGAACTATCTAGGATGGACTTTCTTGTTATAACTCCTTTTGAGTCGATTCTGGTATGCAACCAGGTGATCATAGGCTTGTTGTCTCTTTTCATCTAACAGGTCTAGCTATGTGAGATGGGCCACACAATAGTCTTCATCAGTGGTGTAGTTCTTCAAGGAGACTCGCAATGATGGGAGCTCAACCTCGATCGGCAAAATAGCTTCGGCACCATATACAAGGAAATATGGGGTGGTGCCTGTGGGAGTGCAATAAGAAGTATGGTAGGCCCAAAGGGTGGGATTGATTTGGAGGTGCCAGTCATGACCAGAATCATTGACAACCTTCTTGAGGATTTTCAAGATAGTTTTGTTGGTTGCCTCAGCCTGGCCATTTCCTTGAGGGAAATATGGACTGGAAAAATGATGATGGATGTGGATTCTAGCACATAGATCATCCACATGTTGGTTTTCAAAAGGTGTGTCATGGTCTATGAAGATGGTAGATGGTATGCCAAAGTGACAAATGATGTGGTAAAGGATGAACTTAGATATTTGGATGCCAGTAGTTAGGGTGAGCGGAATCGCTTCAACCCATTTGGTGAAGTACTCTATGGTAGTTATTATGTACTTGTGTCCATCTGAGGAGAGGGGAGTGATTAAGCCAACAAGGTCAAAGCCCCAATAGGAAAATGGCCAAGGTGGTGTAATGGGCTGCAAGTCTTGCGCTGGTGCATGAATCAAATCTGCATGCTACTGACATGGTAAACATTTTATGACAAACTCACAAGCATCATGTTCCATGGTTGGCCAATAATACCCAACTCGATGCAACTACTTAGCTAGAACAATGCCACTCGTGTGGGCACCGCAAATTCCAATGTGGACCTCTTGTAAAGCCAGGATGGCCTCATTTGAATCTAAAAACCTAGAGAGGATATTGTGATACCCTCGACGATAAAGGGTGTTGGCTACAAGAGTGTAGTAGGAAGCTCTATGAATAAGGTTTTGGCATTGGTTATTGGTGAGATGGGGAGATATGATACCATTCTTTAGATATGCATGGATGTCATGGTACCATGGGGATTGAGGACCAACCAAGACACACACCATTTCTACATCGGAGTTCTCATAAGCTAGTGTATGTAGCTACTCGACTAGGAATTCATATTGTGATCCATCACGTGGGATTTCTAACAAGGATCCAATAGTTTCCATTGCGTCGGCTGCTTTGTTCTAAAGTCTTGGTATCTATGTGAATTGTAGATTCAGGAAATGCTCTTTCGGTCTGTCCACCAACTCTTTGTAGGGTAGCAACTTGTTGTCCTTTGTCTGATATTCATCAAGGACTTGTTTGATAATCAGCTGTGAATCTCCAAACACTTGTAGTTCTGTGATATTCCATTGAATAGCTATTTTGAGACCTGAGATGAGTGCCTCATATTCTGCAATGTTGTTGGTACATGGGAATCCCAATTTGAATGACTTTGGAAAGTAGCCACCTTGAGGTGTGACGAATAGGATTCCTACCCCTGATCCATGTGATGTGTAGGAGCCATCAAAGTATAGTTTCCACATGGGTTGTTCTTCGATCATACATAAGTGTTCATCAAGGAATTCCATGATTAGTGGATAAGCATCCACCAGTGGTGCTTCTTCTAGCTGATCAGCAATGACTTTCCCTTTGATTGCTTTCTGATCTATGTACTGGATGTCAAACTCACTGAGTAACATGACCCATTTTTCCATATGGCCTATGAGAGTTGTCCGTGATAACAGATATTTCAGGGCGTCCACCTTTGAAATGAGCCTAATCATGTGACTAAGCATGTAATGTCTAAGCTTTTGAGTGGCAAAGACCACTACAAGGCATGCTTTTTCCATGGGTGAGTAATTAAGCTCATAGCCGACAAGAGTTTGACTAATGTAGTAGATGGCGCTCTCTTTGTTTTCATCATCATGCTAAGCGAGGAGTCCCCAGTGCTGTAGTGGTTGCCAAGATGTAGAGTATGAGAGGGCATCCTGGAACTAGTGGTACTAGGATTGGAGAATTGGCTAGATACTCCTTGAGCTTATCAAAGCTCCTCTAACATATGGGATCCCATTTGAAGCTTGTGTCTTTGCATAAGAGATGTGTAAAAGGTTGGCACTTGTCTACTAGTTGAGAAATGAACCGACGCACTAATTGAAGCTTTCCTTGTAGGCTTATGAGCTATTTGAGTGTTCTTGGTGGAGGCAAATCTATTATTGCTTTGACCTTTTTGGGGTCGATCTCTATGCCTCGATGTGATATTATGAAACCTAGAAGCTTTCTAGATGTAACACCAAAGACACATTTCTTTGGATTGAGCTTTAACCCATAGTGCTGCAAGCGATCAAACACACTTTCAAGAATGTCAAGGTGTTCATGGCATGTCTTTGATTTTGTAGGAAAATCATCCACATAGTCTTCTAGAATCTTGTGGATCATGTCATGGAAGATTGTTGTCATCGCTCTTTGATATGTGGCTCCTGCATTCTTTAGCCCAAATGGCATCATGTTGTAGTAGAAGGTACCCCATGGAGTTGTGAATGCTATTTTATGTTGATTTGCTTCTACTATATGAATCTGATTGTAACCTAAAAAGCCATCCATTAGTGATAGTATTTCATGACTTGCTATAAGATCTACAATCATGTCTATATTTGGTAGTAGGAAATCATCTTTAGGACATGCCTTGTTCAGGTCCCTGAAATCTGTGCATATTCTGATGTCGCCTAAAGGCTTTATGATAGGCACCATGTTAGAGATCCTATCGGAGTAATCTATAGCTCTGATAATCTTGGCTTGGAGGAGTTTTTCAAGCTCTACTTTGACTAATAAGGCTACCTTTGGGTGCATTTTTCTAAGCTTTTGCTTTACTAGCTTAACATTAGGATCCACTGCTAGATGATGGATGACAAGATTAGGATCAAGCCCAGGCATGTGTGCATATGACCATGCAAAATTTATAATTGATTCTCTAAGGAGCGCAATCAAAGCGATTTCTTCACCTTCTGTCATGTTGGCTACATTGTAGGTGATCCTCGAACATTCCTCTATACCCAAGTTTGACTGGCTTGGTTTCTTCTATGATGATAGGTGACTGCTCTGGTCTGTAATCTTGGATGGGAGGAAGAGGGAAGTCTTCATCTTCTAGCACTTGAATTGCCAAGTTTTCACTAGAAGATACGCTCTTTATTTTTACTATTTTAGAATCAGAATATGCCCCAAAAGGGTTTTCACATAAAGACTCATGTTTTACTTTTTCTATTTCTCTTTTGCAGCTAAAGCTTGCCTCCTCCCCAAAGTATCCTTCTGGGTCAAGCTTATAGATGTGAGTTGACTCTGAATCCTAAACTGATTGTGGGCCTGATGCCCCCATGAACTCTAGGAGTGCTTTCGTGCTTTGGAACTCATCAATGTGTGCGATGCTTGGTTGGTCCCAGTCTATGAGTTGAGGGTGAATGAGGGGAAGTTCTATGAGATTGATGGCAAGTTGTTGGAGGATAGAAGTACCTAGGAGGGTGTCATCATCAAAGATATCATCATAGGATCTGATTTCTTTCTCTTTAGGGATTTCTTCGATCTCTACGAGGTCATCCTAGCTATTCAAGAGGGGAACGCTAGTCATGTTGGTGCCCCTAGTTGCGGTATTGGGCCCTTGTATATGCAGGTGAGGGGTATTAAAGCCAAGACCCTAATGTTGTGGGTTTTTGGATGCTTTGATAGGATCTTTTCTTCCACCTTCTTGTGGTCCTAGACCACCACCTTGGTAGTTCCATTTCTCAGTAGTGTACTTGTGTGATTGTGGGTATTTATCCTTGAAGTAGCCAAGAAGTTGTTTGTCAGGTGGTGGGGGATCTTTGTACAACCACCTATTGATGTCAGGATCCATCTCTTGACTGTTTATGTTGCTGTGGGATTCAAAATTCATAGGTCCCATTCTTTTGATTTTATGATGCTCTTCGGCAGGCTTGCTTTGGTGATGCAGGTGCCCTTGAGTATGGGGATCAAGTGGGAGGGCCCCTACAGAAAATGCATCATGTAGGCTATATTCACCACAACCCCAGTTACTGATCTTGATAGAAGAGAGGGTGGAGGTTAGGATGGTCTCTGAATCACAATGGGATCGGGATGAGCTGGTAACAAAAGTACCAATGTCAGTTCCAGGACAGTGAGTGGAATGAGGGAATGTTGCTTCCATCGCATGGCACTATGTGAAGGGTTGGGGATCAGCATGGATGGTAACCTCAGTGTCGTGATGTGGAAATTTGATGCACTAATGGTATGTAGATGGTACAGCCTTGATGGAATGAATCCATGGTCGGCCTAGGAGGATATTGAATGGTAGGTCAAGATCAACAACATGGAAAATGGTATCTTGGGTTGCTGGGCCTCGCTGAATAGGCAAAGTAATGGTACCTTCAGAGGTACGCTCCAAGTTGTCATAGGCTTTGATAGTGATTACTTCATGTGCTATATTGGCCTATGTGAACCCAATCTACTGAATGAATTTCAAAGTACACAAGTTTAGGGCTGAGCCATTATCTATTAAGACCTGTTTGATGGCAAAGTCTCTGACCATGACAGCGATGCGGAGAGGGAGAGTATGGTCAGGTGCAACGTCTGGCATGCTAGATGTTTTGAAGGATAAAGCACAGGCTACGGATAGATGTCCCACAAGGGTCACAAATTGGGTGGTGTTAATGTCTGTGGGGACATGTCCTTCTTTGAGAGCTCGGTCAAGGATCTCCTGATGGAGAGGTGAAGTGCGGAGAAGGTCCAAGATGGATATTTGGGCTAGTGTGTTCCCAAGATGTTCTATGAGGTTATACTGTGCATTTTGTGCATTGTGTACTAGCCTTGGACGGGCACCAGCAATAATGATCCGGCCTCTACGGGTAGTAACAACACATTGACGATCCACTCCTTTGACATGGATGGCATTGACTGTGGGCTCAACTTTGGCTATACATCCAACAAATTTATCATAATTGATGTAGGCAGTAGTGTGATCTTCTTGCTTGCCTTTACCATGATTCTGGGGATGATTGGTATTAGCTTGGTTCTTCCCAGCATTGTGTTGTGGGAACACATTCTGATAGATTTGTAAATTGGCATTTGGCGAGGCTTGAGTGGGTGTATCTACTTGAATCTCCTTTTGGTCAATGAGATCTTGGATATAGTTTTTGAGTCTCATACACTTTAAATTAGTGTGTCCTTTGACATAATGATAATCACAATATTCATGATCTTTGTACCAATCAGGCTTGGGAGTGGTATCATCAACTGGCTGGATTGGTGGAAAAGTGATCAAGTTGGCCTTGGCCATTCGGTGAAAGATAACATCCAGAGGTTCACCCAATGGTGTGAAGGTCTTCCTCGGATTGTTCTGAGCTCTGGGCTTGTGTTGTTTGGGAGAAACATTAACGACATTGACCTAATTATTTGGATTACCTTGATAAGCTTGATGGGCTTGTTGCTGATAATTCTACTGATTATTCTGAGAATGATATTGTTGTGTGGGTTGTTGATGGACTTGAGGAGGTTGTTGATAGATGGGAACTTGCTGTTGTTGGTATACAGGAGTTGATGGAGGACTAGCCATGACAAATTGGACATGCTTGGTATCAGTGGCTCCATTAGTAACAACATTCTTGTTACGATTCCAGTAATGGGATTTATCATTGTTGGGTTTTTGGGCATCATTTTTGAAGTGTCGGATCATGCCTTCATCTAGGAGGGCCTTTTCAATACCTATCCCCTTGCTCTTGATATCTTGAGAGGTTTGGAGACAATTCATCCTTATGAAGTGGGATAGCTTAGGATGTAGATTATCAATAAAGATTTTGGTCAAATGTTTTTCAGGTGGCTGGTATGATAACCTGGTGGTAAGGTTTTTCCATCATTGCAAGTATTCTGCTAGGCTTTCTCCTTCTTTCTATTTTGAGTTGCAGAGATCTAACAAGGTCAACTCATTCTCAACATTGTGGGCATAGTGGGCAATGAACTTCTCAAAAAGTTCAGCAAAGTTTGTGATAGTCCCACATGGTATTTTGTAGAACCATTCAACAGCAGTTCCTCCCAAGCTTTTGGGGAATAATCATAAGAGATAGTTATCACTGTAAGCTACTTCTTGGCACGCCATATAGAATTCTTTAATATGGTTGACTAGATCTCCTTTCCCCTAATATTTATCAAACTTAGGTGTCTCAAAGTTCTTGGGGAAAGGTATAATGGAAATGGATCGGTCAAACGGATAAGGACACACCTCCTCAAACTTGTAGGTTTTTTTCTCAGTACTAGTTTGAAGCTCCTTAAGATCATTCTTCATGGCTTCCCACTCGGCATTGATCAATGTTTGAGTGGGTGCTCCCATTTGAGATGGGTATTGTGGAGTGGGATATGGAGATGATCCAGTGGGATAGGTGGATTGGAGGGGATTTTGGAGCAATGTTTGCTGGGGATATTATTGATGCAGCACAAGGGGATATTACAGTGGAGGATACAAGACTGCTTGTTGGTGTTGTGGGATGACAGGGACTTGCTGCTGTAATTGATAGGAGGAAACTTGTTGTTGTTGAAGAATGATGGGGGTTTGTTGCTGTGACTGGAAGCATGGTTGCTGGGGGGGTGGCTAGTGGAATGATGCAGCTTGTTGATAAGATGGTCCTTGCAGAACTTGGCTTTGTGGTTGACCGATATAGGTCAAGTGCATTCCCACATTGCTTAAGGGTGGAACTGATGTAGGGAAGCTTGAAGCAAAGGGTGGCTGGGAAAGATAACTTGCAAAATGGGAGGAACTTTGCTGCTGAGGTGGAGGAACTTGCTGAAAAGAACTGGGTGTTGGGAATGGATAGCTTCTAAAGATTGAAGTTGGTGGAGGTTGAGATGGTTGTTGTTGTGCTGCTTGTGAGAAGGTGGCTTGTTGGTTTGCAAACATGGATGTGGGAGAGTGAGTTGGTATTCCAAAGGCTTTCATGTCTTCTTGAGTGAGACCCCAACAAGAACCAGTGTGAGGTGGGAATTGTGTTGCAGTGGATGCCAGGAAGGTAGATGTGATGGGAGTTTGGGACATGAATGGTGGATTGGAAAAACCCATGGAAGGCATTCCTATAGTGAAGGCATTTTGCTGGGCTTGTGCCTAGGTAGATGTTTGCTGGGGGGAAAAGGAAGAGAATGTTTGCACTCCCCATGAAAAGGGTGATGCTAATGTGGAAGCTTGCTGAGTAGGAAAGGGGAGCGATTGCACTACCCCTGGAATAAATGACGCTGACATTTGTTGGGTGAAGGAGGGAAACAATTGCGTTGACCCTAGAAAAGATGGTATGGATGTTGAAGCTTGTGGAATGAAAGGAAAAGGTGATTGCATCCCTCCTGGCATGAAAGGTGTGGATGTGGAAGCTTGTGAAGTGAAGGGGAAGGATGATTGCATCCCTCCCAAATTGAAAGGTGCTACTTGGCCTATGGAAGATGGTGGAACTGCTTGTGTAAAGGTTTGTGTGAGAGGTCGGAGTTGATTTTGTGACAAGCGTTGGATTTGTGCAAGAGCTTGGGCAGCCATGGTAGATGATGAAGTACCTATGATAGGGAATGGAGTAGATGGTGTTACAGCATGTGTTATGGGATTTGCAAAGCTTCCTTGCAGAAGAAGGGGAATGGCAGAGGTTTCTTGTGATGTTTGCAAGGTTGGATCAAGGAATGGTTGGATGAATGGAGAGTATGCTTTTGCTGGGATTTGGATAGTGCTTATGGGAATATGAGGATGGAGATATGGTGGAATGGGAGTATGCCTTTGTGAAAATTTAGTGAACATGCTTTGCTAGTTTTTGGCTATGAGTGTATTGACTGCTGGTGGATTCTCTGGGTGATTCACAAATGTTTCTATTGCCAGAGGAGCTAAGGGGATATTGGGATCATCCCATGCATTGCTAGTTTGTATTTGGGGATCATAGGCTACCATTGAGCTAGTAAAAATGTTGGGATCAGATGTGCTAGTGATTGGATAAGGATTCATGTTCCTTCGCTTCCTAGATCCAGATCTTGTCTTGACTGGCATGGAAATGTAGATGCTAGATGGATGTAAGATGTTTCCTAAAGATTCTAAAGAATGATGGATGCAAGCTTAAGGAATTTCTAAGGATGATAAAATTTCTAAAATGCAATGCAAGGATTGGTGGGATAATGAAAGATGGTGACAGATTGGTGAAATGCTTGGCGATGATGGAGTCTTGGTGGGATGCTCTGATTTGGGTCTAGATTGGGTGGAAGATTGGTGGGATGCTGGTGGAAGATTACCAAGTGTCAACAATGAGCTGTTTGTTTTTCTTGATGGAGGATCAGTGATAGGATTTGGTCAACCTAGGATAGACTAATGATCTTCAATCAGCTAGATTCTTATCAATACAAGCCAATCTCTTGTTCGAGATGATGAGGCTGTGCAAGGACAAGTTGGATTTCCTTTACACAATGTTCTGTCAAAAAGGGGATGATTTCTAATTTTAGGATAGGGGATGAAAACAACTCAAAGATTTGGATACTAAGTGCTTGTGGATTTGGATTTCTGGATTTGGTGCAAAGGATGGTGGGTTCTGATTTGGATGATGGATGCTAGATTTGGATGAAGGATATGGGATTCTGATTGTGGATTGCTGATGGAAAGATGGTGAAGGATGATGGAACAATGCTCTCTCTAAAAGGATGATGCAAATGTAACTGGAATGGATGATCTATGATGCTGCTAGGAAGATGATGATGAATGCAACTAAAGACCCTAGAATGTAGCTAAGGATTTGATGATGATGCAAGCATGAAACTAGGATGAAACTAGGATGGAGGACTGCTGAGATAGGATTTGAGATCTGAAATTAGAATGGGACATGTGATGGATCTGGCTAATCTTCTCTTTCAAGGTTGACGTAGCGATGGTTTACTCAAAATTGGTAGGTAAACTATTTGACTCTTCCATTATAGCCAATATTATCAAGTCTTTCTTGATATTTTTCTTCTACTTGGGTTGCTTGGATAGAGGATTGATGGCTCTTAAGGTTTCTCTTTGCAACTTTCTTCTTTTGATAATCTTTGGATTTGGGCAACTTAGCTTTCAGATGTTTGATCAAATTGGGCATAACTTGCAGAAATTTTGATAATTTGGTTTGAGACAAAAGCTCTTTGGATATCTGATTCCAAGGGTTTCTCTACAAAATGTTCTGAGTATCTTGAACCGGGTTTATTGATCAGTTTGATGTTTAATGGAAAAGGATAAATTTCACCAAAGATTTTTGGAAAGGCAATCTCCGCGAGGGAAAAAGCAACCTTGCGGGATACAAACAGGATGACTGACTCTGATAAAGCTTTGAAAGTGTATGTTCCAACAATGTTTTCATGAAGTATTTGACTGTCAAGCACTTCAAGCAGATCTACCTAAGGAAGGTGAGTATCAAAATCGCTTGCCCACAGCTTGGTACCCCCTAGAAGGGAATACAAATGGTGAGTAATCTTGAGGTGACCCGGTAAACCCCTTGGAATCAGTCCTTGCACAAGGATTTTGATACTTTCGGATGTAGATAGGGTAGCCTCTATTTTATCAGGCTTCTAATAGTTCCATGGAGTCTCCATACTTGGTTATGCTAACAGCCTGTGACTCACTTAAGAGCCTAGCCAACAATGCTGGGGGAGGAATATTTACCATCCCTAGACATTTGCATTTGGCACAAAACGCTCATGGATTAGGAGATATAAGTGAGTACTTTTTGCCTTCACTTTATTTATATACCTTCCAGGGGGGATACCAGTTTGAGGTCATTCTCCAAGGAGGAAGCACTTTTCTCCTTGGACAGGCCTCACTAAAAGTAGAACAAGTGAACTTGTCCAAGTTCAAATGTTCTACGTTGCTTACTTTAACAAGGATTTTGCAAGAATTGAAAAACTCCTAAATGCACATCAAGCAATTTTGTTCTTTTTCCAAATTGAATTAAGTGTGATTTGAACTTTGAATTTGAAGACACAAGTGTTTAAGGTTTATTTTGTTCTTTCTCCAAAAAAGTAAGCGATTTGAGTGATTGTAAGTTCTTTCCTTTGAGCATTCAAGATTGAGATTGGTGTGTTGATTTAGGAACTTTGAAAAGAGCTTTGTTTTATCTTTAGATCATTCAAGATTGAGTTTGTTTGAACTAAAATTCAAAGAAGAAGGAATAGGGATGCTTTTCTTTCCAATTTAGATCATCCAAGATTGTGTTTGATTTTTCAAAATGATAATGACACTTTAGGACCTAAGTTCTTTTCCCTTATTTTCACTCAAGATTTGTTTGACTTTTTCTTTTTATGAATCTAAGAACAAATTAAGGCAAAAAAATAGTCGATAGCCACTTTGTCCAGCTAATATGCGATGCTAGAAAATGCATAGGCGACACCAAAAAACTCAAAGGCGATAGTGGAATGATTAGAGGTGACAGAGAAAAAATCCTGGGCGATAGAAAAATGATTATAGGTGGCATAGAAATGGCTTTCACACGGCAGAGAATTGTTTCCAAGGTGACAGAGAAAGATTTACATGCGATAATGAAATATGAACAAGCGACAGTTAAATGTGCATAGGCGATAGTTAAAAAGTTCATAGGTGACAGTGAAATGTGCATAGGCGATAGTGAAACATGCATAGGCAAGACTGAAACATGCATAGGTGAGACTGAAACATGCATAGGCGAGACTGAAACATGCATAGGTGAGACTGAAACATGTATAGGCGAGAGTGAAATATGCATAGGCGAGACTGAAATGGTTAAAGGTGATAATGAAATAATTACAGGGATGAATGCTTATCTCATAGGTGTGAGCAGTTTTGTTGCAGGATACAGAAAAGAAATTTGAGACAGAATAGAAGTTATCGAGCATGGAAATCTTCACAAAATAGGTGTTGATACAGAGCTTGTAGGCATCATCAAACTCATTTTAGGCGTGACTGAACTATGTTTAGGCATGACTGAACTGTGTGTAGGTGACATTTCACCTGTTTCCTGCAAATACGAGAATACAAAGTATGATATAATCAACTAATTGTGGGTTTGATATCCCACCGGGCATGCCAGAATGTGGACAAGGCTTTTGAGGATGCCTATTTTGAAAGCTTCAAACCAAACAAATATTTAGATTTTAATCTAGCATGAAATCAATCCAAAACAAAGAAACTCTAAGCTAAGCCACCTCAAATTGAGCTTAAACAGGTGCACCCAAGCACTGTTTGATTTGCTCTTGCTTAAGGGGATGTGGGTGTGCTCTCTAAGCACTTGGAGCATACTCTAATGCTTTCTAAGATGATTTGAGACTAATGAAAACCCCAAAAAATGGCACAATAATGGGTAGAACACCCAAAATTGCCCCTAAGGCTTCAAGAACTCAAATATGATGCCTATTATGGAGATTTGAGCTACATGATGCTTATGCTAATATTGTTATTAACCAAATAGAGATGTGATATGGATGATATGCTATGCAAAATAATGAAATAAACTATGTTAATCCATTATTACTAAGCTATGATGTGTTTTAAGAAAGCTTGAAAATGATGAAAAACTAACAATTAGTATTGATTACGCTAAGTCTAAAGCTAAATGAGCATGATAAAAATGCTTGAAATAAAAGGTGAATGGATATTTTTCTCTTGGAAATGAGGAGCATTTATAGGATTTCCTAAGGGGGAATGAGTGGCCAGGATCAAAATCCTTAAGAGAGGCCAAGATTCATTCAAAGGGGAGCACATGGATTGTGCTAGTTCAGGGCCACCTCCTTGTGACAAGTGTCATAAGGGCATTGGGTTGAAAGATGGGAGGGATGTGCACAATTTGGGAAATGTGCCTAAGGTCAAAGGGTGTAAGAAAGGGGTGAGGGGCTTCTTAAATGCATCATAAATGCATGTAAGAGGGATAAGGAGGCTTTAAATGCATTTAATGCATGTAAGAGAAGTTTCTAGAAGTTTGTTGACTTTGGGTTAAGCTTAGGAGTTGGCTAACCTTGGTTAGGGAATGTGACAAGGTTAGTGGAGGGATTAGGATTAGGATTAGGGGGACAAGGATTAAAGACTTTCTAGAAGAGTCTAGAACTTCCTTAGGATAAACATAGATTTTAGGAAATAGATAAAGATTTATTTATTTCCATGGTTTAGGTTTTGAGAATATATATTAAAATGAATTTAATAAACATGAGGATTAAATATTTAATCTTAATTAAATATTTTGAGTTGGGATTAGGGTTAGGAAATGATGGGATTAGCCTTTAATTGAAATTAAAGAAGGATTAGAAGATTTTGGAAGAGGTTAGTGGTCTTAAGGAAATTGGCCAAGTTTTCGGCAAAAAATAAATAAATTATTTATTTTAAGATTTTTGGTCAATTTATTAATTAAATAACTAATAAATAGGGGAATAATATTTATATAAGATTTAAACATTTTTTGGGAGGGATTTCTTAATTAAATATTTTTAATTAAGATAAAGGGATTCAATGGCATAAAAATAAATTAATTAATTAAATAAATAATTAATTAATAAATGATGATGTCATCAGGGATTTTTTAGAAAATAAAAATACTTTATTTTCTAAAGGATTTTTAGGTGTCTACACCTTGAATCCCATCTCAGATCTTCTCTTCTCTCTTCCAAACTTCCTCAAATCAAATTTGGTTAGAGAGCCAAATAAATACTCTTTAGTAAACTTCTTTGGATCATACACCTCCTCTATAGTTGAGATTTTATCATTGTAGCTATCTGGAAATGTCATCAATATCTTTTCTATGAAATCCTCATTTGTAATAGTGCATCCTTGGTTCTTAACTTTATTAACTATATTATCAACTCTCTAAAAGTGTCTCCTAATGTCTTCACCCTCTTCTATTCTTAGATTCACATAATAACATTTTTTGTGAGCTTCTTAGATAACTTAACCCTATTATTTCCTTTATAAATCTCTTTCAATTTTTCCCAAACTTCATAAGAAGTATTTAAAGAAATAACCTTAGCTAATTCATTCTTTGAGAAAACACTAGTCATAGCATACCTCACTTTTTCATTCTCCTCATATGTTTTTATTTCATCTGGATTCTTAAGGTCGTTTAGAGGGAATACATACTTTGTCTCTACATGATTCCAAGTATTTAACCAACCGAAATCAAATATTCTTTCATCTTATCTTTCCATGCACTATAGTATAATCCATCAAACATAGGAATGCTAAGTTTGTGCACCATTGGATCTGCCTGAAGCAATTAATCTCTATACTGAGGAACCAAGCTCTAATACCAATTTTTGAAAAGGTTGAATAAATGAAAGGGGGGAGGGGGGTAAATCAATTATTCCCACACACTTTATAAAACTTTTACTTTAATGGAAAACTTAAAAATAATAGCAATATCAAATTATGATCTATATTTTAACCACACCAAACATTCATAACATCAAATCTCAGAAACACCAACACAAAGAACACCAAGATTTACGTGGAAACCCAAATTTGGAAAAACTATAGAGAAGATAATTCTCATGGAATGAAACACTAGTTAAGGTGACACTAGTTAAGGTGATTTCTACAAAGGACCATTGTCGGTTACAATCACTTCAAGTTGCCTTACTGTTGGTTGGCTCACTATCAGTTTAGCTAACTACCCTTAAAAATAAATATGGCTAACTACCAATAAAAATAGGCTCACTACTAGATAAATAGCCTCACTGCCAGCATATATGAAAAGATATCGAATCCACCAATTAGATCATTGTCACCAACACTATGTAATATAGAATAATATATTATTCTACTACTAATTTCATCCACACACATGATCATCAACAAAAATATTTCCTATAAACAAATTTTCAATCACTTTTCATATAATAAACATATAAGCCACAGGAACAACTAAAATCATCATTGTTCTTAAACTACTTGATACCACAAACTAAGTTGGACAAAATAATTTAAAATAGGTCACAGTAAAATATTCTCTTGGTGGTAAGGAATGCAATTTGGACCAGCTCAATCAATAGAACTTGCTTCGTGTATATCAACACACTACACCATCTCCTTGAATCTTTCGATACCAACAAATAGGATGAAAATTTTACACGGTAACTATTGGGACCAAAACATGAATGAACATTCTCCAAATAGGACCAACCCTAAACAATCGATCCATTATATGTTGCACATAAAATAGCTTACCATCGAAAAGGAAAATGATAGACATCTAAAATGCATCTTTAAGTTAATACCTCTACCGATACACCAAGGATATCGGTACACATCAACCAATATAACCAAAATATGAAAATGGGTAGGATATGTTGGCATAAATGAAAACC
Source organism: Chamaecyparis obtusa (assembly GCA_027943335.1). Taxonomy (NCBI): domain Eukaryota; kingdom Viridiplantae; phylum Streptophyta; class Pinopsida; order Cupressales; family Cupressaceae; genus Chamaecyparis; species Chamaecyparis obtusa. Next base: position 84,924 of record BSBK01010734.1, on the reverse strand, counting down.
ATTAATGAAAAAAATAATAGGAATAACATCAAATTCACATTATAACACCTGTCTCTCCTCATTTTTCATATCATAACTACACTCAAGATATCACATGCAATCAAGAGATCAAGAGAAATTGAGAAATTGGATTCAAGATTTGAAGGCAAGCATCCAAGATCTAGTTTCTCCAATTCATTCAAGTCAATTTCAAGGCAATATTATCTACTGAAGAAATTTTCTCTCCCATGATGGCCAAGTCGATGAATTATCAATCGAGTAAGAATATATATCCTTCTATTTTCATTCATCTATCCTTTATTATAAATGATTATCAAGCATATCTACATTAAAGATCTAGGAGTGAAATTCATAGGTCTATCATTTGTGAGGAAATCCTTAATTCTCAGTCTACATTTCAAGGTCAACTCTTTGATTCGAAGCACAATCAAATATCTTCATGGGTATGAGCGATTTCTACATCTGTCCATGAGGTTTTATGTGAGGTGAATCAAATATTTACCCTTTTTACATAATTTCCTTTCATTTTCATGGTTGATTCCTAAAGAAGGGTTTGACCAAGGAAATATCCTTTTACCAAACCTTTTCCCATTTTTTTGTATACAAGAATAGGTTACAAAGATATTGGAACTTTTCTAGGTAGATCAGGAATAGTCATACCATCCCTATATATAATTTTAGATAAAAACCTAGTGTACAAAATGTTTCAGCCACTTTATATATAGGTATATAAAGACTTTTCTTCCCTATACCCTCTAGATCCAGCTCAAATTTGACCAAAAAATGAGTTATAACTTCAGGATCTTCGAATAGAAGTTATAGGTATTTTCAAGATTTTGTATGCCTTTTATTTAGATCTAAAGTAGCATATTTCATACTTTGATTCTAGATGCATATAAATATTCCCTAATCTACATTTCCTATCTTATTATCATTTCCCATTTTAATTTTACATAGTTAGTGAAGGATTAGTGCTTAGTCATCACTTGAGTCTATTGGGATATCTTCCTTCCAAATGTGAAACTTTGAAAAGTAGAAGTGATCTACCCCTTTGAATTGCTTCCATTTCATATTGTATAGCATGTATATATGTATAACCTATATTTATGTATCTATGTCCAAAATCAAAATCTCCAAGTGAAATCTAGGTTCAAATAACATTTAACAATGTGAAGGATGTGAGAGGTGAATCATTTAGTCTCCATCTATTGGTTTCCTCAAGGGAAAGTATTCTATGGGATAATAAGTGGAATTAAGAGATACTTTAATACATTCTCTCAAGATTTCATGCAATGGATTTTTTGTAGTTAGTGATTTGGGATCCATAATAAGTAGGTTTAAAGATAAACTTGTTCCTTCTTCTATGGACAAGTTGCAGAAGCTTATAGAAAAAAATCCATGGGCTCAAGAGGAGAGTTTTGTAGTATCACATGCTTGCATGAAATAAAATTTTAGTTGAATTGAGTTGTATATGAATAATACACTTGGAGTGATGGACATTCTCTCTCTCTCTCTCTCTCTCTCTCTCTCTCTCTTCATTTTTATTGGCTTTTTCAATTTTAAGTTACATATTAAATTTTTTTTTTTTAAAGTTAATATTAAATGAGTTGAGTATTTTTTTTCAATTTTAAGTTATATATTACAATTTTTTTTTAAATTAATATTAAATGATTATAGCATAGCATTAGCATTATATATTTTTATATTAGTATTGTATTACATTATTATTTATTTATTTCTCTATTATATAATAGTATAATATTAGTATTAAATATTTATATTATATGTTCAATAATACCTGAGAGAGAGAGAGAGAGAGTTTGGTGAGTAGTGAAACCTTATATACTTCAAAACCTTGTGTTTTGAAACCTTAAGAAAGTTTCTTTCACACTTTAGGGTGTAGGGAGTAAGTCCATATATAAGTTGCTTTGTTATTTGGAGGAAATTGGGCCTAGTTTGTGGGTGCTAGGGTAGTGGATCTAGAATTTGCTCCAAAGGAGTCTACCCTGAGTCTTGGGGAGGATTTAAGGATTCCAAAAGGGTATCTAGATCAACCATTATTTTCTTGAGTTGTTTGGAGAATTCTGGAGAAAAAAGGCTGATTTATGACTAGTGAAGGCTACAAGCCTACAAGGGCTATTGGAGTGGATTGGTGGAACATAGTAGATGGACCATATTAAGATTTTATATGGTATTAGAATCAAGGTGAAAGACCTATTTCAAGTTTTGACAAGATGGATGCTCTAGGTGCACTGAGAGGCCTAGAATGGAGTTGGTGCCAAGTGAAGTTGGGATGAGAGGTTAGAGGAAGTGAATTTGTTCAAAATGTCTGATGTGTTGGTTCTCTAAAGTCAGAGCACTCTATTTGACCCTTGAGTTGAGACTAACTCCTTGATTATTTTCCAAGATGCCTGTATAATCCTCAAGTTGAGTTAGGTTCCATGAGAGGATAGTAGAGGGCTTTGCATCAAATTTGCTTGGTTGAGAGCATCAGATATACATGAATACAATGTAGCGCATAAATTTTTAATTCACTTAAATGATGAATTACACATGTGAACACACGTAGCACATAAAGAGTACACATAAATTTTCTTAAGTCATGAAGCATACATGTAGCACATAGATTATAAAGCATACACATGAATTCACTTAAGTCATGCACGTAGCCCATACACATGCATTTAGGTTATGAAGAATGTACTTGAATATACATGAATATACTTAAGGCATAAATCATACACATGAGTACATACACATAAGCATATTTACATACTAACAATGAATAAATGAACACATAATTAACAAATTGGATTTAATATCAAGTTTCATATATGAACAATAATTTTGTACATATTTACAAAATCAACATATCTAGATATAATGTGGCATACGCCATCTCAAAATGTGTCATATGACATCTCAAAATAAGAATTTCAACTACAAATGTTTCTAGGACATCCTATTCTACTGATGGATCATCAAAATGTAGCCTCTTTGAAGTACTCTTTGGCTCTGATGGATCTTGCATTCAAACACAAAAGTGAAACCCCAAATTAGATTACTTAATTTATATGGTTTATACAAATTAAAAATCATAGTCAACAATAATAAATAAAATATAAACTAAAATTGAACTCTCATGTACCTCACCTCTTTGTCTCGTCACGCAGACAAGAGACCTAATATATGTCCTTGGTAGCAAAGGAACAATGCCACCAATATCAACTCTGACCTGTATATGTTTGCGAACATGAGATTGATCTATGAGTTATACTATTTAATGTTAAATCCTTGGTAGCAAATATATGTTTACAAAATAACTCAATTAACATTAAAACTTACCTGTGTTGAACTTTCTTCAGGAAATGTCAGCTGGGTCATCAGTGATACAAACCCTTGGCATCCTACCTCCCTCAAACTAGGGGTGACCTAAAAAATTCAAATAGATACTTCATACTATCATAACTTGATCATATTATATATACTTGATAGTAGAATACACACAAATAACTTTATAAATATATGTATCGTGGTGGTATCACTGTGAATTGAGATGCATGTGACTCTATCATCGTGAAAGGATCTCACAACATCATCAAAAACCACTCTCTATCAAATAAACCATGTAAATTAAAAATGAGTATGCACAAATGACAAGTATACATGTATGCATAAAAAAAAATTACTTAATTACCTTCCCCTTGTCAACACCTTATACCTGCACCCCCTCACATTTCCCCCAGTAGCAACTGGTGACACCTACATCAGTATGTAATAAGATGATCGTAAAAATTAAAAAATGCATTTACATATACTATTATAATAATTTAATGAAACCAATGAGTACATTAAAACATATGTACCGTGGATGTGTCAAGCCCAAATGATATGGCCCAAGCATGGACCCCTCCATTTGTGTCATCTCCTCCTCTCTCATCAAATGAACATAAATGTAACACATAAAAAAACATAAGTGGGAAATTATTATAAGAAAATTATACTAAAAATATGAATGTTTAAAATTAAATACAATGTAAAAAGTGAACTGCTCACCCTTACCGTAATAGTGGGAATCCGTGGCTATGTATGCCCCTGATGCACATCTTCATGAGGTGCTCCAGTGTGTGTAGTGTGCTATGTAGTATCATCCACCTCGAAGACGTAGGTATATGCATCACTATCATTTAGGGGACCTAAGTACAGATTCTTGCACATAATGCAAGTGTGGGGCACAAAAACATTTGATCTCATGGAGGATGTGGAAGGGCCAGAAGCATCAGGATGAGGAGGCAACAATCTCATGCTCTGCGTAACTAGCAGATCACTCAAGGTGTGAATGGCTTGAATAGTCTGTGAGCTAACCTCAGCAATAATATTAGGATGTTGCACTATAGGAGGTGGTGAAATCTCAAGAGGGGGGATATATGTGCGGGTTTCACCCAGTGTGTCCATGGCCTATCTTGAGGAGTGCCTAAACCTACACCCTGGTTTGGTCTCATAATCCAATAATTTACCTTGTGAGAGAGCACAAATTCAGCATAAAATTTTTTAATGAAATAAAATGGGACATCCAAATTATTCTGAGGTGGTTTATCAAAAACCATCCACCAACGGTCCCAAAATTTGTCACGTATTACATCATTTTTGCACCATTTAATTGACAACTTAGGTTATCTAGGGTCCACTTTCATACCAATTTTGGGATCCACAAAAAGATTACATATGTCATGTTTTGTTATGTTTAGTTTCATAACTTGATCATAGTCAAACCCATCGTCAAACTATGCATGCATGGAATCACACCAAAGAAGTGCAATATTATGTTTCTCTATAAGTTTCTCCATGTTTTCAATAATGGAGTTCAATGTGGAAAACATGGGGCACAATGTGGGGATATTCACATATGTGGTACGATATCCTCTAAGCTAATTTAGATTTTTCCCTATGAGATCCTCTAAACGGCGAGGATTTGAAAGTGGGGGATTGTTTGGAGGTGCTTTTGGATTATTTGCAGGATCATTGGGAGGGTTTTGTGATAGATTTGAGTCCATTTCTGATTAAAATTAGAACACCAATAGTTAATTACAATCAATTAAAAAAACAATAAAAAAACTCATTTATACCCTATTTTTTTATATAAAAAACTACAAATTTCAAATAAAAAACAATAAAAAGTTAAAAATTAAACTTACCTATTGATATTGAGTAGATAGGATATGAGATATGATCGGATATACAAAAACCTTAGAGCCGCGTTCAACATTTTCACAATGAAAATGTTGAAAGCGGCCACGGGCTATGTAAATATAATTTACTAGAAAAAATTGAATATCTGATTAAGCCTTGTGCTTTGGCTTTTGGCTTGGCTAGGTGTACTGACAACTAGGCATATTAAAAAGTCAACAAACTTTTTAGTGGGCTTTTGGACGAGTGAAAAGTTCATTTTTTCACATCGCCACTTTTTGACATACCATGATCCTACACATACCCAACCAGGCATATATTCTTTCCCTAGAACTCATCTATTGTTTTTTTATCTTCATGGGTTTCTATTTATTCCTTTTCCTTGTCCACTTCTTCAATATCCATAAAAGGACTACCAATTTTCAATTCCTTTCCCATTCTCCTCATTTTCATTGGGCTCAACTTTCTAGTAGAGCCTTTTCTTTTTTTGTGGGGTGCTTTCTAGAAGCTCAGCTTTAAGAGGTTTATTAACAAGGGTTTTGGTAGCTTTTCCCTTCTTTTTATGATTACAATTTTTAGAAAATGGGTTACTTTCTATAAGCTCAATGTGCACACAACTATGCAAAGGATCATTATGCATATCATCTTCATCGTGAGGGTAAGTAATGAAGTGGCTCATGAATAGGGACCTGTCAAATTCATATTAGTAGATGGCATAAATATGTCCCTAGTGTAGATGGGTAAAATCACCTTTGGTAATACATTAAGGGACAAGAGAAAGAAAAATGGCATGTTTATGTTTTGTGTGTTTCTAATATGGTTTAGGATAGGAAAATGATATCCATTGAAGGTGGTATATCTATCCTCTAAGGTGAAATACTCCATAACATGATAATATACCATAAGGAAAGGATGAGGAATGAGGAATCTATCATACCCAATTTTTGTTAGATTCCACCACCAGTTTCTCACCCTTTCTGAAGAATTTATTCATGTAAGATTTGTAGTTTCCAAAGCTTTGATTCACCACTTTATCACCATCACATTTCAACCTCATAGCTTCCACTATCAACTCATGCATGGCATGAAACTTAATACTCCCAATTTAAATAAAACCCTGTGCCAAGAATTATAGAACTTAGTCAATAGAATTTTATTATAACCTTTCATAGCTTGAAAGTGATGATTCAACTATGCATTAGAAAATAGATTCCACAAGTCCTCACTCTACACAAATAGTTTAGAAAACCATTTTTTCACTATTCCCAATAAAATTCTCAATCCTTCCTTTAAAATATTTTTAAAATCTAGATCATTAACATTTTTCCTTTCTTCACATCATTTTTCAACATGATTTGGATACTATGCCTTGCAATTATTGTTCTAAAATGATCTGAGGATTATTGATGAGACATTTTAAAAACCACATGGCCTTTCCAATTTCCTCACCACTCGTTCTAGAATCAGTAGAGCATTAACCCTATCCTTATTGAAAATTAATTTTTCTTACATAATCTTTTTCATGTGAAACCATCTATTATCTTTTTCAAAGATTGAATGCCTTTTCTTTCCATTGTTTCTAATGAATTGATTATTAAAGCATTTATTACTAGCCAATCCTAAATAAGTACTCATGTTGAGTTATTCACCTTTCATAGCTAACCAAAAGACTAGGATTAATAAACAACTTAACCTCTTTCTATAAATCATCTCTTGGTGCCAATTTTCAAATTCGAATAAATTGGAAACATTCTCCTCCTTGTCATTCTCAAGTAGATAAACCTGACCTATGTCAACACCTCTCTCCCTTCTATTCTTGTTATTTTGATCCATCTAGATAACCATGATCATTTTGTTGATAACAACCTAGTTTCCCATAAAATAAATAAGAATTTGTATCATAGAAATGTATCTATTTTATTTCATTAGAAATAATCTCCCTTAGTCCTTGAGGGCATTGATTAAAGTTAAGAAATCTCCAACACTGATAATTTACCCCTGTATTAGCCATGTAATCTACAATGTTGTTACCTTCCCTAAGTGTGTGACAGATTTCATACATAAAAAAGGAAGCTAGAATTCTCTCTCAGTCCTCCATGAGACTCTTCAAGTCCCATGGGTAGCCACCTTCTCCCCTAAGATGGTCAAATATGAGTTTTGAGTTTCCCTCTATGACAAATTTATAGTAGTTAAGTTCTTTCAATAGCTTAATTCCCTACCATGCAACCATGGATTAATCTTTGTTATTTTATCCCTTACCTAAGTTCCTACAATATCCTTCCATAAATGTCCCTTTCTAATCTATTATTATACCACCAGTAGTAGAAACACCTGGGTTCCCTTTTTCACAACCATCAAAGTTACATTTAATCCACCCCTCCTCAGGTGGCTTCCAATTGGCTACAAATATTATCAAGATACCAAACCAATTAATGTTAAAGAAATTCTAATTTAAGCCCTAAACATTTTTTATTCTAGTTTCTTGAAGGGTGGGGATAACCTTCCCCTTACAAAATAAAGAGGCATTTAAGTTCTCCTTGATTTTTTTTTTTATGATTTGGGAGAGAACCAGGCTAGTTCTTGATTAATCTTTGAACACCCTATTATTGTGTTCCTTCTAGATATTCTATGTCACCATCAGGGGGGTCCGCATCTAGAGGTTTTTGATGATCTAATATTTGAAAGGATAATATTTCTATTGAACCGTCAAACATTTCATAGTCATCAAAGTGGTCCAGGGGACTTGGAGAAAAGAGAGGATTTGGTGCCAAATATCCAATGAGTAGGAATAGTGAAGGAATATGTTATTAATATATTTAATTATCTAAGAGGCATAAGAAACACCTATTGACCATTGAGAAACCTCTCTTTTTTAATTTTTCAATGGTTAACATATTCCCATGAGAAAGAACCCACCAAAAATTATTAATTTTTCATGATTAGCTAGGGAATCCATATATTCTTCTAGAATTGGCTGCTATCATTGTAAGTCTCCATGGTCCAATATGTCGACTTGATAGTGAAAGTCCTAAATAAATTGTAACTCCAAACCCATTCATCGCTTCTCAAAGGGGAAAGAAAGAGCAATCAGGAAGAAAGGATAGAAAGTTATCAATTTCCTCTTCCAAGTGTCTTTCCTATAGTAAGGGTTATTCTCTACTCTTTTAATATATTCTTTAAAATCTTTCCATTCATCTGTGTTGTTCTTCCATGTCAAATAGTTTCTCACACTACCTCCATTTTCCTTTGTGAGGTATTTTCTTATATTCTTGAAAGTATTAATTTCTTCCAGTGGCTTATCCTTATCCCAAAATCTTGAATCTTTACTATCATCAAAAATTCTCCTACTTCCCATTCAAATAATATTTTTAACCTTTAAGAGACTATTCCAAAAGGGGGATCTTGAGAGGAAGTTAGCCTCATAAAGGAAAGAATCAAAAAGTTTGTTTTGTAGATATTTGGCTTTTATAATTTCAATTGAATCCTTCTCATTTTGGATCAAGATCCTACCAAATTTAGCAATTGTGGATTTGTTAAAAAGTATAATATTTTTTATTCATAATCCACCATTCCTCTTTGGAGTACAAACTTCTTCTCATTTAATCAAAGATAATCTAGTCTTATCCTTAGTACCAATCCATAATAATTTCCTTTGGATTTTCTCTATATTATCAACAACTAAACCTTGGATCTTGAAGAGAGAGGAAATACAGAAGGATGTTCTTGAGACAAGTCTTAAGAAGTTGTATCTTGTGTACTTGACTTTGAAGTTGTTTCATTTCCACCTAGCCAACTTCCTTTGAAATCATTCAATTAGACTATTCTAGTAGGATGGAGGAGGGAACTTGGTAGAAATGGGTAACCCCAAATAGGATTCAAGGAGGGGAGAAATAGTACAACCCATTATTTTAGCAATTTTCTCCTAGAAATTTTATCAACATTGAAGAAATATAGCTTATTCTATGTTAATTTTCTGCCTTGGCACTTTGGCATAATTGTCAATAATTTCTTTCCATTTTTTCACTTCTAAAATATAGGCTTTTCCAAACAAGATTGTGTCCTCAAAAAATTGTTGATGTGAGTAGGGTTGGAGGTGGTAAGATAATTTAATACCTTTTAGCCTCTTTATTTCTCTATTATGTTTAATATTTCTTCACAACACTTCAGAAACTATTATGAAAAGATAGGGAGATAGGGGGTCCCCTTGTCTCAACCATTGACCAGTAGAGAAGAAACCTTTAGGAGAGCCATTAACCAGAACTGGCTATCTAGCTGTGGTGACATACTCCACTGTCATATTGAGGAATTTCCCTTTAAAACCATAATGTTTTAGAACTTCACAGAGGAATTTCCAAGAGACCTAATGATATACCTTAGATATATCAAGTTTTAAGATCATACATGATAGGAGGTTAATTTGGCCATATTCCTGATAGTATTTGTCATGTTTTGTCTTTTTTTTCCTATAGAATTGTTTTATAATCCTCGAACTTGTCCATCCTTATTTTGCTTAGTTTCATTAGCATGCAGCCAAAAGACTTAAGTTTCATAGTTGAACATAGAGATACAAGTATCAATTATTTATTTCCTATAGTTTCAATTATTTATTTCCTACAGTCATTGCATAGAGATACTTTCAATCATTTTTACTTCCTATAATTTTAATTCATTTCATGTTACTTTTTGTATTCTATATTTCTTTAAAGTTCCATTTCAGTTTAAGTTAGCCTTGAATCACTAAATCTACATGTATAGAAGAAGAAGAGATTATCTAGGAAGATTTCTTCCCAATGCCCTAGACAACCAGTTAGGTGAGATGTTTGTCTATCAAGAAGAAGAGGAAGAAGAGAATCACTTTGATGCTATTGTTCAAAATTTTCCCACTTCCTCATCCTCTTCAAAAGAGGAACCTTGAGATCTAAACATATTTGAAGAACCTATTGACCTTAATCCTTTTGCTAAAATCTTGGCTAATTTATATATTCATCCTCCTGATAATCCATTCAGTCAAAATCAAGTTGAGAATTAGGTAGCCTTATTAGTTTACCACCCAAGAAGTCTACCAGGAGATCCACCAAGAGGTCCATCAATAATGGTAGCTCCTCCCACCTTTTCATTTCCTATAACTGGTCAACATAATAATAAAAACCTCAAGAATATTCCCTCTTCAAGTATTCCTAAGTTCTATGGATTAGTAAAAGAGGATCTCGATACCTTTCTCTTTGAGCTTAACATCCTTTACAGAAGCTATGACTACACAACTAGTGTTCATAGGCATAAACTATTTCTTACAACGCTTAAGGAGTCAGCATTAAGATGGTTCATGGGCCTATGAAGAGATTTTGTGCATAATTGGGATGAGATAAAGACTACATTCTTGACAAATTACATGGATTCTATAGAGGCAATGATATGAGAAGGGATGAGATCTTTAAGATGATACAAAAAGAGGATGATTTTGAAGGAGTACATATCTCAGTTTCTGTTTAGCCTGTAGAAGAAAATACACTACGAGATCAATGAGGAATATCAAAAATCACTCATTCATAGAGGAATAAATGAAGTGTGTATTGAAGCTCTAGACTTTATGGAAGGAGGAGACATAAATCAATCATAATGAGATGCCATAAAGAAGATATGTCTCAACTATTCTAGAGTTTTTTTCAAGAAAGGAAGAGTAGATAGGCCTACTATGGGAAAAAAAATGGCACTGGGGTTTTGAGAACATAAATAATCCATCTTCTGTCAGACTTCAAGTAGGACATTATTAACAACATGAAAACATAGCTGGATACCATGCAAGAAAAGCAGAAATGTGAAGATGTTGAGGCTATACTAGTTGAATACTGCCTTGATTGTAGACAAAAGAAGAAAGATTATAAATGCAAGATGGTGGCTAATATGGAGGCTAAGTTTATACCTACTAACTTCAAACCAATAGGAGATGATGATCAAGTTTTTTACATTGCACAAAGAAGCCCATGGGATCCAAGACAAGGTATGCCACAAGACCATTTAACCTTAACTGGTCCTTATTTCAGTACATATAATAATTAATGGAAGCCTTCTTTTAATTATCATCCTCAAGCTTGGAATAGCACCCAACCTCGGTGCCAAACTTACCAGAACCCTCAATGGAAAAATCCTCAAGGAAACTGGAAGCAACCTAAAGGGAGTTGGCAAAAACCTCAAGGGGCATGGAAACTACCACTAGGTAGCTAGAAATAGAATTCATAATGGAGGGGAGGCCAGCAATAGAAAACCAACACTCTAGATTCCTACAACCACCCCCATTGCCACAACTAAAAGCATCGATGCCACCTCCTCTAGCCAATACTAATCTTCCAAGACCAACCCAATTCCCTTCTCAACCTCAACCAAATCCTAATAGAAACCCTCAGTAGAAAAAACCTTTTTATTCAATTGATTTTGCAATGTCTTGCAAAGGAACCTAGGAGAAATTAACCTAAACATGCTACTAAGTTCACAAAATAATTGATTTCTTAATAGTTTACACAACAAAAATTTATTACAATGTAGAAGCAATATAATATAATTACAACTCATACATAAAAATATAACTCAACACATAGATTTCAAATCTCAAGGGTTCCTTGGCATAGCTTACATAAATATTAATTAATTACTTTAGATTAAATATAATTACAAATCTCATATATGTTAGGAATAACAATCCACAATACAACTGAGAGGGGGGGTGAATCAGTTGTATGACAAAATATTAAAATTTTAAACTTTGAATAGAAGAAGTATAAAATCCAATGAACAAAATGAATGCCAACACAACACAATATCTTGGTCTCAGGGAAACCCTGTTAAAGGTAAAAACCCCAGTGAAAATTAGCACCCACAAATGATGTACTAAGAGTATATTATCCTTGTTAGAAGATCTAGCCTTGTTAGGAGATTACTAAAACATTATAGTACATAGTCCTTGTTAGAGGACAGACCCTGTTAGGAGTTAAGAAAGAGAGTGGGCTCACTACCTAGGCTCACTGTCCAAAGAAGGTTAAATCTCCCTTCTCAGATTTCACTATTCACAACACAAGTGTCTATGAAGAAATACACAATCTTTTGAACTATCCGACAACAACTATCTTTTCTTGATAAGTTCCAATGAAGTACACAAGTAATCCTTTGCTCTACATCTAGCAGATAAGCTCACAGCTTCCATAATCTCTTTTACATAACATTCATTCTCTCCATATATTCTCCAAAGAAAAAAGATCTTACATATATACCCTATCACATTCTACATGATTAGGTCAACCAATTAGGCTTTCCTACTATACAAACAATTACATAACCCCTTGCTAAGATGCACATGGTATCTAAAGCAAGTGTACAATAATTACATTACAACAATTAAGGACCGACATCCTGAATTCAAGTTCGACATCCAGAATACAACTAATGTCATTCTTCTTTCTATACCTTGCGTAGTTCATAGAACATTCTTCAATACTATGTCTTTCATCTCTTAAGTTCACTTGCACTGATTCCATATCACCTGTAAGATATACACAAAAGACAAAGACTAACTCTGTCATCTTTCACTATCACTTTCCAGTAACTAGTCTTCACCAAAACATCTGTAACTCAGCCAATACACAATATGACATCATGTGATCTTGGATATAAGATCACAACATCTTGCTATACTCTCATCTGACTTTGCATGTTCTGAAACATCCGTACAGTGTCCATACACTGTAGTAACCAGCTTATTATCTTAAAAGAACATATGTTGACATTAGTGACCAAACACTAATGACAATAGCAGCATCTCCAACATTACTCAACGTAGTGATTAAACATATTAAATGTATCAATCACCTCCCTAGTGCATTAGCAATATCCAACAATCTCCCCCTTTGGCATTGATGTTAACATATGGGAAAGTTCATCAACCCAAAATTTATCAATCCAAAGTTATGTAACCAAATAGTACTCTCATAGTACACCTCCATACGACCTCCCCATATAGTAGGTATTTTCTCATAGCAACACTCCCCCTTTGACAAAAATGGAAAAGGGTGCCATGAGTCAACACCTATCCTTCAAAACTATCTTCATTGATCACTCCCCCTTAGGAGTAGATACCTACATCAAGTCCAGATAACACTTTGAAAAGCTCTGGACTAATGCATCCCTGCATCAATTAATTCTGACTAGGAGGGGGCTGCACCCCAAGCATACCTCTGAGATATTCAAAGGTATCTTTTAGTAATGGCTTTGTAAAGATATCTACAATCTGTTCCTTTGTGCTAATGTACTCCAATTTTATTTCCTTATATGCCACCTTATCTCTCAAGAAGTGACACTTAATAGCAATATGCTTAGTCTTAGAGTGCATCACAGGATTCTTTGACATGTTCATTGTATTGGTGTTATACCAATGGATAAACACTATCTCATCAAAAGTTATACCAATTTCCTTTAGCATTTGTTTCATCTAAACAATATGAGTGAAATTAATAGCAACAACAACATACTCTGATACCACAATAGATTGAGAAATACAATCTTGCTTCTTACTTAGCCATGAAAGCAACTTTTTTCCCAAGGAAAAATGTACCTCCAATAGTACTCTTCCTGTCATCAATATTACCTGCCCAATCAGCATCAATATAGGCATGAAGTTCAAAGTCATCATTTTTAACATACCATAAACCATAGTCTATTGTTCCTTTTAGATATCTTAATATCCTTTTCACAATAGCTATGTGTGTCTCTTTAGGTTTTGGCTGATATCTAGCCATAATTCCAATAGCATTAGCAATATCTGGTTTGGTGTGAGTCAAGTATTGTAATCCACCAACCATTGATCTATACTTGGTCTGAAAAACATGCTTTTTCTCATCAACATTTTTCAGCTTATTACCAGTCACCATGGGTGTACCAATTGGTTTATAGTCTTCCATTCCAAACTTTTTCAACATTTCTTTAAGATACTTAGTCTAAGAAATAAAAATTCCATTCTTGCTCTGATTTATTTGTAGTCCAAGAAATAATTTCATTTCACCTTTTCTAAATCCAACCCGAAGTAAGTATTTTTCTAACCTTACATACCAAGCCCTTGGAGCTTGCTTCAACCCATATAGTGCCTTCTTCAACCTGCATACCATATCTTCATCTTCTTTGATTTGAACTATGTTCAATGTGTACACCACTGTCCCAACAACATCTCTACAATGCACATGAGATATGTTTCCTTCAATCAACATTGTTCTAGCAGCATCTAGTATAGTTTTATTCCTTCGCTCTGCTATCCTGTTCTGCTGTGGAGTCCTAGGAAAAGATGTCTTTCTTTGTATTCCATGCTCTTCACATTATGAATTGAATAAGTCTGAAGTAAACTCTCCACCTCTATCTGACCTCAAACATTTTATCTTAAGCTTGATTTATTCTGTACTTTTTCTCTGAATATCTTGAATTTATCAAATGCTTTTGATTTCTCTTTTAAATAAGTAACCCAAATCATTATATAAAATTCATCAACAAAAAGTATAAAATACCTTTCACCATAGTATGATTTTTTTTTTGTAGGTCCGCATAGGTCTGTATGTACTAGATCCAACTTCCATTTAGATGCATATGCTTTTCTTTTATAATTTCTTGTAGTCTATTTTCACATAACACATTCTCTGCATACAGTGTTATATGGTTTCACAATCTTCATCAGATCTATTACTACATTAGTCACACTTTCCTTCACAATATTATCAAAATTAACATGAAAAAATCTTCTATGCCATAACCAACTGTCATCTACCTTCGCAACAAAACAAGAGGCTCCAGATGTATTTAATTCAAATACATTATCTCTAGATCTAGTATCGGTTGCAATCAACTTTCTTGCCTTACTTATGATAAAACATTTACCATCATTGAATTGTAACTAAAACTCTTTGTACATCAATTGTCCAACACTCAAGAAGTTATGCTTAATTCCATCAAAAAGAAATACATTATCAGTATTAGTCTTTCCATCCATAGTAATGGATCCTACTCCTATGATAGGTTTAGGAAGATTATCTGTGAATCTTACAACACCACCATCATACTTTACTAATTTAACAAACTTTTTCTTCTCTCTAGTCATATGATGTGAACAACCACTATCTATAATCCATTCAAATTTCTTATCAACATGTGACTCTAAAGCCTTTTCCTCATGTTTTGGTTCATCTTTAATAGAAAAAAATCCAATTTCCTCATAATCTAAATCATCATCATCAGAAATACCTTCACTAGCATAATAACATTCCTTATCTTTTGAATACTTAGACTTGAAAAAGTTGGGCTTGTACTTAGGAACTCTTGTAGGACACCTAGATGAAAAATGACCTACCTTATTGTGTGAAAAGCATTTCAAAGGTAATTTTCATTCAAATTTACCCTTACCTCTCTTTTCTCTTCTATCAATCAGTGCAACAAGTTCATCCATCTTTCTTTCCTCTGCTTGTATTTGTTCCCATTCATCAGCATATTATCCAAGCTCTTCTTTCAGGTTTTCACTGCTCATGTTCATAAGTGCAAACATCATCTTCTTATGTGTAGTTTCCTTAAATGTAGATTCAACTTTAAGTACAAAATCTCCCATTTCAGCAGCTTCAAAGGAAGTTATCTTTACAATCAACATCTCTCTGCTAAATTTCAGAGTTGAGGGTATAGTCTCTTGTATAGATATAGCCTTGAACTTGTAAAAATGTGTCAATGATATAAGGATCTTCACAATGACCTCTTCTTCAACATAAGTACCTCCATAATTTATGATTCCAACCATAAATTTTGTAACCCTTTGAACATAAGCCCTAATGCTTTCATCATCATTCAGGTGTAGCTTCTCCATCTTTGTTTTCTAGTTTTGTAACTTCACTTTCTTGGTATAGTTGTCTCCTTCATATAGTGCTGCTAATCTTTGCCAAATCTAGTGTGTTGAATCCAAGTCTTTAACTTCAGTAAACTCTCCTTCAGAGAGTGCTCTAATCAGTGCTTCCCTTGTGACCATGTTATGTGAAAATACCTTCTTCTCATCATCAGTAGCCGATGCTAAGTCATTCTCAATCTTTATAGTTACCTTATTCTA
Organism: Chamaecyparis obtusa; assembly: GCA_027943335.1. Classification (NCBI taxonomy): domain Eukaryota; kingdom Viridiplantae; phylum Streptophyta; class Pinopsida; order Cupressales; family Cupressaceae; genus Chamaecyparis; species Chamaecyparis obtusa. The sequence continues at coordinate 68,624 of BSBK01010734.1, read as the reverse complement.
TGTAATCAACTAGTATTTGAAGCCCAAACATAGAAAATGAGTTTGCATCTTGTTCTTCCAACTGTCAAATTTTTCAGGATCAAATTTCGGACCATCTTTCCTATAGAATGCCATCTCCAAGATCACCTCAAGCTGTTAAGCTTTCTCTCTAAGGACCAGTAGCTCTTATACCAATTGTTAGAAATAACCATCCACAATACAACTAATAGGGGGGGTGAATCAGTTGTATGAAAATATTAAACTTTTAAAGTTTGAATAGCAGCAGTATCAAATCCAATGAACACAATGAATGCCAACACAATATTTTGGTCTCGAGGAAACCCTGTTAAAGGTAAAAACTTGGTGGGAATTAGCACCCACAAATGATGTACTGAGAGTATAGTATTCTTGTTAGAATTGTTAGAAGATCTAGCCCTATTAGGAGCTTATTAAAATATTGTATTACACAGTCCTTGTTAGAGGATAGACCCTGTTAGGAGTCAAGAAAGAGGGTGGGCTCACTACCCAAAGAAGGTTAAATCTACCTTTAGAACTCACTATTTTCAACACAAGTGTATATGAAGAAATACACAATCTTTTGAACTGTCTGACAACAACTATCTTTGCTTGATCAGTTCCAATGAAGTACATAGGTAATCTGATGCTCTACATCTAGCAGACAAGCTCACATCTTTCACAATATCTTTTACATAACATTTATTCTCTTCATATTTTTTCCAAAGAAAAGATCTTACATATATACCCTATTACATTCTACATGATCAGGTCAGCCAATTAGTCTTTCCTAATATACAAACAATTACGTAACCCCTTGCTAAAATACACACGGTATCTAAAACAAGTGTACAACAATTACATTACAAAAATTAAGGACCGACATCCTTAATTCAAGTTCACCATCCATAATACATGCTACATCTCTGTAGTCATCTTCCAAATAGATCACCTCTAGAACACATGCCATAGCTGACAGCATCCTACTTTCCGTACCTGGCGCAGTTCATAGAACATTCTTCAATACTCTATCTTTCATCTCTTTAGCTCACATGCACTGATTCCATATTGCCTGTAAGGTATACACAAAAGATAGAGACTAACTCTATCACCTTTCACTGTCACTGTCTAGTAACCAGTCTTCACCAAAACATCTATAACTTAGCCAATACATAATATTACATAATGCAATCTTGGATATAAGATCACAATGTCATCCAATATTCTCATCTAACTTCGTACATTCTAAAACAGTCGTATAGTGTTTGTACACTTTAGTAACCAGCATGTTCTCTTCATAGAACATATGTTGACATCAGTGACAAAACACTAATGACAACAGCAGCATCTCCAACATTACTCAACATAGTGATTAAACATATTAAATGTATCAATCACCTCCCCAATGCATTAGCAATATCCAAAAATATATACAAATTATAACAAGTACGACATCATATAAATGAAACATAAATATAACTGATGCCATAAGGTACACATAATGAATCATCATCTACTGCACAGGTCGCAGGGTATGTAATAACCAATCATAGACAAGGTACAAGTACAATATCCTAAAAGATAAGAGAAAGCCTCCAATAATGACGAACAAGGAAGAAACTAATAAAAAAAGGATCATCCAGCACCGGTTTAGGAACTTCAAAATATCAATGGTAAGAGAATCACTACCACCTGACCACATAGAACCAAAGATCCACTCCTACAATGCTAAGGAAATAACAATAGATCCTACTAGGACATCAAAGACAAAAATATAACACAATACAACACCTAGGAAAGGGATCCTAAGAGCTCTTTATCTCAAAAGGTACAACACCAATTGCAAAGATAAAACATATTCAACTAGTGGAAACAAACACACATAGGGAGCCTAAAATGTATAAAGGGAAGTATCATCACATGATCTAACTCTAAGGTTATCTTGGTAGTCTCTTTGGACCCCGATGCCCTAGTGACTCTATGTGGTATTAGTAAGCCTCTCATACATGTGAGGTACCAACTATGTCATATCTAGTCCACGCAAGCAGTCCAAGCATCTTCCCACTCTCATCCTTGTTAAGACCTCAATCATGTACTCAGGCATGGGAGAGGCACACATTATCTTATTAATTTATTTTAAGCTCTCAATTTCATTAAGTTATCACTTTATTAAGTAACTCATAAAGGATAGTCAAGAAGCCACTTTTGGGCTCCAGTGCCTCCAAAACAAGTCATTTCCCATCTATACACTTAGATAACCTACCGTAATGATCCAACCAAAATAACCAAGAGAAGAATAAACCAAAACCACAAAAGATTCCTACAAACCATAAATCATAATAATGACCAAAGTAAAATAATGGAACATAGTATAAAATCAACACATCCTATACAAGGATCAAATATTCCATCTTAATATAGACCTAACTAGAAATCATCCATCTCATAATAGATATATAAAATATAATAACAATCCACAGTCTCACATCACAAGACCAATGATACTGAAAGCATCAATGACATCCATCTCCAAACATGAAGAATCATATTACATAAAGATATTAATCTAGAACATAAAGAAACCATGGTAGAGAAGACAAGGTACCAAGTAAATCAGGTTTAAACATAATAACGGTCATCACTTTTTAAGGTCAAAAGAAATAAAGATCGAGCACTATAAGGCACATGAGATCACTTTAAAATATCATTGAATCATAACTGATCTAATCAAGACTTCTAAATGGTTACAAAGTTTCTCCACATAAAATCAAAGGTCAATAGAAGCACACTTCAAAAATATGATGATCAAATCAGGTTGTACTATGATCGTGATCAAGTCAACACCACAAAGCACTGAAAATCCACAAGTCCTAAAGAAACCAATTACCAAATGTGTGGTATTCCAAACTCCTAAAGCCAACCTAAAACCTCCAAATAACCAATAATAACTAGGTTCAATTAATGACCCATCAACTTACAAAATCAAATACATCAAGAAAAACACAATTTTCTTAATTGAAATCTAATATTTATTTAAAACTTAATTAATTCAACCATATGTTCATATAAAAATAATTCACTTTACATCTATACCTCACATGTATATACACTAACACAAATTCATATTAGAACTAAATGAAAACTCTAAAATTAATTAACATTACTATTCAAATAATAACATTAATTAAACAATAACATAAAACATGTATCAATACGTATTTAACATCGTTAATAAATATTAATATTAATAAACTTAATTATTAAATATTAAATATTAATAAGTATTATTAATAAATACTAATTATATATATTTTTAAATTTAAATTTAATACTTTTAAACTTTAAATAAAATTTAATTATTTTTTTTAATATTTTTTATATTTTTCTTTTATATATATAAAATACCTTGTGTGGGGACCGGACCATCCTACACCTGGTGCTAACCGTAGCAGTGACTACAACAATAGTTGTAGCTACTAACTGTAGCACGGGTTGCGGCAATAGTTGTGTTGTTTATTGCAACACTGACACACACACACACACACACACACACACATATATATATATATATATATATAATTTATAATATATGAAATATGCTGAATTTTCTCCTCAATGGGCACTTAATTTAATAATAAAAATATATTATACATAAATTTCAAATTAAATTCTCCTATTTGGATTTATTTAAAACAATGAAAGATATTCATAAATCATTCTTGCAAATATAGTCTCATAGTTTTTGACATTCAACGGTCTTTACAATTCTAAGAGATTTCCTATTAGGTTTCCAACCAAACCCTAATCAACCCTAGCACAAGTTTACCTAATGATCTCATCAAAACCTAGGGTTATCAAATTTAATTCTGACATAAATTTACCACAAAGAGCCAAACCAAAACTACCTTTCTCTTTCCAATTCTACAAACAAGAAAATATCATAAAACATCCAATTCAAAAATCATCAAGAATTTGGCAAATATGATGTAGACACTCATTTCAAAAGGAAATTTTTTCAAAGGTATCCAAACCCTACCTCAATATACCAAATGAAGACTAGAAACATGTAAAACTTTCCCAAGCTTCTCAAAATTCCTTCAATTTGATTCTTTCACCCAGAACCTAAAAACCTTGTATCCCTTCAATAATGGCCAAAATCCTCCTAATAAAGAAACTAAGAAACCTAGGGTTTCAAAACATGCAACACCATAAACAAGGTAAACTCCCCTTTGAAAAAATATAAAAGAATCACTTAACTTGAAAACACTAAAATCAGAACTTGACATGCAATACCCAAACAGGAAAATAAATCAACATTAAAATCACTTAACTCCATTTGCATTTAATTATTAATTTCGCCTTTTTGCATATTTAATTAATTGTAATTATAATTATATGCACTTTCAAGTTAACAATTCCTAAGTAAACTTTAACTCAAATTTCTAATTCAATTTTATAAAATTGAATGTGCAACTTACATTGCATATTAACATTTAATCAATCAATTAATATATTAGCACTTTAATAATTATGCAATTGATAATTGAATATTAAATAAATCAATTATGCATAAGATCTCATATTTGAATTTAATAATTAATTAAATCCTTTTATTCTAAACTAGACTTTTAATTAAGTCTTTTAATTAAACAAAGGTATTTAAATTAACCCTTAATAAGTAAATATCCTTATATTTAATATTATTATATTTCCAAGATATAATTATTCTAATATAATAATTAATCTTAATTAATTCCTTTTTAATAAATAATCACGCAACAAAACTCACATGAATGCAACACCTAAAAATCAAATAACTCAAAATAACCATCATGATCAAAGGAAGGGTTCACGAATTTACATCACCTTGATGAATTCAGATAGGTAGTCAATAAGATACTTGTCCCCTATTTTAGGACAAATGATGGCTTAGGTTGGGATCGGACCTATTTTTTATCTCCCATATCTTACCATTGAGATATTGTGATAGGGCATGTTCATCCTGATAATTCAGGGAAGTTGATGCCCAATACCTAAAACCTTGCATAAAAGATAAGCATGTACATACATGTATAAATATATAATAAAAAATGGTTGGAATCATCTGATCATGTGGATATCACAAGCAACTATGAATTTTTCCCTCAACCACATCAAGCACATCAAACAGAAATATAAAACATACACACAATCTATACACATGTAGGTATGGGGTTAGTAAATCCATAAATATAAATGGCATCATAACATATAGAAAATCATATTATGGGAGGGGCATTACAGATTCTAATCAATACCCTACTTATGCCTTGAACATCAAAAACATCCACTTAAGGTTTGTAACTACATTGTCTACACTAACTTCTATTGTTACAATTGAAGTACCATCTGAAGAGTATGAACCAAAAAATATATCCACAATACCTCCTCAAGAAGTTGAACCTCCTAAGAAATCAGATCCCTAATTTCCACAAAGGCTAGAAGTCAAAATAGCTAGGACTAAGGAGGAAGCATTTTTTGACATCATTGATTAGCTCAAACACATATGTGCTAAAATTATAGTTTTTTAAGAAATCAAAGATGTTCCTATCTATGGGAAGTCTATAAGGGAAGCTTGTTTAAAGAAACCTAGCAAGAAAAGAAAGGATCCCCAGAAAGTCCATTTCATTGGTCAGTTCGCAAATATTATGTTAGGAAAACTTGTTATTCCTAAGTACTCTAACCCTAGTAATCCAATAGTAGAGGTCATTATTAATGGTACATCAGTTAAGAATGCCTTAATTGACCTAGATTTAGCCATCAATATCATGACTAAACATACCATGCAACATCTCTACATTTCAAACCTTAGGGATACTCCTATTGTCCTACAGCTTGCAGACAGTTCTGTAGTCAAGCCTGATGGGATGTTGTAAGATATAGTTGTTACATTGGAATCTTGGAAATACCATGCTAACTTCATGATCCTCTCCTCTAAATCAACACTCGATGGATATCCTATTATATCGTGATGACCATGGTTATCCATTGTTGATGCTTATATTATATGTTGTTCAGGAGATATGACCATCTCTCATAGTCTAAATACAAAGAAACTGGCCTTGTACCCACCTTCTCAACCTCAATCTGAATCTGTAGAATGGTTTGGCTAGATTTAGGGGAAAAACTTGAAGAACCTAACTCAATGGTTCAATTAATGATGTTATAAAGGGATCCTTTCCTATAGTTTTAGGAAGAAGAAGAGTTGCTTTCCAATATTATTTAGAACAATTATGGTGTGAGAGAGTGATCTTTTGGGTGTTCCTCTACCAACCATTGTTCTTTGCATTCCCTTCTCCCTAAGCCTGGTCCTTTTAACTTTCTCACAGCCAAAGATATTTATCATAAATTACTTCCTCATAAAATCCAAATTCCATCCTTTACAAAATCCTCCATGATAGAATTGACCAAGTAGATAGAGGTTTCCTCAGGCCATTTTTTGAACATAAATAATAAACTTAGTTAGGATCAGGATTTGTCTGTAATTAAGTTACCACAAGACCATAAATAGGATTTTCTTTGGAATATGGGGATATGAAGGGGTTAGATCCTAAATTATGTAACCATGGGATTTATATTAAAGTGGATAGCATGCCTATTAGAAATTTTCAGCGAAGGGTGAATCCTTGCTTAAGGAAAATAGTGAAGACTAAATTGGAGAAGTTGTTAAATGTGAGTTTTATTTATCCAATATCAGACAACTCGTGGGTTTCACCTTTAGTCATTATCCCTAATAAAGGGGGGAAATTGAGATTTTGTGTGGATTACAAATAGTTAAACATTTCTACTAAGAACGATCACTTTCCACTACCTTTTATTGATCAAGTCTTAGATTCACTAGCGAGGAAGAAGTACTTTTCATTCCTAGATGGGTATAGTGGTTACAATCAAATAAAGATTACACATGAGGACCAAGATAAGACCAAATTTACCTATCCATGGGGAACCTATGCCTACTTTTTTTTACTAATTGGCCTTTGCAATGCACTAGCCACATTCTAGAGAGCAGTCATCAGTATCTTCTCAAACATCTCCCATAATTCCATGGAGACATACATGGATTAATTTACAACTTATGGTATCACATATGAGGAAGCCTTAACTAATTTGAGAAAAAAATTGAAGAGATGTGAGGAGCATAACTTATATTTGAATAGTGCAAAAAAAATAATGATGATGCAAGAAGATGTTTTTCTAAGACATTAGATATCCCAAGCTGGTATACAAGTAGATCCTGTTAAAAGAAAAGTTATCATTAACCTTCCTACTCCAACAAAATAAATGGATGTTAGAATTTTTCTAAGGAATTTTGGCTACTATAAGAGATTTATAAATTATTTTAGAAAGATGACAGGTCCATTGTATACTCTACTCACAAAAGATTTAGAAACCAATTGGAATCAAGCCTATGATGAGGCCTTCCTATAGCTGAGATCTGTTCTCACACAAGCACTTGTACTCACAGACCCAAATTGGTCACTACCATTCCACATACATACATATGCATCAGACTATGCTATAGGGGTAGATTTAGGAAAAAAGGATGGTGCAATTGAAAATTCTATATACTTCATCAACAAAAATTTACAAGGCCCTGAATTAAAAAATACAATCACCAAGAAGGAAATGTTAGATGTTATCTATACCATCAACAAGTTCCACAGTTATATCACTGGATATCAAATATTTGTTCATATTATCATGCCACCATTATGTATCAAATTAATAAACCCTTAATAAAAAGGAGGTTAGAAAGATAGCTTTTATTTATGCAATAATTTGACAAAACTATAGTTGATAAACTAGGCAAAGCCAATGTAGTAGCGAATTTATTGTCTAGACTTCAGACTAATGATAAATTAATGATTATTGATTATAGTTTTCCCAGTGAGCATCTAGTCTATATCTCTACTAGCACCCATTGGTATTCTAATATTGCAAATTATATAGTTGCTAACAAAATCCTCGCTTATTTCTCACCTAAGGAAAATATATTGTTGGTTGAGAAAATTTTTAACTTTTTCTAGATAGAAAATTTATTGTTCTACACAAGACCTAATTAGTTAATGAGAATATGTGTGAAGGAGGTTGAGACTTATGACATCCTCTATGCATGTCAGGATGAGCCTTGTGGGGTTCATTTTGCAGCAAAAAAGATAGCAATGAAGGTCTTAACAATAGGATACTACTGGCCCGCACTACACAAGGATACAAAAAGCTATACTAGGAAATATGATAGTTGTCGGAGGATGGACAAACCTACAAAATATGATTAAATTCCTTTATACCCTCATGTAGTGGTCACATATTTTGAAAAATGGGGTTTGGATTTTGTTGGACCCATAGATCCACCATCCAATTGGAACTCTTACATTCTAGTATGTACATATTATGTTACTAAATGGATGGAAGTATGAGAAATGAAGCATGCCAAAGATAATAGAGTTGCAGAATTCTTGTATGAAGAGATCTTCACTAGATATGGAGTTCCAAGAGAGCTGGTGACATATCATGGAGTATAGTTTACATTAACATTCATCACTACCCTAGTGAATGAATATAACATAAGGAACCATAAGTCCAATCCATATCATCCTCAAGAAAATGGACAAGAAGAGATCACTAACAAGGAAACAAAGTCTATTCTTACAAAGATAGTCCACTTGCAAAAAAGGATTAGGGCAATAGCCTTCATGAGGCAGTGTGGTCTTATAGAAATCATTAGAAGACCACAATAGGGTTCACACCCTTTGAGTTCTTGTATGGAAAGGTTTCTATGATCCCCATTGAGTTTGAGAATAAAAATCTAAGGACATCCTTGGAATTAGATATAGATCTTCTTGTAGCACAACCAAAGAGGATCCTACAACTGAATGCATTAGATGAAATGAGGAAGTCATCCCTAAAGTGAACTAAATTAGTTTAAATTAAATAAAAAATAGAATGAGAGTCACATTAAAAATATAAAGTTTTCCCTTACTCACTAGGGACTGCTATATGACTCTTGCTTTCAACAAAATAAAGGCAAGTTGAAGACATGATGGCTTGGGCCATATGAAATTGAAATAATATTTGACAATGGTGTAGTTCAATTGAAAACCATTGATCTTGTGTGGTTCAAGTTATTGGTAAATGGACACAAGCTTCACCTCTACCATAAACCAAAAACAAACGAAGAAATCCTTTGGCAATTCACGTAGCAACACCATGAGTACTCTCCTCTAGTAGAAGGTGGAAGAATTTTTCATGAAGCTTCTATTTGACATCACATGACATGAAGGCCATTAAAAATTTCCTTTTCTCTAGGAATTATTTTCTCTGTAATAAATTCTTTATCATCCCATTTCATTTATCTTTCACACAACACAACACTCCACTTCAACCTCTCAAACAACCATACATTCAGGAATACATTAGCATACACTATGATGCAATGGTACTTGTATTCAAGGAAAATCCACAATGTATAGAGTAACATTTATTTCACACTTTATTTATTTATTATTCCATAGTTTTTTTTATCATGTATATATATTGCATTCATTATTCCATTCAACCTGTCATTTTTCCATGTGTGAACAAATGACATCATTTATGTAAGGGGAAAGGTATAATCATATATATGTCATATGCCATGTCATGAGCCAAATGCATATTGTAAAGGGTTATGTCATGTCATGTCCTTTCATATTTAACTTCACAGCCTTAGTACAAGCCAATGTGATTGTTGAAGTTGTGTAAAATCTTTTAAATCTGTTTGAACCTTTTGGAAAATTATTCTCACATGCTCTATCACTAACCTTCCAATCATATGTATCCTTTCTGATCATTTATTTTACCTGGAGCCTTGTTTTGACATAGTTGTTTCCTTAATTCCTAAATTTGGTATTAGAAAGGGTTTGTTTTTCTTAATGAGAAATTACATAAGGAAATTGTGTTGAGGAAACAAAAGGTTGCAGAGAATTTGTGTGCATTGAGAGTTGTTGAAGAGATATTCAGATGGGTTGCAGAGAAGAATTTTTAGATATTTAGTATGGTAGGCCAACCTATTTGGCATGGTCTAGTTGATCATACCATTCTATTACAATGCCAAGCATCTCTTGAGCCACTTACTAGATGTGGGAGGCTAGACTATTTTTGAGATTGAATATTTATGACAATGCAATTGCTTGAGAAATTATAAGTACATTTTCTAATGGAGAAGCCAAAGTAAGAGGATTGAGATTCCTATCCATGGAAGGGTGTATATGATAAGTCTCCAGTTTTCCAACCATTAGGGAGTTGTACCCACAAGAGCATGATGCAATAATAGCCATAGATGTGTTTACACACATTAGTGATCACCCTCTTCAGACATATAGGCAAGGAATGAGGAGATGGTCAATGCTTGAGCTTTATACATAGATAGTTGTATACATAATTAGATATTTAACTTGTGAAGGGTATTTTTCTTTCTTACACCCAGTCAATTTCAAGTTGTTGAATCATGTCAGGAATCAACGTCTTGCAAATGTTCCAAATTTATTGTTTAATTTTATTTCCATACATGTTGAAGAAGTTAAAAAGGGAAAGAATTATTTTTTTACTCACCATGGTTTGATAAAACTCCTAGTTAAATGGTCTTTACAAGAAGTGTCATCTATGAGTTGGGGTGATTTTGTTTCAACTAGGTGAATACAACTGGAAAATATAGGTCCTTTAGGTAGAGAGATTATGGAGAGAGTGGATACTCCTAGGGATACTATAAAGAGAATCTTGGAATATTATTCTTCTTTAATTATGTGTCCAATGTTATCTAGGGAAGATTCGAATCCTAAGAAAACTACTGTTGATACTCCCTCATTAACTCAAACCCATATTAAAGCTAGAGTTGATAAAATCAGAAATAAGGGTAAGGAGAAGGTAGATGAGAGTTCCCAAGAGGTACAAGAGAAATAGACTCCTGATTTCATTAGCACTTTCTCTAGGAAAAGGAAAAGTACATAAACCCCTACTTCTATAGTAGAACATATGGAAATCCCTCTTCCTATTGCACCATCTCGTATAGAAAAGAAATCAAAAAGGAAAATTCAAAAGAAGGGTCTTGCAGCCACTATAGAAACCCTTGTGATACAAAGTGCAAGAATAAAAAGGAAAGAATAATTATAAACTGAGCTTAATTTTGTGGAAACTTCATAGGAAACCTTAGTATCCAACCCTGGATCACCCCAAGAAGAAAACCCCATTGAAAAATAAAGAGAAAACATCTTCCATTCCTCTTCTAAGTATGAGCATGTATTAATAGAAGATTATGTTGATAACCCTTTAAGGGATTTTTATTGCACAAAGGATGAGGCACCTAATGAGACATCTTGAGAAGAGATGTATAAAAAATAGTTAAGAGAGTAAGTTTCTATCCCACGACCATAGGAAGAAACACAAGAAACAATACACCTACCTACAACTAAAGAGGAAATGATAGGGATAGAAAACTTAGTAGTTGCAGCTAAAAAATTGGCCACACTAGAAGAGTCTCAATAGATGGGTGAGGACCAGCCGAATGTAGCAACTACTAATCAATAGAATGTAGAGGTGCAAAACTTAGAAGCATTTGGTGTCTCAGGTACCAAAATTCACATCTATGACCATAATCCTCCTTTCCATTTATCATGTCATGCAGTTTCCTTATATTTCTTCAAGAAAGTGCAATATAAACAAAGAAAATAGGACTTGGAAAGATGTAAGATGTAGAAGAAAATTAAACAAAACCAATAAGAGATTGAATATTTGAGGCATAAACTTGAAATAGTAATGGATATGATTCCTCGGATAATGGAATGTAGACCTCCACCAAGGATTTATTCCCTTTTCCTAAAGGAATAGCATCTCTTGTTCAAATTAATGAGGATCCTTAGAGACCTTGATCCTCGTATTGACGTAGCTAGGGAATTTTATGATCTTTACCAAGTTTCCCCTACTTGGTTGCAAAATTTTCTTTGTGAATTCTACTTACACAATTTTATAGTGATACTTGATACCAAATGGAACCCATTTTTTCTTATGTCAGATATACACTTGAAAGATCTAATGAGTTGGGAAAGAAATGAAATAAGCTTTGGGGAGTAGTTGAGAAGTTACAGAGAGAAAGAGAGGACCATCATCATCCCTCTAAGCCATGAGAGTAGAGATCTCGCTACCCTTTATTTAGATTGGCTTAAAATTGTGTATGGATTACCAACTAATGACCATAGGAAAAATGTTATTGAACTTAGAGAATAAGTATACATAGAGTTTGAAACCATTCCCTTTCATGAACGAAAGAGAGTAGCAAAATCATTACCATAGAGGTGGGAAATATTTCCAATGAGTCTAAAGAAATAAGAGCCCTAAAATTTAATTAACTTTAGAGTTTCAATGCAAAGGGGTCTTGGATATATACATGTGGGTTGGAAAAATAGAATGTAACATTTTTTTTCCTTGACATTTCAACCCCCTATTCTAATGTGGCTATTGTACAGATGCACAAATACAAAATTAGATAAAAATATAGGGAGTGCTAGGATAGAAAAGCTAGAGTGCACCAAAGGGTTTTACTAGATCATTGGCAACTAGAGTACAAAACAAGTCAACATTGGATATTTTAGGGTGAATGCAAAAATTAGGAACTTTACAGTGTTGAAGGACCAACACTAGTACAAGTAGGGGTCAATGATAGGATGTTAATTTTTCCATATTCCTAATAGTATTTTCATGTTTTTTCTAGTTTCATCTATAGGATTATTCTCTATATAATCCTCAGACATGTCCATCCTTGTTTTGGTCAGTTTCATTAACATGCAACCAAAATACTTAGGTTGCATAGTTGGGAATTAATACTTTTATGATATTATGTAATATATATGATAATATAATTATGTTCCAATGAATATATAATCATGTGGGAATGGATATATGATGCATATTGTATATATAGTATTCCTATTAACATTATGATACAGATAAAATCATTAAGGGAGAATGTCCAACATGGCATCCAAATAGTTAGCTTTGAAGACTCAGTCCTAATCTAGGAAGTAGAGGATGATAAATTTGTTTTTCATGTTTTTGAACAAGTTTCTTGTTTCTTATTATAAGGGTGTTTATGCTCCATCTTCATAGGATGAAATAATGTGAATCCACCTATTTCTATGGTGTGATCAGTTAGTTAGTAGTTAGTTTCCTTATAAATAAGTCATTACTCTCTTGTGGAAGTAAGCTAGAAGAGATTGAGTTTGTAATAGCATATTCTATTTTATCAAGTTCAATTCTCATGAATCTAATCAACACTATTTTTATTATATGAATAAATGATGAAGTTTTGATAATTAATAGTCTGTAACTAAGTTTTGGACTCACTCATAAAAGGGGGCCCACTTCATGAGTAGCCCTTAGTTAGCATTAGTTTACATTCTATAGTATTTAGTTTCAATTCTAGAATTGGCATGTTCCTACAACCACTAGAAGTCATTTCCTGTGATAGTCCTGATTCAACCTAATTTTTTCTTGGTTAGTTGCATGAATTTAGTTTAATATTTCATTTTGAAATTATTTTTATTAAGTGCTTTAAAGTATTTATTTCTTGTAGCCATAGAATAGAGTTACTTTCAATCATTTTTACTTCTTGCTATAGCCACTAGAAGTCATTTCCTAGAGCTGAAATAGGCAGCATAGTCCCTATCTAATTCAACCTAAACTTTGCCTTAGTTAGCTGCATGAATTTTGTTAAATATTTCATATTGCAAGTATTTTTGTTAAGTAATTTAAAGTATTTCTTTCCTACAACCATAGAATAGAGTTGATTTCAATCATTTTTACTTCTTGCAACTTAGAGATAGCATGTGTCTAGTGGGAACTTAGTGCATAAACTATGGAGACCCATTTCAAGTTCACATCCCTAGGCTGATGATTAAATGAACCTTCATAGTGATAAAAATAGATACTCATATAGGATATTCAATCCATGATTTGAGTGATGCACCTAATTATTAATCCCTTTGTGAAGTTGAGCAATACATTCTTTCCTACTAGCTTCTGCAAAGTAAATAATCTCATGGGTTTTTATGATAGCATCAAGAATATGTCTTCCTTTCACAAACTCCCATTGGTTTTTAGAGATCAACTTATCCAAAACTATCTTAAGCCTTTTCATTTTTATCTTAGAAAAGATTTTATATGAAGTATTATAGAGACTAATGGGCCTAAAATTAGTCATACTCTTAGCATATGCCACCTTAGGAATAAAGGAAATAAAAGTAGAGTTTAGTTTTATTTGGAACTTACCCATTCTAAAGAAGTCACAAGCACCATTTAATATGTCCTCCCTAATACGATTCAATAAATCATAGAAGAAAGTAGGATGGAAGTAATCAAGTCCAAAAGCCTTATAAGAACCATGTGTGAAAATAACATCTTTGACCTCTTGGAAAGTAATTTGTTTCACTAAATTTTTGTTATCCTCTTACATAACTAAGAAAGGGATCATATCCATCATACTAGGAGGGTCAAATAATTGATTGCTAACACTTTTACCTAGATTAGTAAAGAAGAAAATAGTAATATTAGCTATTTCCTCTCCATCTTTAGTAAAAGTCCCATTTGGAAGCTAAAATTTCATTATTCTACTTATACTTCTATGTTTTAGAGTATACTGGTGAAATAAATTGGTGTTCTTATCCCCTTCTGTTAACCATTGAATTCTTGACTTTTACTTCCAAAACACTTCCTCTTTTCTACTAAGTCTTATTCACTTCTCCCTTAGGTTCTTCTCCACATAGTAGATAGCAGCATCTTGTTCACCTTTTCCATTATAATCTATATGTTCTTTAAATTTATAGTAACTTGGTTCTTCTCACAAAATATGTTACCAAAAGAGACTCTATTTCATCCCTTAACCTTTTCATCTGAATATGTTGTGCAAGTATGTGGGCATGAGATTTCGCAAGGTTTCAAATTGGCCTTCCTCTAGTGGACAAGAAACATATTTTATTTACAACTTGTTAACTCTAGATTAAAATTTTTCTCATAACATCACGGTGGCATCATTGAATCAAAAAGGCATTCTTACTTTCCATCATGTTCAATTCTCCCTCCCTCTCTCCCTATCTTCCACTACCTTCCCAACTAGCATGTTTCTCTCCCCCTCTCCCCTTTCTCCCTTTATACCCCACACTATCACCCACTCTCCCTCTTTTCATTTTTTAAAAATTTCTTTACATCTATCCATGTCATCTAAAATTTTGTATGAGTGAAGATAGACTCTCTCTCTCTCTCTCTCTCTCTCTCTCTCTCTCTCTCTCTCTCTCTCATACCAACTCGTTAAGTACATATGTAATACAAGATACTTTCAAGAGAGAGAGAGAGAGAAGTATAGATGTAATACCAACTTGATAAGTGCAGGCTTATTTTCCATTAATCCATCTAAGAGAGAGAGACAGGATGGGGGAAAGGTGGAGAGAGAGAGAGAGGTGTAGATGCAATACCAACTTGATGCACATGTCCTAGCATGAAATTTTTTATCCATAATGCATTTGGGTTATTTCAAATTTCAAATAACCCAAGTGCGCTACCATTATTTTTTTTGTTTTTCTTAGTGAGTGTTCAATTTTTATCATCATCATGGTGTAGATTTCTAATGCAAGGGAGGATATGGAGAGGGGCCAAAGGCACACCCTAACTAGATCCACCTTCCAAAGATCACACGTGGAAGAAACAACACACAAGTGAGAGATAGAATGTAGATATCTTTTCATATATTTAGTTCAATTGATTCATACATGATGGGCTATAAGGCCTTCCCAATTTAGGCAAGATATTACAATTTAAGTACAAAAGTCCTCCAACATCCAAGGATCTGAAACAATCTTCAATCTCCTAGATTATATCTCTGATGTCCTAATTCCTCCTCTAAAACTACAAAAAAGATTACATTAAATACAAAAGGCTACCAAACAAGTTGGCCTTCAGATCCACCATCAATTGAAGGAAAAACTAGATCTAGGTCCACACGCTTCCCAATGATAGATTCCACCATGAAATCTAGGACCATAACTAATTGCAAGAGTAGGCCTCAATAGGAAACTAAAACCAACAACTCGGTAAGCAAGGATAATCGAGTGCCAGGAAAATTCACCAAGCACCAGAGAGATAACCAACCAACCCTGGTAAACAAAGGAAACCAAGCAACACCAAACCAACTCGGTCAAAGAAGGAACTGAGCAACACAGGAAAATACAAACATGTTTTTGTTGATACAGGATTGCCAAGGGCCCAAGATGCTCCTGCATCAATTTCTTACCAAAAAATATTGATAACATCTTTCTCCATCAAGGATTCCATTGATCTCATGACCAACATAGAAGAGGTTCCTACTGATGAAGTAGGAGGTGTTATGAACAAGAAAGCTAAAAACTTAGCCAAAAGAACCCTTCCTCATTTTTCTCCAAGAGAATTTGGAGGGTTAGGGAGTGCCCTAAAAAGATAGGAGGTAGGTGCTAAAGGACATGGATAAGCATGTAGTGATCTCTTTGTATCACTATAAATTGCAGGGTGACGTATGTTTGCTAGGATGGGAAACTAGAACTGAAGATGAGACTTGGACTTTTTCAACATCAATGTGTTTCCTTTTTTTCCCAAGGTGCAATCATAGAAATAAAAAGTATTGCTAGATACTATAAATTATTCAATGGATGTGAGGGATTTTCATAGGAAACATCTTTTCCTTTAGCCCATAAAAAATAGAGAATAAAAGATGAAGCATTTTGAATCAGAAGGGTGGGCTAATATGTAGGGTAAAATACAAGAGGGACTACTAGTTGTACAAAATTATAAGAAATTTTGAGCTAGCCTTACACATTTTGTAAGATTTTAATAATAGATCCTATTGGGAAAGAAAGTTCCCTACTAGAGAAGGAAAAATCCAATCTAACAAAAATACCCCATGGGATCCCAAGGGTTGATATCAAGTATCTTTGATAGTTTGCATAATATTATTATTGGAGAAATTAAAACATTTATGAACCATCAAGGGGACCACCCCTGTAGAGACTGGTGAGGGGATACCTAGATTTATTCAAAAGAGACCCAATTCAAGAATAGTGAAAAAAAATCATAAAAAGTACCTTGGGTCCCATAAGGACCATCAAGGTGCTAGACCCCAAAGGCAAAAGGGATAGCCCATTATGATTTCAAATGGTTTTCTATAATTCATCATATCTCACATGATACAACTCATCAATAAAGAAGACCTCCTCTATAATAACATCTACTTAACATGTGAAATCAACAATAAGGCCCTTTACATTTTTCTTGTTGATTTGAGGAGAGATGTATAAGGGAGAAGGTTCTTTATATTAGGGGTTATCTAGAGGGATGAATTATATATCTATGTTATGTGTCCTTTGGTTATGGGCCAAGATAGGAGTGATAATTACCATATTTACAAATGGAATATTACTTGATGAAAGGGGGGAAATATTGATGCACAAGGGTTCACATTGAGTTCACAAAAATGTGTAGAATGAAATTCACCATCCTCAAGGATTGATGAAATATCAAGGAGAAAACCATCCCCTACACCACCTCACTAAACTAGCACTTTGGTAAGCTAGGGTGACAAATTAGTTGACTAAGATTAAGTTTAAGTGAATGAAAGATAAAGTCAAATAGAAATGACTACATACTATGAAATGATAAAAAATTTGATTAATGGAAACAAAAGAACAATTGCTAAGGACTAACTAGTGAAATCTATTAGCTCATGTCTTAAATGTCAGCGCAAGTCCAGGACCACACCACAAATTTGGGATGCTAGTGCAATACACATGAATCAGATATAGAAAAAGGTATAGATCTCAAGGCCAAAAAGTTGCAAGAGATAAAACTAAGCTAACAAGATTTAAAATTCTAAAATGGATATCATTAACAGAACATAAAGGAGAAAATAAAATAGTTATTCTAAGAGAGAAAAGGGAGAAATCAAACATCATGAAAGGAGGTAGAATAATCCCGGGATCATTTCATTATCTCCTTTTTTGAAACATGCATGCAATATGACAATGAAAATGTTGGGTTATTTTTTTAGATGCCTACCAAAGTCAGACCCATGTTTTAGTGTTTCCACCTCCACAAACAACTCGGATGTGATAGATATTATAATGGATAAATAATTAAATGATAGAATGATAATATCAAGATATAAAAAGATATGATATATGATATTATAGATCAAAATAAAATAAGTGAGGATGAGATTACTCCCATTTGAAGCCATAAAGTTTGATTTTGATGGGCTAAAGGTGAGAGTGAGCTTTTCTATGTGAAGGAGAGTGCTAGAGTTGCAATACAGTGAATACAATAAGTTGAAAAGTATAAACAATGGTGGATGAACAGCTCAAGGAAGTGATTAAGATAAGAAGAGTGATTTGAATTAGTAATAGTGTTCCAAGAGAGGGAAAATGTGTCCAAAAAAATGAGTTTAAACATGCAAAATTGATTCCCACATTAGTAGATTATCCGGGTA
This sequence comes from Chamaecyparis obtusa, assembly GCA_027943335.1. Classification (NCBI taxonomy): domain Eukaryota; kingdom Viridiplantae; phylum Streptophyta; class Pinopsida; order Cupressales; family Cupressaceae; genus Chamaecyparis; species Chamaecyparis obtusa. The sequence goes on along the minus strand of BSBK01010734.1, from coordinate 50,056 downwards.
AATGTTACACACCTAAAAATAGAAAGTGTGATATGCCAATGGCCCTCTTCAATATACATATTCAAAGGAGAAATATTCCCATATAGACATCTCCACAACATGCACACAACCTAAACCAAACAGGTCTCATGGTCAAGAATGTAAGACATGTAAATGACAAGGCAAGTAGGATGGCATGGAGACTTAGGTGGAATTTTTATTTTTGGCCAAATCAGGGGCATTATGAGATGAGGAATTACATGAGGTTTAATTTATGAAATTAAAAATATATCTTGGTTAGATAATGTATTACCTTTGGTTTACATGAAACCTTAGACCCATTTTTTATCTAAGTTCTTTCATAGTCTCAACAAATTACTACTTTTTATATTTCTTTTAGAATTCAAGGAAACTCTCGATATGTAAAATGTTATCATCACTATTGATAGACCAATGCCTTCCAAATTTTTCCTCTATCTTATTCACATCCATCCTTCTTTAACAATATTCTAATTTTTTTCTTTTGAAATCTCCATTGTGGTTGTTACCCAGAAATATAAATGTTATAAAACATGGGTCTTCTCAAAGATTTAGTCAGTACTTTCCTAGTGTCCTCGAAAATATCCTCATTTCTAGTATTCTTGGTTGTTCATAAAATATTATCAATCAAAGAAAGCCAAAATAAATTATAAGAATGACATAAACCTTCCACAAAACCAAAGAGAATCTCATGTTGAATGACTTTACCTTAATCACCCCACCTAACCAGATTAGTAAAGGACATATTCTAGATCTATTTTTCAATAAGATAATAAAATTTATGTCTAATTATCCCATATTGTTTTAAAATATAACATAGATTCACCATTGATAAATAAATCACAAATGATATTTTTATAATATGAATAAGCATTTAAAGAAGATACTTTAATTTCTAAAATATTATTCCATAACATGTTAAATATTTTTACTAATGATTTACATAGAGGTCAAATTCCAAAATTTATTAAAATGATTGGTGATGTTATGGGATGAATTTAGAAGTCTATAAATAATTTTAGGTTTTAAGTTTTTTTAATTTTTATATCTTAGTCCAAGTGGGACCCTCAAGGAAAATATTACCATTGATTTTGAAAACTAGAAAAAGTATGATCTCTTGTATGCCTCTCTAAGAATAGAATATGTCCTCCAATGTGTCAGGAGGGAGATTATAGTCATTACTACATTTATTTTGAGACTTATTATGGTTTTTACATAGGATAAATCAACATGGTCTCCTTTTATTCCTTATTAGGAGGAACAAAATAAATTGTACTAGGTTGAGAGATAGAGGAGGATGGACATTTATATGATAAAAGAAGAGGAATGAAAACATAAATAGGAGGAATGAAAGGTGTGGGAAGGATTCTAGGCCTAGGAAAAGGAGATGGTACACATCCTTATGGATTCTCCATTTGATGTTTATAGTTTTGATAATATAGGAATCAATTTATTGGAGAGGTTACAATAGTTGGGGCTTGTGAGACCAAAAGAAGTCAAGGTCAGGATTTCCACAACTCACTAAAGACTGATAGAGACTATGATTAATCATGATAATAAATCCATGGATTATGGGGAAACCTCAAAAACTTATGGATAGGAGAATCAATATATTTCATGAAAGTGAACCAAGGAAGTCCAAGTCTCATTTGGAATTCATTGGAAGTTGGGATAGAAAAGACAACATCTAATCACTTCTTACCAACTTCAACATGAAGGTAAACCATGGATAGGAAAAGAAAAAACATTAAAATTAATAATAATTAAATCATTATTTTCATAGGAGTATTTATGGAATTGTCTTATGAAATATCCTCTCTATTTATAGGATTAATCATGCTAGTAGGATCAATAAACACTCTGTGAGGAACTTATCATTAATTTTTGTAGAAATGTAAAGAGGACCATCAGGTTCTATAATAGTCTTCTTAGGATCAAAGATAATTCATGATTTGGGTTTGGATTTGGATTTTTCAATGAGATAACAACATTACTGGATGCACTACACATAGCCTTAACATCCATAACTATAGGGTTAGTATGCTCATCAATATTGGTAGAAGAAGCAAATCAATTGGTTGGCTCAATAGTATTGGTAGAATAAGAAGGAAAAGGATTAACATATAGATTTGAAATTTTTGGCTAGGGGGTGCAATGGATTTATTTTATTTATCATTCACACATGCAATGGTAATGGTATTGAAATCTATAATTTCTTGGATAATTTTCTTCAAATGAAAACATTTTTCAATATTATGGCTACACTATTTATGGTATTGGAAAATGGATTTAGGATCATGGGATGATAGAAATGGTTTGGAGGGTCAATAGGTTTTATGGGAGGACATTTTGAAACATTATCATTAATTAAATTCAACATAACATTATGAAAAGATTAGTAAAGAGATGTAAATTTATGAGATTGTTTTGAATTTGGATGAAAAAGGAGTCACACCTGACTTTGTAGTAGCCACTTGTGGATCAACATTATTGGAATAATTTATGACCTTCATGAATTCTTTGTTGGGTTTTTTAATTTTGGGGTTCAAATTGCTAAGAGGCATCATTCTTATCAACAAAAGCCATTGAAGTGGATGACTTAAATTGGCTCACTTGAAGCTGATAAGTATGAAGCATTATAGATAACAGGGTAAAGAAGTAAACTCATAAAATAATAACTTATCTCTAATGCCTTTTTCCAAATTAGAAATAAAAATTCTTTGAAGATCCATATCGAGCAAAAGATAATAAATTTTAGCTTGACAATGTTTAAATATACCAATAAAATATAAAATCAATCACATTTTTCTTAATGCCTTGCTTACAATGAATCAAATCAATTAAATAAATTTAAGGATCAACATTATTATTAAATTATTAAGTAAAATGGTTATCTATTTTTTAAAATGGATCAATAGAATAAGGGGGTAAAGAAAAAAAGCATTAAAAGGCATTATCTCCAAATGTTCTAGTAAACAACTTATCCATATGTCTATGATTATTTGAGAAGTTACAACACAAGGTTTCAAATATTTTCACATGAGTCAAGAAATCACCTTTTCCATTGTATGTCTCCAAGTGAGGAAATTTCATGTATTAAGGGATAATGGTGTGAATGATGTCATGGAATAATGGGCTATAAATGTTACAAGTAGGGATGTTGTATTTGGATTGGTTGATGGATGAAAGTTTTTGTTGCAATCATGAAACAATTTGAGAAAGGTTATTAATGGTTTCTTCATTGGATATGTTTGTATTTTACATGTTTAATAAATAAATATGTGGAATATTATGGGAAAGGGATGGAGCATTGGATTACGAAAGTGGGACATTGTGGTAATTAGGTATATGTGATGGTTAGGAAATACATGGAAAATTCATGGGAGGAGGTATATTAGGATTAGGAATCCCTCCAAAACTAACATGTGTAGGGTTGATGTTTTGAATAGATGTGGTTGTGATGGCTTGAGTATAGGCAGACACATTAAGCAAGGATGTTCGAATAGGAATGGAACTATCAACATTGGTATTAGGATTGGACATATGAAAGGCTTCAAAACAAATTTTTGTAGACACCAGGTTGCTATCAATAATTTGAGATATTGCATGTAATAAATCAACACCATTTTCATCATTTTGAGCCTATTAGAATGTTATTGACCCACCGAATGTTCAAGGTTTGCCAGATTATTGACAAGATTTACTAGTTGGCTAGGAGACAATCTTTTTATGGATTCACCCTCATCATGTGAAGTATAAGAAGAGTTTTTTTCAACAATTTTAGATATGTTATCGGTGTCCATAGAGGTATCACTTACATTCTGATGGAGAATGTTAGAAGACTCACAATCTACACCTTATAGAGAACTCATAAGTTTATAAATTATTTTAATGGGGATGTTATATGTAGAGCTCAAGGCCATGAAATTCATTTAGAAAGAAATGAAATAAGGTAATATCTAAACAATTATAATTACTAATAAATTGATCCTTTAAAAATTGCATTAAATAAAGGAATGCAACAATGTAAATTATGTCTAACATTAAAATATAAAGAGTAAGAATTCATATTTTGTAAAACAAGGTTTAATATGGCTGAAAAATTTGACCCATGATTACACATATGACTAAATAATTATATGTATATCAAATAAAATCATCCAAATTAGAATGGAAATGTAAGGATTCAAGTTCACTAAAAATATAATTAAGGAAAATAGGGATGAGGGTTGTTCACTAGGATATGTGGACAAACTAGGAAACTCATGCCTATATCTTCTCATACATTGGAATGAAGATGACCCACTAGGATAGAGGAGGCTCAATAAATGAGTATATGTAGTGATCCTTTGTTGTTATGAAAGAAGACTATGTGTAGACAAAATTAGAAAATGCAAGATCCAGGGAAAGATGGAGAGAGAAATGATATTTTTCATGCACAAATTGACTTTGGGATGAGAGCCCAATTATGTGACCAGATCTTGAAATTAGAAACATCAAGTGGCCTAAATGTGAATTTCAAACTAGGAAAGGATATTAGGAGTGATCAGGAGGATCATGGTAGGGGTTGATGGGTCCTAAACAATATAAGATAAATATTTATATGCAGAAAAAAAGAAGAAAACAATCTGAACAAAGATAACACACAAATTTAACCTAGTTCACCCAAAAACCTAGGCTACATCCACCTACACAATCGTCCAACCTTTCTTATTATCTATAAAAAATGTACACCACATTATAATGCATTATGCATCTCAACCGCTTATAACATGTGTTTTAGGGTAACCTCTAAAATTGACCACAATATCAACACCCACTACATGATCAGTCGCCACAATATCAATAGATCAAGGGTGACCAAGAGGTGAAAATCCATTCCGCTTTCCTTTGAGGGATTTACTTTTTGATGAAATAATTTTCAGATAGTAGATCTCAATCAAACCTTTCCATAGCTCCTTCCACATGGGAACCACCTATTTACTACACAAATAAAAAGAGGGAAAGGTATTTTGGAAAGGGTTTTTCCTAACTCAAACCTTGAATGAGGAATCAACCTTGAAATTGAAATAAAGTACTTCAAAAGAAAGCATGTTGATGTTGGATATTGCTAATGCATGGGGAGGTGATTGATACATTTTATATATTTAATCACTACGTTACTGAATGGGCACTCATACTGTTGTCATTTGTGTTTTTTCACTAATGTCAACATATATTTCTGTGAGGAGAACAAGATGGTTATCACAGTGTATAGACACTGTATGGATGTTTCAGATGCTGCAAAGTCAGATGAGAGTTCAAGAAGGTGTTGTGATATTTTATCCAAGATCGCATCATGTAATGTTTCATATTGGATGAGTTACATATGTTTTGGTGAAGACTGGTCACTAGACTGTGACAGTGAGAAATCATAGAGTTATTCTCTGTGTTTCTGGTACATCTTACAGATGATATGGATTCAAGGTATGAGAGCTTGAGGGATGATATAAAATGTACCAAATAATGTTCATTGGTCAGCGCAAGGTATGGAATGCTTGGTGACGTTAGCTGTGGTGTGTGTTCCTGGAGAAGACCTTTTTGGAAGCTGACTTAGGAGATGTAGTGTGTGCTTTGTTTGGAAAACATAAATTAAGGATGTTAGTCCTTAAATATTATAATGTAAACATTGTATACTTGTTTTAGATACCGTGTGTATCTTAGCAAAGTTTTATGTAATTATTTGTAATTAGGAAAGGCTTATGGGCCGACCTAATCATGAAAATTCTAATAAGATATAAATGAGAGGTATTTTCTTTGGAAAAGATATGGATGGAAAAAGGTGATATAAAGAGGTTTTGAAAGTTGTGAGCTTGTGTCTGATGTATGTAGGGAAAAGGTTTATTGGTAGACTTCATTGGAACTGATCAAGAAAAGATAATTGCTGCCAAACAATTCAAAAAGATTGTCTATTTCTTCATGTACACTTGTGTTGTGAACAATGAGTTCTGAAGGTGGATTTAACCTTCTTTGGGTAGTGAACCCTCCCTTTCTTCTTGACTCCTAATAGGGTATGTCCTCTAACAAGGACTATGTACTGTAATGTTTCAATAAGCTCCTAACAGGGCTAAATCTTCTAACAAGGATACTATACTCTCAGTACATCATTTGTGGGTGCTAATTACCACCGGGGTTTTTACCTTTAACAAGGCTTCCTCGAGACCAAAATATTATGTTATTGTGTTAGCATTCATTGTATTCATTGGATCTGGTATTGTTGCTACTAAAAGTTTAAAGTTTAATAATCTATCATACAATGGATTCACCCCCCCTCTCAATTGAATTGTGGACTGTTATTCCTAACAATTGGTATCAGAGCTTGTGGTCCTTAGAGAGAAATATTAACATCTTGAGGTGATCTTGGAGATGGTACTCTATAGGAGGGATGGTCCAAAATTTGATCCTAAAAACTTTGACAGTTGGAAGAACAAGATGCGAACTCATTTACTATGTTTGGGCATCGACTATTGGTTGATCACAAAGAATAAGGTGCTATAAATAATGAGTGTGATTTTCCATTAGCTACTGATGATTAAAAGAAGGTATTCTCATACAACATGGTCACACAAGAAGCACTGATAAGTGCACTATCTAGAGGTGAGTTTACTGAAGTTAAAGACTTGGATTCATGATATGAGATTTGGAGAAGATTAGAAGCATTATATGAAGGAGACAAATATAACAAGAAAGCGAAGTTACAGAACTAGAAAAGCAAGATGGAGAAGCTACAAATGAAGGATGATGAAAGCATTAGGACTTACGTTAAAAGGGTTACCAAATTTGTGGTTGGAATCAAAAATTGTGGAGGCACTTATGATGAAGAAGAAATTTTTATGAAGATCCTTAGATCATTGACACCTGTATACAAGTTCAAGGCTATGTCTATTCAAGAGACTACACCCTTAGCTCCAAATTTTAGCAGAGTGATGTTCATTGCCAAGCTAACTACCTTTGAGGCTACTAAAATGGGAGATTCAGTACCAAAAGTGGAATATGCATTCAAGGCATCTGCACACAAGAAAATGTTTGCACTTCCGAGCACCAGCGGTGAAGACCTAAAAGAAGAGCTTGGTGAATATGTTGAGGAATGGGAATAGATAATGGTAGAGGAAAGAAAGATGGATGAACTTGTTGCACTAATTTCTAGAAGAGAAAAGAGAGGTAAGAGAAAATTTGAAGGCAAGTTACCCTTGAAATATTTTTCATGCAATAAGGTAGGTCATTTTGCATCTAGATGTCCTACAAGAGTTCCTAAGTACAAACCTAAGTTTTTCAAGTCTAAAAGGGATAAAGAATGTTATTATGCTAGTGAAGGAATTTTTGATGATGATGATTTAGATTATGAAGAGATTAGCTTTGTTGCTATTAGAGATGAACCAGTGCATGAGGAAAAGGATTTAGTATCTCATGTTGCCAAGAAAACCAAATGGATAATAGACAGTGGTTGTTCACATCATATGATTGGAGATAGAAATAATTTTGTTAATTTAATGAAGTATGATGGTGGTATTGTGAGATTTGAAGACAATCTTCCTAAATCTATCATAGGTGTAGGATCTATTACTTTGGATGGAAAGACTAATACAAATAATGTGTTGCTTGTTGATGGACTGAAACATAACTTGTTAAGTGTTGGATAGTTAATGGATAAAGATTTTCAATTAAGTTTTTCTAATGGTAAATGTTTTATCAAAAGTAAGGTAGGTAAGTTGATTGCAATCGGTACTAAATCTAGAGGTGATGTATTTGAATTAAATACATCTAGAGTCTCTTGTTTTGTTTCAAAGGTAGATGATAGTTGGTTATGGCATAGAAGATTTTGTCATGTTAATTTTGATAACACTATGAAGGCAAGTATGGCGAATGCAGTAAGAGACATGTTGAAGATTGTGAAACCATCTAACAATGTATGCAGAGAATGTGTTATGAGAAAATAGACTAGAAGTAGTTACAAAAGAAAAGCATATACATCAAAAGGAAAGTTGGATTTGGTACATACAGATCTATGTGGACCTACAAGGACAAGATGATACTATGGGGAAAGGTATTTCATAAGTTTTGTTGACAATTTTTCTAGAATGATGTGGGTTAATTAGTGTGTATTTCAAACCAAGTACAGATCAATGGTTGGAGGATTACAATATTTGACTCATAACAGACCGGATATTTCTAATGTTGTTGGAATTGTGGCTAGATATCAGGTAGAGCCAAAGGAGACACACCTAGCTATTGTGAAAATGATATTCAAGTATCTGAAAGGGACAATCAAATATGGTATGCGGTATGATAGAAATGATAGTTTTGTACTTCATTCTTATACTGATGTTGATTGGGTAGGAAACATTGTGACAGAAAGAGTACTAGTGGTGGTGCATTTTTTTCTTGGGAAAAATCTGGTTTCATGGCTAAGTAAGAAGAAAGATTGTATAGCTCAATTTACTATGGAATCAAAGTATGTTATTGTTGTTGTTAACTGCACTCAAATTTTTTGGATGAAGCAAATGCTGAAGGATATTGGAATAACTTTTGATGAGCTAGTGGTTATCCATTGTGATAACACCGGTACAGTGAATATGTCAAAGAATATGGTGATGCACTCTAAAACCAAATATATTTCTATCAAATATTACTTCTTGAGAGACAATGTGGCATAGAAGGAAAAAAAATTAGAATATGTTAGTATAAAAGAGAAGATTGCAGACATCTTCACAAACCCACTACCAAAATATATCTTTGAATATCTCAGAGGTATGTTGGGGGTTCAGGCCCCTCCTAGTCAAAACTAAATGATGCAGAGATGCATCATTCCAGAGGTTTTCAAAGCCTTATCATATTCTGGATTGGATGTAGGGATCTACTCCTTGGGGGGAGTAATCATGGAAGAAAGATGTTGGAAAATACTTGATGACTCATGGCACCCTTTGCCATTTTTGTCAAAGTGGGAGTGTTACTATGAGAAAATCCATACTATATGGGGAGATTGTAAGCAGTATTGTTTGGTTGCAAAACTTTGGATTGATATAACTTTGGGATGATAGATTTTCCCATACATTGACATCAATGCCAAAGGCAGAGATTGTTGGATATTGATAATGCATGGGGAGGTGATTGAGACATTTAATATGTTTAATCACTACATTATTGAATGGGCACTCATACTATTGTCATTTGTGTTTTGTCACTGATGTCAACATATGTTTATGTGAGGAGAACATACTGGCTATCACAGTGTACGAACACTGTACGGATATTTCAGATGTTGCGAAGTCAAATGAGAGTTTCAGAAAGTGTTGTGATCTTATATCCAAGATCTCATCATGTAATATTTTATATTGGATGAGCTACAAATGTTTTGGTGAAGACTGGTCACTGGACTGTGATAGTGAGAAATGATAGAGTTGGTCTCTGTATTTCTGGTATATCTTCCAGATGATATAAATTCAAGGTATGTGAGCTTGAGAGATGATAGAAAAGGCACTAAAGGATGTTCATTGGTAAGTGGAAGGTACATAATGCTTGGTGACATCATTTGTGGCATGTGTTCTAGAGAAGACCTTTTTGGAAGCTGACTTAGGAAATATAGCTTGTGTTTTGTTTGGAAAACATAAATTAAGGATTTCAGTCCTTAAATATTATAATGTAATCATTGTATACTTTTTTTAGATACCATGTGTATCTTAGCAAGGGTTTATGTAATTATTTGTAATTAGGAAAGGCTTATGGGCTGACTTGATCATGAGAATTGTAATAAGGTATAAATGAGAGGTCTTTTCTTTGGAAAAGATATGGATGGAAAAAGGTGATATAAAGAGGTTGTGAAAGCTACAAGCTTCTGTCTATTGTATGTAGAGAACAAGTTTATTAGTAGACTTCATTGGAACTGGTCAAGAAAAGGCATTTTCCGCCGAATAGTTCAAAAATATTGTGTACTTCTTTATATACACTTGTGTTGTGAACAATGAGTTCTGAAGGTGGATTTAACCTTCTTTGGGCAATGAGCCCTCCCTTTCTTCTTGACTCCTAACACAGTCTATCCTCTAACAAGGACTATGTACTGTAATGTTTCAATAAGCTCCTAACATGGCTAAATCTTCTAACAAGGATACTATACTCTTAGTACATCATCTGTGGGTGCTAATTCCCACCTGGGTTTTTACCTTTAACAGGGTTTCCCCAAGACCAAAATATTGTGTTATTGTGTTAGCATTCATTGTGTTCAGAATCTTCTATTGCTGCTACTCAAATTTTAAAGTTTAATAATCTATCATACAACTGATTCACCACACCTCTCAGTTGTATTGTGGACTGTTATTCCTAACAATTGATATGTAGTAGAGCATTGATAAAATTGTTATACCCTCACAAACCTTTTTGATGTGAAAATTCTCATGAAGATGTTTAAATTTTTCTTTGATGTTGTCTTGATTTTGGATCTAGTATAGAAAGATCATGAATGCCTTCACAAATACATAGATCTACACATTACTCATTATCTTCTATGTTTTATGCTTGATGCTTTCTTGTTTGAATTATTTTCCTTGATTGCTTGAATTCTTGAATTTTTGGATGCTTATGATTTTGAATGCTTCACATTGAGATAATATGAGATGAGATACAAAGATTAGGGAGGTAAACTTATTTATATACCTCTCCTAGCTATTTTAGGATATAAAACTTGAAGGAGGTCGACATGAATTTAGGGATCCTATTAAAATCAAAAGATCATTGTAACCAATTTAAATTTGGGGATATTTATCAAGGCTAGGGGTGACTCAACTTACCCCTAACCCACCCAGTTTCTCTAGAATACCAAAAATAGGCTTAGATCTGGGTTAGGGATATAATTTGATATTGGGATACTAGAAATATGTGTGAAATTGAGGCTGTATCAAGAATAATGAGCATGAAATCCTTGGACACTAAAATGGATCCTAATAAAGGAACAAAATTGTATAGGGATACAATTTAGGCACTACAAGTCCAATCTCGAATGTTGTAATGAATTTTTTTTATAAAAAGGTGTAAATTATTTATTAAATATAATTTGGACAAGTTGCAATGTTGTAGCTTTAAAAATATTTGGACATGCAAAAATGACATTTACCTAGAATAATATTAGAATATTCCTTTTTGGCATCCATGATTGGAGTGGAAAAATATTAATATTTTAATCTTACATGTTTTCATTTACCATTAACTTTTTCTTACACACTCTATTTTTGGATTCTGAGTGAGTTATGGAGATATCATTGTTCACCTATTTGATTGAGTTGTCATATTTCATAAGGGAAAAGAGATCTTAGACTAATCAATTCATTAACCTAGATCAATCCTACTCCTCCATAATATTGGAACACAAACACACCAAAGGAATTTTACTTGGCTACTTTCATCAAGGAAGAGCCAAGTTGCCTAGGTTCTTTTACTTTATTTCAAGTGATAAGGATTCTTGAGTGGGTGAAATGAACTATTCTAATGGTTAAAAAAAATTTAAAAACTTTGACATGATGTAGATGATATAAAACAAAAAAATGTAGACAAAAAGAAGATATGAGAAGGTGACATAGAGAGGAATTGGGAGATAGAAACTAGAGTTGATAAAGTAGGACTTTAACAGTAAGTGTAAGTTTCTTTGTCTTCTCTAGATTGGAGTTTTGATCTAGAAAAAAATTAGTACAAATGAGCTAGACAAAAAATTTAGGTGCTAGCATATGTAGGGATTTTTTAATTCAAAGTCTTTTGATCTTTATCATAGTCCACTTTTCTCTTTTGTACCTCTATCATAGTTAGAATCTCTTTGATTTGTATGTACACATGAAAGAGTGGGAAATATTTTTTTGTATAGTGGATTTCCTCAATCAAACCTAATTTTGGCATTCACACCTCCATAATAGAATTGATAATGATGATAAAGAGTGTGCTCTCAGGAGAGAGAAATAGCAAAAAAATAACATAACAATTGTAATTACAATTTTCCCTCGTATTTGTAACCCTTCCTTGGATCCCTCACAAGGTGATGATCTTGTGTTCCTTGAACTCCTAAAAGCGTTATTGTACAATAAGAAAAGGGAAGCAATGAAAATAGGGTAAATCCCCTCTTTGTTTCATAATTGCATATTTGGAGGCAAGATGCCCCCAACAGGCTCAAGAGGTGACTCAAGTGCTAAATGGGGATAATGATCCTCCTCTAAATATTTAATTGATGAAAGATAAAAGAGAAGATGTAATGTAGATGAAAACTTAGACAAGTTATTGAAAAGAACCAGAAATAATAGACTAATACAGACTAACAATGAGAATAAATGTATGGGAATGGAAACCAGAGCACAAATATGACCTATGGGTAAAGTTTGAGCTGAAAATGTAGGTTAGGGTGGGAAATCACCCTATACCTAGGGATAGAATTCCAATGACATTCTGTACCTAGTGATTTTGGCTAAAAGTTTCTAAGGTTCTCTGTCTAGTCCCAATCTTCTCGTATCTTGTTTGATAGCTTTGTAACTTGTTCTTACATAGAAAAATAGGAAAGAAGATTGAATAGAGGGATTTTCCTCAGTCAAACCCTTTTTAATAAATAAACCTTAAAAATTAAAGGAAATTGCATAAGAAAAGATGAAATAGAGGCTAGATCTGAATTATAAATTATCTCATGCCTTTATGATGCAATGCCTCTTTGGATGTGACCACAAATGTTGATGTGGTAGCATGATCCAAAAGGAAATCATGAAAGATAATCCTTGGATGATGGATTTTTTAGTTTTCCACAATGATTCATGAAGAAGAAGGAAGAATTCTTTAAAGGATTGAAGACTTGGATGCTCAATTGTAGAAGAGATCTTGAACTCCAATTGCTTGATTGATCATGAATTCTTGAAAACTTGATAGTGAATGCTTGAACTTTATAATGGATACCAAAATGAGGAGAGATAGGAGGTTTATGTACTAGATCCACCATTTTAGAGTTTAAAAGTCAAGAAAACTGACCACGAAATTGAATCTCCCACTATTATCCTGATATAGGGCTCCAGACAAAATTTGGGCCCTAATCCTCAGGGAAAGAATGCCAATGGCATTTTTTACCTTAGAGAATGAGCCAAGATTTCAATAGGGTGTCAAGGAAATAGGTTAGGAGAAATATTCCTAGGTACAACTCAATATGAGGTTAGAATAGGTCACAAAGGCAATAAATAGGGATATATGGCCTAGGTGATGAAATGCATTACTTGATTGGAGGAAAAATAGAAAGGAACATTTAGAAATTATGGCTATCCTTGAGTTTTGAAAAAAATGACTTAATACACTTATATTGTTAATGTGAAGGTCTAATGAGCATTAGGAGAGCTTGAAATCAATGTGGGAACCCATATATACTAAAATGGGGCTAAAATTAGCACCTAATTAAGGTTTCTTACTTCTATGATGGTAAATTTAGACCCCACTTTAGTGGGAGCATGAGTCCACCTCATGATCATGGTAAAGTAGAAGAAGAAAGAGAGAGAAAGTGATAAAGACCTTGGGAAAATTACAAGGACGTAAGATATCACTATGTTTAAGGACATGAGCCCCCAAACCTAGGATCTTAACTTGTACATCCAGATGCAATGACACATAAAACTAAACAAAAGCCTAAAGCTTACTAAGATTCCAAGTCAAATAGTTGAAGAGACCTCGCTAAAGAAAATGTCTCAACCACTAGCATCATACTCAAAAATCTATTGAAAAAGCACAAGTAGTCACCTAAAAAGATAAAGAGAACACATCAAACATAAGACAAGACTCCATGATCTAACCTACTAGCATAGCTATGAGAGCATGGAAATAAAAGAGAGGGACCATTAATCCAATGGTCTAGAAAATTTTATTACGCTAGGTGATCCATGAGAGAAGAAGAGGAGGAGAAGGTAATGATAGAAATTTATGTTATGATAGTTCTACTTATCCCAATGAAATAGGGAAGGAGAATTGATGGTCTAGAAATTTGCATTATGCTAGTCAATTATACATTGAAAATCTTGTTCACAAGGGAAGCGTGTAAAATTTTGTGCTTAGGGACAACTTATGAGATCAATCATATGGAAATAATTGTCTTTATAGGGATCCAAAAAGGATGATTCATCCTAAGGAAATCATTATCTCCTTAGGGATCAATAAATACTCTTAGTCCTAAGAAAATCATTATCTTCTGAGGTATCCAAAAGTGATCAGTCCTAAAGAAAGCATTATCTCCTTAGGTATCAATAAAATGGGATCAAACCTAGGAAAATAATTGTCTTCTTAAGGATCCAAAAGTGATTAGTCCTAAGGAAAGCATTGTCTCCTTAGGGATCAATAAAAATTAAAAAAATCATAATATACTAAGGAGGTTGTATATATGCCCCCCTCCTTATTATGGTGATGTAAGATTTTGGTAGAATCATAAGGAAAAGAGAATGAGGACACCTACTTCCAACAACAAGGGCATATCCTTAAACACTGGAATGTATCCTTATACCCTTAGAAAAGAGTGAAAACTATTGTTGGCCAAGGAAATAGATAATCATGAAAAAACATCTACAAGTGGGAAGAGACCCTTGAGAGGAATAGGTCTTGGTTAAATGACATCTACCTTCAAGAGGAGTTCTTAACAAAGATAACATCTTCAAGAAAAAGAGGGAAGGAGAACAAGAACCCACCCTTTAGGCCCCCTTATTTCTAGGTGGAAAAATGGATTCTTAATAAAGGATAACACACCCTAAGCTCCCAAGTAAGGAAATTTTTTTAGGATAGACATGTTCTTTGTAATCAAAGAAAATATTGTCACTTAAGATGTAAATCTCCTAAAAAAAAGAGAAGATCCTTTTTAAACATATTGAGATGTTGGAATTTTTTCATTAATGTCAAAAAATCCATACCGACTTATTGGTATCATTGGTTGGTTGTTGGTAGTATCAATTGGATATATTTTTTTGTTAGTGTGATATCAAGGTTTTAGTTATGCATCCAAAACATATTTAGTACATGCAATTTTGATGTATGGTGTCAAGTGTACTTGTTTACACAAATGGAATACATATGTATATTTCACTGATCCTTCAAGTGTTTCTCCTACTTGGAAATTTGTGTAGTTCAATAGATGATTGTAAAGTAACAATTATGTCTTATTTTGGAAAGGTTTCATTTAGTTTAATTCGTCGGCTAGTTCATTTTTATTTTTTCAAGTCATGGACTTGGTTGTAGTATTCTAAAAATTCCATAATCTTTTAGTATTTTTTATATGAAGCATATATATGTATCGTAAGAGTGGCCTATATTTAGGTCTTGTGGGAATGTTTTGTAACAATTTCTTAAGTATGGCCTAGATTTAGGTTCAGTGGTAGTGTGTTAAATGTAATTGTGATATCTTTTGTTGTGTAGTTGACATGTATTTTCACTAGGCCACCATATTTTTCTACCTTATCAAATGTATATATAAATAGAGATATCTTTTGTATCTAAGTGTTAGTTAGAGAGTATGTATATGTTGATACAAGTCTAAGAGTTAATTTTGTTGTCATTATTTATGGGGAAGTCATTATCTTTGTCAAATTCATTCAGTAAGGAAGAGAAGATGATTTGGTAAGGTAGAGAAAGCATTCGGTAAAAGGAATAAGTAAATAGTGAATATTGGTAAAGAAGAATCAAGTATAGACACCAAGCAAGGCAAAACCAAGCACTGAGAACCAATTTCTACCAAGCACCAAACTGGGAAGAGTAAGTGGTTATCAAATTAAAGAAAACATGTTACCAAGTAGAAAAGGCTGACACCAGATGAATTATAAGTACATTAAACCTAGACACTGATTAGAAAATAGTTTACCAATCTTGAGGAGATTGTATAACAGAACATTGGTGATTGAAATAGAGCCCTAATCTTTTAAGGCCTGACTGGAAATATTCAGGTATTTCTCATCGGTCAATATCTGTAATCAAATAATTAGTTGTGTGTGTTGTTTGATACTCATTGGTAAAGGAAGAATTCGTACCAAAAAAGTTCAATCAGTAATGGTTGTGAGGCACCGAGTACGCCATTATTCCATACCAACTATGGTAGTTTGTTTCTTGACCTAGGTATGCTGCTCGAACTACTACTGGGAATGATAGATAGTGACCCACAATATCTCCTCCAGTTTCAAAACATAATAGGGTTGGTTCAATAGTTAGATTCATGGGTCCAGTGGAGAAGGAAATCCATATATTAGAAAGGGCCCTCCCCTCATTGGAAGTGTCCCCAATGCTAGAACTGCTTGTAATGAAGATTCTAGAACATCTAGCACTGCCTAATTTTTGTATATAAGAATATCATAGTATGAAGATAATGAAGGTGGCATATGTATGTGTGAAGAGAAATTGGAAATTGCATATCAAAGTAGAAAGTGAATGAACAATGAAGCTAATGAATAATGGATTATTAAGGAACAATCAAAGATTCAGAGCTATAGAGCACTAAATTGATTAGTATAATGGATACATAGTTTGAGGTAATGAATTGATGAGCATATAGAGTATGAATAGAATTTTTTGATGCATTTTTTAGAGATATTTTTTTATTATTAATTAAGGAGTAACCAAATTTTGTATAAGTCTCTTAACCGAGAATATCCTAACAGATCTTAATTGTAAATCTTTTAACCAAGTGCAATTCTTGGATTAGAGTTGTGAAATTTGTTAATAGAGTAGACTTAGCAGTCTTTATAAATCTTACCTAGGTTAATACCTTTACCAAGGTAAGCTATCAAAAATAGCTAAACATTGTAGCTCTAACTGAGAAACTTTGTTCTGAAGTAGTGAAGTGTTGTGTGTGTCATCCCCACCATAATTTTTATCCTCTAACAAGGATTTATGTGATACCAAAATTATTGTGTTATGTGATGATTATTATATGTTTTATTTATTTTCATGTGATGCATGAAAATGATAAGTAATCATTAAATGAATCTGAAGGAAATTTGGAAAATTTTAAAAGTGTTTTGAAGTACTAATTTGCCCCTCCCTGTCACTACTTACTTTTCCACACCTAAATCCAACAATTGGTATTAGAGCTCAGTCTCTTATTAAGGAGTTTAATCACTTGAGAGGAAATATCTAGAAAGATGGAAAGCTACAAGTACAAAAGAATAATTGATAGTATGGAATTAGAACTAAAGATGGCTAATGATAAAATTGAAGAATTAAGAAGAAAGATGAAACATTCAAACAACAAAAGGAGAGTACTTGCACTATAACTAAAATATAATCAAGATCAAGTTGAGGAACTAGAAGAAAAATTTGAGTGAAGAATGACTGATGAATCTAATGCTATCATATCAGAAATGTCTGAAAAGAATAAGATGCTTGTAGATCAAGTGAAAACACTGAAAAGAGAGAAAGAAGCACATTCGGTAAGGATGTGTGAAATTATGAAACAAAAAGGAAAAATTGGGGATGACAAAAAGACTAAAGAAGAAGAAAGAAGGAAAATGAATATAAAACTAGATGAGAAAGACAGGGAAATCATGAGGTTGAAACAAACTCACTATAACTTGATAGATCAACTTGTTATGGAAAATTAGGTTATTGCTAGGAAAGTCAGTGAGATTGCATAATTGAGATCTGAGAATGAAGACTTGAAGAATGATCTAAAAGTTGGGAGAGATGCTAATGAAATCATGAAAATAAATGAGGAATCATTGAAAATTATTCATGAATAAATAAGAAATCAAAGGCAACCTAATGACACCTCTAGACTCAGTTTCAATACAAATAGCACTACCGAGAGAGGTGAGTCCTCCAAACAAGAAACTAATTGTAAAAATGTTGATTCCCCACCAAATCCTAAGAAGCCTACATGTTATTGTTGTGGGAAACTAGGACACACAACTAACATCTATAGAAGAAAGAGAGTTAATCCTCCAAAATCTTTGAAATTTAAAGGTCCTTGTTATAATTGCAATAAGTATGGACATAAGGCATTTGAGTATAGATCAAGAATTGTGAACACTCGAAGGAAACCAAGGTTTGATGGTTACTATAAAAATTTCAAGAAATATGGTCACAAATCTAGAGAATGTTGGTCACAAAGGAAAATTGAGAAATAGGTCCCTAACCAACAAAATTTTGACAAAAAATGACACGGTCCTATAATACCATGGGATTTTAATATAAGGATTACTTGTATTGTATGCGGAATTTGTTCACATAGTTGCAAATTGATTCACGATGTATGGAATGAATAATAGGAAATCATGGAGAAACATGCTTGTTTCTGTTGTCATAGAGTCGGTCACCTTGCCAAGGAATGTAGGTACCAAAATAAGGATTCAACTAACGAGAAACTAAGTGAAAAGACTCTAGTAAACATCGATGAAATCTAAGAATAGATGAATAAGACTTGGAGAAGAAAGTCACAAGATGATGGAATAGAATTTGGAACTAGTGATGGCACCACATCCTCTGGATCAAGTGCACATATCTTCACTTAATCGGTCAAGTTATGAATAGGAGCTGATAACTTAAAGTTTATCTTAAATCGGCTCCTTAATTTCGTACAAAGATCCATATTGGCATATCTATATGCATTTACATAAGATTTGTGAAGTTATGAGTTCATATATTGATCGGTGTAGTGTTTGAGTTATGTTACTCCATTTGGTAAAGAAGAGTATAGTTCGGTTAAATGGTAAAGTAAAGTTAGGTCAAGAGCATTAAATGCATATTATAGCCATTGGAAGCCCTAATCTAAAAGAAAAACTATAAATAGAGGGAAAGATACTTCCTTCTTACTTTACATTTTTTTTAGCACATCTAAGTAGTGATAGATACGAGAACAAAGATCTATTTTTGAGCATTCAGTCAAGCATTATGAACATCTGCATGATCATCTGAGGTATTTCTAGAGTTCACCAAAATGAATTATGAGATTCTAATGCTATTTTATTAGAACCCTAGAATTTGTTGAGGTATTTTTGAGATCAAATGGCACCTAAGATATAGAAGCCAACCATAGTTGAGAATATTGACCCTATAAATCTGAAGTACAAGCTTCCACCCACTGTTTCCATGGAAATTGATAAAACTAGAGCCCTATCCTTGATCCCTCCAAGAGTTATTTTTATTGTAGACATTCGCGCCTTCATTAATTACAAGATCAAGGATATATATCAAGCTAAGATTAATGAATTGTACAAGAATTTGTGTGTAAATGGTAATCTAAAAAGTGATCACACACACCTAAAGACCAAGGGTTTCATGCAATGTATGTACCAACGGTATTCAAGCATGAGTGGATACGAATTGTATTAAGTAGAGTTCATGAAAAATTTATGTCGCTCGATAGGCCAATAAAGATAATTAAGGATGTTTTGCATGTTGTTACTATATTTTCGGTCGGTGATAGACTGACGGCCTACAAGAAGATGGATAAGAACAAACTCGGTGAGATGAAAAAAGATAAATGGGAC
This sequence comes from Chamaecyparis obtusa, assembly GCA_027943335.1. Taxonomy (NCBI): domain Eukaryota; kingdom Viridiplantae; phylum Streptophyta; class Pinopsida; order Cupressales; family Cupressaceae; genus Chamaecyparis; species Chamaecyparis obtusa. The sequence goes on along the minus strand of BSBK01010734.1, from coordinate 30,545 downwards.
AGAAGAGGCTTGAAACTATCTACAGTTGAGACCCTGAACTAAAATTTTCATAAAACATAATATCATACAGGGTATTCCAATCATGTCAGGTAGACAGTGTACCCTGTGGAGCTGTGGATATTGCATATAAAATGGTGAAGAAGGATATGAAGATTAACTTGTGCAAAACTCTACTAAAACAACTTGATGACAATATGAATACCATTCAGAAAGGAAATTCAAAAACACTGAAGTTTGGTCCCTTGTTCGTATGTATATTATTTTATTTTCAAAATTCATTTCCAATAGTCGGTGAAGTCACATGGAGTGTTGATAAAATCATAGTTTATCAAATTAGTGATTTTATTCAAAGCATGGGTGATAATTTCAATGTTATAATGGATGTCTATTTCAATAAATTCCAAGCTAGAATGCATAAGAGGTATAGGATTCCACCACAGTTAGTAGAAGATTTTAAAGATGATTTATGTTTTGAAGTGGACACCGATGTGTGTATCATAAGGTTAGTAGAGCCTAGAATTGGGTGGCTACCCCCAATGGCATATGAAATGAGCATAGATGTAGCCACGGTATAGATAAATGGACTATTGGAGAATCTAATGGATAGAACTTCAACTCGGTATGGAACCTATCAAGAGGTGAAGGAGAAACTATGAACAAGTATATTGATACCAAAGGAAATAAGGTAAAAAGGTAAAATAATTAGTGAATTAAATAATAAATTAGGTATTGTTGATGTTGATGAAGTGGAGGAAGTTTTTGAACATCTAGAGATGAAGGGGAATAAATTAAAAGATAAAAATGAAATGCCTAGTCCTGTTGGTGTAAGACTATTTACTCGATCTACCTCTACACAAAAAGGAAATAAGAATGTAGAAGCACATCCTGTAAAGAAAAAACTATATGTTAAAGAAAATAAGGCCACTGGGAGGTCAAGAAGAAAGTTGAATTTGGAAAAGGAAAGTGACACTGAGTCGGATGACTTGTGACAATTCAAAGTTGCATCGAGAAAAAAGTTGAGAAGTCTTGAATATTTTTTCAAGACACTTGAAAAGTATGGTGGACTAAAGGTCATGCAACAATTAAAATATGACACTAGGAATAATGAAGAAAAGGATAAAATAGAAGAAACAATCATTACCACACTATGTAAATTCAGGATGATACCAATTGAAGTTGTAAATTATATAGAAAGAGAATTGTATAAGAAAATAGATGCCAAATGGAAATATGCACTTGCTATTGAAAATGAGATGAGAGTGAGATCATTGGAAATTACAGTACCAAACCTCACTAAGAGAGGAATAAAGGACACACTTAATGAACAATCGAAAAGATTTCTAGTGAAGGGAAGAGAACTAAGTAGAATGGTTAGTCAATTGCAGGAAGTACAAAAGGATACTAATGATCTTTGGAGAAAGATCTTTTCCTTTGACCAACCGATAACTAAAGATGTAACAGATCGAGAGGATAAATCTAATCCAATTTGATTCATAAAAAATCAAGAAGAAATAATAATAGAAGACATTACCAAACAAGACCCTGATGAAATAGTGAAAGAAGATGAAAATGTAATAGCTACTGAGGCCATAGAATCAGAGGCCATGGATATAGATGATTTGGCTACAACAAGGTTATTGACAAAAGATCCTATAATCATACAAGTAATGGATTTTCTAGAGATAGAGGTGACTAATGCTGCACCTACAAATGTTGAGACTCCTCCCAAGATAGAAAAGGAAAATGAACCAAAAGAGACCTAAGAAAGGACTACAGAGACATAAAATACTCAAGGTCAGAATATAGAGTTAGTGATCCCCACCGAGACTACAGGTCAATAGGAACAATAGAGAAACATAAAATGTAATAGAGATAGAAAAGGTAGAAGAAAAGAAAGAGGAAAAACAAGAAGAGAAGAAACAAGAGGAGAAGAAGAAGGAGAAGGAAGATAAAACAAAAGTGACTTCAACACAATCTAATGCAAATAAGGCATCAAGTTCAAAGGGAAAATCTAAGAAAAGAAAAGTAGAAAAAGAGTTAGATATAAATGAGGTTACAGTTATATTGAAGCTTGACTATACTATCATGATCCCCAAATAACTCTTAGAGTTTTGTGACTTTTTAAAGAGGAAAGCTGAACAAGACAAGCTTATAGCTAAAAAGAAGAAAACTAATGTGTTGGAGAAGATTAAGAGCATTTTGAATGAGATTTTACCAGAAGCAACAATCAATGAAAAGGGAGATATAGAGTTAGTTAAAATAGCTTGTCAATCAAATCAATCATCCTAGAACTGACACAACTGTATAGCTAATGAAGGTTCATAGGAAAGGCATGGACACCAAGGTGATTGAAGAAGTTCTTCAATCAGTAGCATTGGATAAGGTAACTCTCTCCGAGTTAATCAATGCATTAGAAGAAGAGATGAAATCTATTCTTTCTATATTCCAAAAGATTTTTTTATTATCAAATTTTACAAAGGAAATAATGGAAAAGGATGACAATGTGGAAAAAGAGCTCACTGAGCTATTATCCAAGATTTCCACCAAACCAAAAATAATAACTGAATACTATGAGAATCTTAAGCACTTGATGGGGGTGAAATTTGAATTGAGAAAGGAGGAGAACTGAATCAGGATGGATCTCTTAGAACTCCAAATAGTTGTGTTACCAAACACTGAATCGTTGCAGAGGCAAATTAAGAAAGCTAAAGACCCAGTGAGCACACCAGATGTAAGTGCCATGGACAAAAAATTTAGTCTTACTACAGATATAAGTGAGTAGATAATAGTGTTGCAAGTAATATAGGACACCTTCAAGGCAAAATTGAAGGATGCACATGAGAAGTATAAAGGTATTTTTGATAAGATTCCCAAACCGAATACAAAGTAAGTAAGTATTTTGGAATTTTTGTTTAAAAAGGGGGAATATATAGAATAAGTAAAAAGGGGGGATACATATAGTATTTTGGAATGTGATGGATATATATACAAGGGGGAATATAAAGTTTATGTATATAGTATGGAGATGTACCAAAATTATTACTTCAGGGTGGTAATAAATTTTACCGAGGAAGAGAAAAAGACTAGGACAAAATTTTGTTTTATGACTTTGAAGATTTTGGAAGGTTTTTTAAAAAACATACCAAACTAATGCCAAAGGGGGAGATTGATACTCCTCGGAGTTAATTTTGTTGTCATTAGTTATGGGGAAGTCATTATGTTTGTCAAATTCATTCGATAAGGGAGAGAAGTATTAATATGATTTAGAACAACAAAGAGGGGGGGGGGGTGAATCAGTTTTTCTTAGGTCCTAATGTATAAAACAATCTCATAAACTTTTCTTTAAATTAGATCTAATAACCAAAAAAAACTCGGTCATCACTGATTCAATAATAGAAACATACAACAATGCAATTCACTACCCAGCTGTAACTTAACTTGTAAAACATAGAAATGTTCAAACCAAAAGATTCACACAAGTATTAACACCAGGATTTATAGTGGAAACCCAATTTGGGAAAAACCACTTTGTAACATGCTACTATTATTTTCACTCTTCTGAAGTGAGCTCGGTAAAAAGCCACCCTGTCAAAGGTTACAATACACACTATCAGGTGTGACCTGGTTAAAGGATTTAAATCACCCTGTTAAAAGTGAGCCTAGTCATAGGACTTACATACACTCCATTAGAATGCAACCTTGTTCAAAGGATTTAACATATGATTGTTAGGTCAACCTCTGTTAAAAGGATTTTGACTATTACAATGGTTAGAAAGTAGTAGCAATATTTATCTAAAAATATACAACTCACTTTGCAAATATCAAATCTGATTCCATACACTAATGTTGGTTTACTGACTTTGAAACTTTTCCATCTCCATCTCTAATCTGCTCAGAACTTTTCTTCAAGAAACCACCACAATTCTCCTTCAAACTTTTCTACTTATTCAGTCAATAAAACTTTACTGATCTTCCAACATTCTCTAATCACCCATGTACTTGCATATCCAGCACCTTACATATCCAAATGCTTAGGTTCCCTTTATATTTTCCTCAATTAGGTTAACTCATCTTATGTCCCTCAATCTCATTTGTAGATCTTAGGGTTAGGTCAGATTCATTGAATCTACCCGCTTCATGTTCTTTGACTCCTTTTCTAGAATCATCTCAAATCTCTTAAAGATTTACAATAAAAAAAATTTACAATGCATTTAATGCTTTCAAACAATCAATAAATAAAATCAACATGTTTTACATAATCCAAGAATTCAACAATGTCAGCTCCAAAATTAAATTCTCTTCAAATATAAAATTGTTGATGCTCAGTCAATACTATGATCAAACACTTGGTCTTCATGTAGAAAGCTCGGTCATTACTAAAAATATTTTCTCGGCTTACACTGTCTTCCTCGACAATTAACTGTTGTTCGGTCGACACTAGAATTTTTCTCGGCATATACTAACTCAGTCGACACTAACATTACTCAGCTTAAACATGATTTTTCTATTCTTTTCTCGGTCAAGCCTACCAATTTAGTCTTCAATCTTACTAGTATAAACAACACATTGTCTCATCATTGTGCAACATAATCAAGTACACTTTGTAGTATCAAGATAACTCGACCTTTTCCTTAGGTGCTATTGTTACCAACCTTTCCTATCCCCTTAGCAACACTCAAATAGATATAGTACTTTCCTAAGTAGCAACAATCTTACCAGTTAAGGTTTGACATCAATGACAATACAACAATTGTTTCAATTGCAATTTCCAACAATCTCCCTCTTTGGCATTGATGGAAACACCATATGATATCACCTAAATAACACATGGATTACCAACCAATCCAAAAACTTATATGTTCATCAGATAATTATTTATAATATCCTTAGCTTCAATTTGATTCAAAATCCTATAAGCCTCACTTCTGTGACCATCAGAAGTATTCAGATCTCCCTCTATCCTGAGCCTTCATTTTAGTTCATCATCCTTAGCTTTAGTCTCATGTGTTATCATATCAGTTCATCTCCCTCTTTGACAAAAATGCCAAAGCAGCAACTAAAACATACATCCATTAGATGTAGATAATATTTGTACAACTCAGTGTTTCTCCTTCTATCATCTTTCTTATGACTTATTCCTTATCTTTGCTTCTTTTCACAACTCTAGGCCAGCCCTAAAGTGTGACAATCTTCTGCATCAATTTGTCAAATTTTCTGTTGTAGTACATTTTATGCAGTGCTCCTAACTTGTCTAGGCAGCCTCAATTAGGGGAAGGACCCCTAATTGACTTCTCAAATACTCATGAGCTTCTCTGGGTAAAGCTTTAGTGAATATGTCTACTAATTGTTCTTTTCTATTCACATATTCCATTCGGACTTCTTTATCTTGTACTAATTCTCTCAAGTAGTGATACTTGATTGCAATGTACTTGGTCTTAGTGTGCATCACTAGATTCTTTGAAATATTGATAGCACTTGTGTTGTCACAAAAAATAACAATAGGTTCAATGATTTCTTCTTTCATGCCTATCAACAATTGTTTTATCCACACTAAATTTGAACAGTTTACTATAGCAGCAACATACTCAGCCTCAGCAGTAGATTGGAAAATGTAATTTTGTTTCTTTCTTGTCTAGGAGACTAATCTCTATCCAAGAAAGAAAGCTCCACCACTAGTGCTCTTTCTGACATCTTCATTTCCTACCCAATCAGCATCTGTATAAACTCTGACTTCAAATTTTTCATCCTTCTTATAATAGAGACCATAGTCAGCAATTCCTTTCAAGTATCTCATAATTCTTTTCACATCCATCATGTGTGTTTCCTTAGGATTGGTAGAGAATCTTGCCACAATCCCAACAGCTAGTGCAATATTTGGTCTACTATGTCCAACATACTGCAATTTTCCAATCATGGATCTATACAAAGTCTGATTCACTTCTACAACATCATCATTCTTAGATAACTTTTGTCTAGTAACCATAGGAGTTCCCACTGGTTTAGCATCTTCCATCCCAAATATTTTTAGTATTTCATTAACATACTTAGACTATGTAATGAAAATTCCATTCTTCCTCTGATATACTTGTAAACCAACAAAGAATTTGATCTCACCAAACATACTCATTTCAAATTTAGTTTGCATTTCATTTGAAAAAATTTTACATAATGCATCTTGTCCACCAAAAATAATGTCATCCAAAAAAATTTTGCCAACAGGATACCTTTACCTTCTTCATCTTTCATGTACAGATTGTTTGTGTCATTTATTCTTGAAAATCCAATTTGTATCAAGTAGTTGTGCAACCTCTCATACCATGCTCTGGGAGCTTGCTTCAATCCATATAATGCTTTATTCAATTTGCACACCATATGTCTTCTAGCTAGATCAATAAAACCTTCTACCTATTCTATGTAAACTTCTTCTTCTAGTATACCATTCAAAAATGCAGACTTGACATCCATTTGATATACCTTGAAATCTTTATAAGCAGCATATGCAAGCAGAGTTCTTACTCCTTCCAATCTAGCTACAAGGGAAAATGTCTCCCCATAATCTATTCCTTCTTCTTGTGCGTAGCCTTTGCATACCAGCCTAGCATTGTTCCTAGTGATTTCACCATTTTCATTCATCTTATTCTGAAACACCCACTTTGTTCCTATAACATTTTTGTTTTCAGGTCTCGGCACCAAAGACCAAGTATCATTCTTCTCAATCTGGTCAATCTCTTCATTCATTTCTTCTATCCAATCTTCATTCTCCAATGCCTCTCTAGTTGACTTCAATTCAAATTCACACAGTAAGCATGTTGGATCCTTAGTCTTACTTCTGGTCTGAATTCTAGTATTTTTGTCTCCAATTATCTGTTCATGCTTGTGATGTCTTCTTACATATTTTTCCAAAATAGGTTCAGCTCCTCTCTCCTCTATTTCATCATTTTCCTCAACAAGATTGTCAAATTCAACTTCTGAATGCTCGGCAACCTCTTCTTGATATTCAGCAGCATTTTCTTATAGCTCGGCATGTTCTTGTTCTCTTTCGGCACTATTTTCCTGATGCTTGGCAGCATCTATCTGTCGCTCGACATTGCTTACCTGAGACTCGGCATCAGGTGCAAGTCTGTTACTTGCCTCTTCTTCTTCCTCAATGTACACAAAAGATCTATAATCTTCTGGCTCTCTTTTGCTGTCAGCTTCATTTCTTTCTGCATACTCATCAATTTTGACATTCACACTTTCCACAATTTTGTTAGTGTTAGAGTTCAAACACTTATAAGCTTTACTTTTTGTGGCGTACCCTAGGAATATTCCTTCATCACTCTTAGCATCAAACTTTCCATTCCTAGTGTCTTTTAATATATAGCACTTACTTCCAAAGATTCTAAAGTATTTAACACTCGATGCAGGCTCATGCCATAATTCATAGGGTGTCAGATTTGTACCTTTCTTGATCTATACCCTGTTAAGAGTGTAAATAGCAGTGCTTATAGCTTCTTTCTAGTATTTCTGTGCCACATTCTTTTCAATCAACAATGTCCTTGCACAATCCAAGATAGATCTGTTTCTCCTTTCTGCTATACCATTCTATGGAGATGTTCTAGGTGCAGACATCTATCTTTTAATTCCTCTATCATTGTAGAACAAATTAAATTTATTTGATGTAAATTCTCCACCTCGGTCAGATCTAAGACATTTTAGGTTCCTACCTGTCTCCTTCTCAACTCTAGCCAAATACCACTTAAAAGATTAAAAAGCTTTAGATTTTTCTCTTAGAAACATTACATGCATCATCCTAGTATGATCATACACAAATAAGATAAAGTATCTAGCACCATAGTAACTTTGTACACCCATAGGTCCACAAAGGTCAGTATGAACCAAATCTAAAATGTTTTCAAAAGTAAAGGATTTTCTCTTGAAACTTGACTTTGTCATTTTTCCTAACTGGCATTCCTTGCACATCACATTCTTAGGTTTTTTCAATCTAGGTAGACCTCTTACCTTTTTCTTCTTACTTATCTCTACCAGATTGTCAAAGTTAACATGACATAGCCTATTATGCCATAACCAAATATCATCAAATTGTGCAATTAAACATGTTTCTTCAGATAGGTCAAGATAGAACAAATTACCTCTAGTCTGATCTCCACTTCCAATTAAATCTCTAGTAGCATTAAATATTTTAGCTTGCTTGTGATGAAATTCCACTCGGTAACTAGTTTTGTTAAGCTGAGCAACACTTAACAAATTATAATTAAGACCTTCAACCCAATATGAATTTTCACAAGATGTCTTATCAGTCAGTTTAATCAAACCTTTTCCTCTAATAGGACATGGTGCATCATTACCAAATTTTACACTTTTACCTCTGTAATGATGTAAGGTCTCAAACTTATTTTTGTCACTAGTCATGTGATGTGAACAACCACTGTCAATAATCCATTTATCATTCTTGTTCACATAAGATATCAATGCAGTTTTCTCATCCTCAACAGATTCATCTTTCATTGCAACATAGACTACCTCAATTTCAAAATCATCACTATCAGTGTCAGTTTCTTTTTCAGCAATGTAACAAGATTTCTTACCTTTCCCTTTGTAGTACTTGTTCCATCAGTGGTTTTTGTCATCTTTTCTATCTTTGTGTTTGCTTTTCCTTTCATCATCTTTATCCTTCTTGTCAGGACATCTAGCAGCTATATGACCAACTTTATTACATGCAAAACATATAATAGGGAGTTTACCTTTGTACTTTCCTTTTCCCCTTCTCAGTCTTCTAGCCATAAGAGCTTCTAGATCTTCCAGTTCTTCATCAGAAGTGTCACTATCACTTTCACTTTCATTGATGCATCTTTCTTTTTTCTTTCTTTGGCTTGTTTAGAACTAGTTGTGACTTGAAAGTAGATTCAACATTTTCAATGCTTCCAACAGTGAAATTATCATAGTTAGAGAGTTTAAAAGTAGTCAACTTACCAACCAAACTTTCCAAAGTAAGCACATTAGCAGAGTTGCATCTAGATTCCTGAATAGCTGACATCATAATAGCATATATAGGATGTAGGGTTCTTAGTACTTTCCCAATTATAGTTTCATCATCAATAGCCCCATTTGCTCCTCTAATAGCATTCACAACTTCTTTTATTCTACCACAGTATTGTGCAATGTTTTCACCTTATTGCATTCTCATTTCATCAAACTTACCTCTAAGACTCTCAGCCTTTGCTTTCAGCACATTTAAGTCACCACCATAAATCCTTGCAAGAGTGTCCCACATATCCTTAGCAGTTGTGCAATCTTTAATGTCCTCAAATTTTAGATAGCTTAGGGTAGATGCAATTTCCAACATTGCCCGATTATGTTCTTGTTTAGCTCTCATTTCTTTGGCAGTCAAAGGTACGATAGGTGAGACATAGTTATTCTCAATGTAGTAATTTAAAAAGTCACCAATACTGGCCAGATGCAGCTTCATCAAGATTTGCCATGCAGGGAAGTTTTCCTTGTTCAGCTTCGGTACCTCCTTCTTATACATCCTAATCATTTGCTTCAAACCCCTTTAAACTTGATTTCTGTCAACACTAATAATAAGAAACAAAGCTCTAATACCAATTGTTAATATGATTTAGAACAACAGAGAGGGGGGGGTGAATCAGTTGTTCTCAGGTCCTGATGTATAAAATGATCTTATAAACTTTTTTTTAAATCAAATCCAATAACCAAAACAAACTCAATCATCACTGATTCAAAAATAGAAATATACAACAATGCAGTTCACTACCCAGCTATAACTTAACTTGTAAAACACAGAAATGTTCAAACCAAAACATTCACACAAGTATTAACACCAGGATTTATAGTGGAAACCCAATTTTGGAAAAACCACTTTGTAACATGCTGATATTATTTTCACTCTTCTGAAGTGAGCTCGGTAAAAAGCCAACCCTGTCAAAGGTTACAATACACACTATCAGGTGTGACCCGATTAAAAGTTTTCAATCACCCTGTTAAAAGTGAGCCTAGTCATAGGACTTACATACACTCCATTAGAATGCAACCTTGTTTAAAGGATTTAACATATGACTGTTAGATCAACCTCTGTTAAAAGGATTTTGACTATTACAATGGTTAGAAAGTAGCAACAATATTTATCTGAAAATATACAACTCACTTTGCAAATATTAGATCTGATTCTATACACTAATGTTGGTTTACTGACTTTAAAACTTTGTCATCTCCATCTCTGATCTGCTTGGAACTTTTCTTCAAGAAACCACCACAATTCTCCTTCAGCCTTTTCTACTAATTCAGTCAATAAAACTTTACTGATCTTTCAGCATTCTCTATTCACCCATGCACTTGCATATCTAGCACCTTACATATCCAAATGCTCAAGTTCCCTTTATATTTTCCTCAATTAGGTTAACTCATCTTATGTCACTCAATCTCATTCATAGATCTTAGGGTTAGGTCAAATTCATTGAATCTACCCGCTTCATGTTATTCAGCTCCTTTTCTAGAATCATCTCAAATCTCTTAAAGATTTACAATAAAATGTTTTAAAATGCATTTAATGCTTTCAAAAAATCAATAAATAAAGTCAACACATTTTACATAATCCAAGAATTCAACAATGTCGGCTCCAAAATTAAATTCTCTTCAAATATAAAATTGCTGATGCTCGGTCAATACTATGATCAAACACTCGGTCTTCATGTAGAAAGCTCGGTCATTACTAAAAATATTTCCTCAGCTTACACTGTCTTCCTCGGCAATTAACTTTTGTTCAGTCAACACTAGAATTTTTCTCAGCATATACTAACTCGGTCGACACTAACATTACTCAGCTTAAACATGATTTTTCCATTCTTTGCTCAATCAAGCCTACCAGTTTAGTCTTCAGTCTTACTAGTATAAACAACACATTGTCTCATCATTCTGCAACATAGTCAAGTACACTTTGTAGTATCAAGATAACTCAACCTTTCCTTAGGTTCTATTGTTACCAACCTTGCCTGTCCCCTTAGCAACACTCAAATAGATATAGTACTTTCCTAAGTAGCAACAGTCTTACCAGTTTAGGTTTGACATCAATGACAATACAACAATTGTTTCAATTGCATTTTCCAACAAGAAGATGAGTCGATAAGGTAGAGAAAGTATTTGGTAAAATGAATAAGTAAATAGTGAATATCGGTAAAGAAGAAGCAAGTATAGACACTGAATGAGGTAGAATTGAGCACCAAGAACCAAATTTTATCGAGCACCAAATCGAGAAGAGTAAGAGGTTACCAACTTAAAGAAAATGTGTTACCGAGAAGAACAGGCTGACACTAGATGAATTCTAAGTACATTGAACCTAGACATCGATTAGAAAATGGTTTACCAATCTTGAGGAGATTGTATAACAGAAATTGGAGATTGAAATCTAATGATTACACATGATTACAAGGTAAGTTCATCCAATGATAATTAAGGATTAAATATGCATTCAAAGTGTACCCAATGCTAGCACCGCTTGTAATGAAGGTGGCATATGTAGATTGTGTAAAGAGCAAGTGGAAATTTCATATCATAGAAGAAGGTGAATGAACAATGAAGCTACCAAATAATAGAGTATTAAGGAACAGTCAGAGATTCATAGCTACCAAGTATTGAATTGATTAGTGTAATGGATACATAGTTTGAGGTAATAAATTGATGAGCATCTAGAGTCTGAATAGCATTTTTTGATGCATGTTTGACATACATTTTTCTATTACTGATCAAGGAGTAATCAAATTTTGTATAAGTATCTTAATCAAGTAGATCCTAACAGATCTTAATTGTAAATCCTTTAACTAGGTGCAATTATTAGATTAGAGTTGTGAAATATCTTAATAGAGAAGACTTAGTAGTCTTTAGAACTCTTAATTGGGTTAATTACTTTAACAGGGTAAGTTGTCAAAAATAGCTAAACATTGTAGCTCTAACCGAGAAACTTTATTCTATAGTAGTGAAGTGTTGTGGGTGTCATCCCCACCACAATTTTTATCCTCTAACAAGGAATTTTGCGATACCAAAATCATTATGTTATGTGATGATTACTATATGTTTTATTTATTTTCATGTGATGCATGTAAATGATAAGTAATCAGTAAATGAATGTGAAAGAAGTTCAAAAAAGTTTAAAACTATTTTGAAGTACTAATTTACCCCTCCCCTCTCATTACTTACCTTTCCACACCTGAATCCAGCATATGTATGTGAGAAACAAAGATTTGAAGATGATATAGTGTGATTCTATTTTGGTATATTTGGAAGGGGTGTGTAAGAAGAAGGAAGTTGAGTGACGTATTGTTGTGTTACAAGGAGAAGGCCTTGCATACTATGTTGGAGAGGTTTGGTTTATATTACCAGAAGGTATGTATCAGATATCTTCTATCAATGATCAGTGTGCTTTCAACTAGAACTATTTCATGCATAGATAAACATAATTCTATCAGTTCACTTTTTTTCAGTAAAATGTTTTTTGATACATCTTTTGTATAAAGGTAGTTAGTTTGATTGGTAGTTAGCTAACATATAGTGAGTAAACTGGTAGTGAGCCGTTGTAAAAATTAGCTAAACCAGTGTCACCTTAACTAGTGTTTAATTTCATGACAATTGGCTTCTTCGTGGTCTTTTCTAGTTTAGGTTTCCACGTTATATTTGGTGTTATGGTGTTATGGTGTTGATTGTTCATGTTTTTTAATTCTTTTATCAATCATAATTATTTGGATGGTTTATCTTCTTATCGACTCAATAAAAATTTTAGAAAGTGTTTTGGACTAACTGATTCACCCCTCCCCTCCCCCTTAGTTATTTGACCTGTTCAAAAATTGGTATCGGAGCTCAGTCCCTTACAGATAGAGTTCAACCATTGGAGGGAGGTCTTGGATGTTTGAATAGATGGAAAGAGAGTATTATTCTAATAAGGATTGGAAAATCATGATGAGAGACATTAAAAGTACCAAATCAAATAATGAGGAGTGTAAATAAAACCTGAAGGAAGAAATGCATGTATCAATAAACTGAGGGATTTGATATGTAAGTTTAAAGAAAGGCACAAAGAGGTCAATCAGGAATTAAAGGAATCAAAAGAAAAGGTGATAGAGATAGAAAAAAAGCTGAAAGACAAGAAACATACTGAGGAATTTATCAAAGATGGGTTAAAGAAGGAAATGGAAGGTTGTAAGAGGACCGAAGAAGACATGAAGATCACCATAGAGGAATTGAATAAATCTAAAGAGAATCTCAAGGATATCATTAAGATGAAGTCAGATGAAAATGAGAAGATGGATTAGAAATTAAGGAAGTTTAGATCTAAAGAAAAGGTTTGTGAGAGTAGCACTATTTTGGATCAACTTTTAGCCCTACAGAAGAGTCACAAGGATATAGAAGGATTTGGGTTTACTGATGAATGTTCAAATTTGAAGGACAAAGGAAAATAGAAGGTAATTAAAGAAGAAATGAAATCTTACACAATAGGCAAGATCAAGAATCCAAAGACGTTTATTAGAATATTTTCGGTAAGGCAACTAAATTCTCAAAGATACTTATCTTTTAATTGAACTAATGTCACATTTGTAATATTTATGATCATAAGGATTTTGAATGTAAGATGAGGAAAGAATAGAAGGTTCAATGCTTTAATTATCATAAGCTTGCTGATATGGAGAAGTAATGCATAATTTAAGTTTCTAATTCAGTTAAGAAGAGTGGAATGAATAATATCATTCATGGGAATTTCTATATGTGTCACAATTATGGTCACAAGGATAACTAATGAAAGTCTAGGGTTCACTTAGTGAGATCATGTAAGAGGAATGTGAATTGTTTCAAATGTGGACAGGTTGCTCATTATGCTAACACATGCAGATCTAGTGGTACTATGATAAATACTAGATATGGTAATAATGGTATGGTTTCAAGTAAATATCAGAAGGCTAACATGACATGGAAGAAGAGAGATGTTTCTAGTGAAGATAACTACATGTGGTACTGGATCCATTTACTAGATCTTTCAGTAACTAAGTTGAATGATTTGGCTCAAGGGGAGTATTAAAATGCTATAACAGTCACTTCCCCTAATTTGAGGAGATATTGGTTGCAACTATCTTATCTCTGAAATGATGGTTGGATAAGTAATGATTATAGATATGATGGTTCATTGATATTTGTAGTATGATCGGGTTACATCATTTATATTTAATTTTTTATAGTAAAAGAAATTATAATGGTTTGCATTTATAAATGTGAATTTTTCAAATCATTTGGCACTATTGCAAGAAGAAAAATCAGATTTTTTAGCTAATCTTAAGAAAGGTAGAAGATTAATTCTCAAAGTGAAATAATGGAATCTCAATTGGTTTCTCATAGTATAGATGTGATCGTATCAAGGATGTTAAAGAAGGATACAATAGAGAAATTTGATCATGGTAGGATCAGACAACTAGAATCAAGACTATTATCAGATGAGTTGGAGAGGGTTCAAAATCTTAGATTGGATATATAAAGTGAATTTTCCTAGTTTGGCAACAACAAACTTATCATGTTTTTGCTGAGTCAATTTCAAGATGAAAACCTAGTGTTGGACAAGTCCTACAAGGTGACAAAAGAGGTAATGGAAGACATAACGGGATTGTACAATATTGGTACCATATTAGGAAAGATGATGATTAGTTACAAAGAGGTAAAGGAGTTGACTAATATTGACCTTGATCAGCGTGCATTTCTAATAAATACCCTTGAGGATCCAATGGTGAGGTATGTTGCCTATTGTATTTCCTATAAAATTTAGTTTTGAATGTGTGATGATGCCACTTGGACTATGATAGTATACATTTCTCACCAGATGGTTAGAGAAGGGGTTCAATTTGATATGTGGAGAATTTTGTTGGATAATTTTTGTAAAAATATTAAGATGTATGTAGAAGATGGTTATGGATTTCTGTTTCGATCTTTGGTTTTCTGATTAGTATTATATTTCTTGATATCTTTAATGGGTAATGAAAAAAATTTAGTGGAGGATCGACATTCCTATCAATAAATAGATTTATAGATACCTAAGGAATTTGGAGGATAGTGCATATGCTTGCAAAGTGTATTTCACTTCATTAAAGATAAATGTTTTTTTTTATTTGATTATTTCAATTTTTGTGAGTCATGGTGAGGAGGGTTCCCCTCTAGAACCTAAAATAAGACAATGCTAAGGAAAATAAGGAAACATAAGAGAAAAAAGAAGAATAGATTGAGAAAAATGTAGTTTCTCTGTCAAATTCTACTTCTATAGATTCTAATGTGGTTCAGTCTTTTCTAGAAGATGGGTAATTTGATGATATTGTTGAAATGTGGATTGGTTTCTCTTTAGTGAGAAGAACAAAGATAGAGGAATTATTGACTGATCACTATATCAGTAAGAATATCATGGTTTCTAGTATGTATAGTATTATTCCAGTAGAGTTTTTTAGATATATTGA
This sequence comes from Chamaecyparis obtusa, assembly GCA_027943335.1. Lineage (NCBI taxonomy): Eukaryota > Viridiplantae > Streptophyta > Pinopsida > Cupressales > Cupressaceae > Chamaecyparis > Chamaecyparis obtusa. Next base: position 15,051 of record BSBK01010734.1, on the reverse strand, counting down.
GAGAAGATTATTGTAGAGTGGAGCTGATTGTAGAAAGTTTAAGGATTCTATTGATGAAAAACAAAAGTTACCTAGATTAATTCATGAGACCAAGAAATGTATAAAGGAAATTTTGGATATATACATGTATTATCTTCAGTGGTCTGTTGTTTTTGACAACTTTAGAGGTATAATTGAAGCTATTTAGACAAGATTGAATGAGTTGGGAAAGAAATATGATTATATCAAGGACATAAAAGGAAAATAGAGGATAAGAGTTGGTCAGTTACAAGGAGAAATTTTGTAGTTACAGAGGCAAAGAGAAGATCTGGTGGAGACGTTTTGGTTGGTAAAGGACTTGGTTGAGGTTAATTTGGATCATGTCTCTAGTATCCTTGCTAATGCAAAGAATTATTAATGGAGGATTTATTTTCTAGACTAGATTTCATCTTCTGATATGTTTGTGGAGCATGATAGTCGATACCCACAGATGGGTGATGTTGTTGCTGAGTGGAAGAGGAATATCCTAATCATTAAGGAAATGTATAAGAAGGTATTTAATGTGAAATCTATTGTGTTTGTTTAAATTTTTTAAATTATGGTTTTTGGCCCTTTGTCATTGTGGAGAAAAGGAGGAGAGAAAGAGGAAAACAAAAACATTAATGAAGTATCTACTCAGGGGGAGGTTTTGGATGTTTTGAATGTTCTATGATTTTGATATTTTTCCATCAATACCAAAGGGGGAGATTGTTAAACATGTTGAGATGTTGTTGGCATTGTTCTCATTGATGTCAAAACATCCATACTAGTTTCTTGGCAATATCAGTTGGTTGTTGGCAATATTGATTGGATGTTTTTAGTTTTTAGTATAGTGTTGGTATGATATCAAGGCTTCATTTATGCATGCACAATATATTCAATACATAAAAAATTTATGTATGGTTTCAGGTTTACTTGTTTCTAAAAATGGAATACATCTTCTGGTACATCTATATGTTTTCATGTTCCTCCAAGTATTGTTACTACTTGGACATTCATTCAGTTCAATAGATGATTGTCAAGTAATGGTTATATCTTTTTCTGTACAAGTTTCATTTAGTTTCATCCATCGGTTGGTTTAGATTTTTTTTTTATCAAGTTATGGACTTGGTTGTAGTGTTCTGAAAGTTCCATAATCTTTTGGTAATTATGATATGAAGTGTATGTATCTTAAGGGAACCCTATATCTAGGTCCTATGGAAATGTGTTGTAATGATTTATTAAGTATTTTCTAGATTTAGGATTGGTGGTAGCATGTTAAATGTAATTGTGATATCTTTTGTTGTGTAGTTGACATGTATTTTAATTGGGCTAACAAATTTGGCTACCTTATCAAATGTATATATAATAGATATATCTTGTGTATCTTAGTGGGAGTCAGAGAGTATGTATATGTATGTGATAAATAGAGACCTAAAGGTGATATAGTGCAAGTCTATTTTGGTATATCTGGCAACAGTGTGTAAGTAGAAGGAAGTTGACTGCAGTATTGTTGTGGTACAAGGAGAAGGCCTTACATATTATGTTGCAAAGGTTTTTTTTATACTAGTAGAAGGTTTGTATCACATCTCTATTGTTGGTGATTACTGTGATTTCAACTAGAACTATTTCATGCATAGAGAGATGTAATTCTATCAGTTCACTTTTTATTTGTAAAACATTTTTTAATACATATTTTGTATAAGGGTAGTTATCCTGATCGAAAGTAATCCAACCTGGAGTGAGAAAACTAGAAATGAGCCCTTGTAAAATTACCTTAAGCGGTGCTTAATTTCATGAGAATTAGCTTCTTTGTAGTTTTTCATATTTTGGATTTCCATGTTATATTTGGTGTTATGGTGTTGATTGTTCCTATTCTTTAATCATTTTATCAATCATAATTATTTGGATGGTTCATGTGCTTACTAGTTTAGTAAAAAATTTAGAAAGTGTTTTCGAATAACTAATTCACTCCCCTCTCTATTATTTTACATGTTCGGCAATACTTACATAAATAAAGTACTCCATACTGGAAAGAATATCATGTGATAAAAAAAAGACCACACAATATAGAAAAAGTTAATCCTTAGAAAGGAAGGAGAGATTGAGAAATGAAACATTCCCCCCCAAGAGTGAAGGCAAGGGAGAAGATAACCCATTATATACCCTATGTGCTAGATCTTTCATAACATGCACTTTCAAGCAAGCATAAGGTTGCAACTCAAGATGTAAATCTCCTAAAAAAGAGAAGATCCTTGCATAAAACAACAAATTCATGCAAGAAAGGACATTATAACATAAAAGAAGCAAGTCCACAAGGGATATTAGATGTATTGGAACAGAAGAGAAAAAGAGGAAGGAGGATCAAGAATACACACCTTCCATATTCCTAGGTAAGGGAACACTTAACAAAGGATGGCACATTATGCTCCCTAAGTGAAAGTTTATTTATCATAGACATGCGCTTTCAAGAAAGCATAAAGTTGTAACTCAGGATGTAAAAATCCTAAAAAAGAGAAGATCCTTATGTAAAATGACAAATCCATGCAAGAAAGGATATCATGTTATAAAATAAATGAGTCAATAAAGGGAGAAAATGGGTCCCTAGGATAAAAAGGAGAGTGAAATAGTACTCTTTCCCCCCAAGTGAGGAAACAATGAATTAGGACTATTATATTTCTCACAAAGTATGGTTGCACCTAAAATTACACCACCATAAATGGAAATGAGACCTCAAAGGATAGGCTAGCAATGTCACATAGTGAGGAGAAACATAATAAGAACCTAGATGTTATTTAGAATGGTCATGACAAAGTTTCCATTTACTGTTACATGTCATTTGAAACGTACCATAATCAATTAATTCATGAATTTTACACCTCAAATCATAACATTCATTATTCTTATGGCCACAAATTTGATGATACATACAAATGGAAGAATTATTTGAGTAATTCAGTTGGCTTTAAGGAAATGAAAAAATATTCTCTTGTTGTGATGAGAAATTAGGAAAATAATTTATAAAATGATTGGCCAAATCATGGGAAGGTTGGTTCAACCTAGAGTTTCAATTCTTTGTTGCACACATCCTATACCATTCCATTAGGATGTTTTGATGTATCAAAAATTAAAGGGGCTCTTTTAGGTGGAATTGGGTTAAATTTTAAAGAGACCCAATCAATATCTATACATGTTTTAGAATAAGGTGTTTGGCTCTCAAATTTAGTGATTTTGTCTTTGTTATAGAAATTTGGTGTGAAGTCTAAAGTTCCCATATCATCATCTTGAAGATTTGATTATTAGCTTGTTTATATTGGAGAAAGAATTGAAAAAGTATTTGAAAATGGCATATGAAAAGTGTTGACTTGATTAGGTTCCTTATGCGCTAAGGTTAGATTTCTAGAAGGGAGGACATCAAGGATATTATCATTTTAAGAATTGTTGTTATATGTGTATGGTAGTGCATGATAATCGGGTTGCCTGGCACCTTTTACAACAAACACTAATATTTTTTTACGGGTATCTTGAATGGTATAAACTTGGTTACATTCTCTGTTATCAAAAAAATCTTTTAGAAAGGAGAGAGCATCAAGGATATCATTCTCTACCTCTAAGGTAATTGTAGAAGGAAAATCATAACTCAGTAATGCTTCATCTCTAGAGGGAGGATGAGTGGAATAGATAGGAGGATAAGTTTCATTAAGGGAATTGTCAAGAAAATCATCATCTTGCACAAAGGTACTCTCATGTGGTAGATTCACATCAAGAGAATAATAAACATAATTGTACATTGGTTCATCCCAAAGTGGGAGGCCATTGAGAGGAGTTTTAAAATTATGTTCTTGCATCAATATGTCCAGGTGAGGGAGAGAAGCTTTGGGAGAGGAATCATTGAGATGTTCACAAAGGGGATCATTGTAAACCCTAAATCCTTCTATAACATTAATTAAATTCTAGAAAAAGGAGATTTTAGAAGGTGTAGAGGAAGAATTAGTAGAGATTAGGTCATCAAGGACTTCATCCATCATATCAAAATATTTTATATTAAATAGATCATCAAAATATGGAAATCAAGCATTTTGGAATGAAAAAAGCTACTCTTATGGAACAAAGCATAAAAATAAATAATCTAAAGATACATAATAATGCATAAAAATAAAATATTTTAAAATATTTTATTATTTTTAACATGTAAATGCAAGAATGAATCTATGAACAATATGCAATTTATATGTCTCTTTATTTTTATTAATGAATGCAAAAAATAAAACTGAAAATCATATTGAAAGGAAATATAACAGAAAGAAAATAAAAAAGAAATCCAAGTAAGTTTATTGATTGAATTAATGTTACCATGAAAGATGAAGAACTTTAGAGAGAAATCACCCAAATGAGAGTGGAGACACAAAATATTTTAAAATGGGAAAATAAAAAGAACAACCCCTTGTGTATTGTGTGTGTGTGTGTGTGTGTGTGTGTGTGTGTGTGTGTGTGTGTGTGTGTGTGTGTGTGTGTGTGTGAGAGAGAGAGAGAGAGAGAGAGAGAGAGCAATATATCATTGAGAAGAAATAAGAGGAGAAGCATCTCTTAAATAGAGATGAGGATAGGATTTACAAATTAATGCACAAATATACATGAATGCCCCCATTTATAATATGTGTGTGCAATGTGTCAACATATTCTTAAGGAGGAAAACTAAAACTCTTTAATAAAGGAATAAAAAGAAATGGCATGTCCTTGAACACATGTACTAGAGGACAAATTACATGTAGGAATTCCAAGGGAATATCCCAAATTAAATACAACCAAGGAAAGATTAATATTATAACACATACAAAGGATATCTAGACACTAGAAGTATGTAAGAAGAGTTGGGCTCACCAAAATAAAAAATAAAAAATAAATGCAAATACGGTAAATCAGCTCCTCTTTTCACAATTATACATTAAGAAGAAAGATTCTCCCAATAGGCTCAAGAGGTGACTCAAGAACTAAATGGGGGCATCGATCCTTCTCTAAATATGTGATTAGTGGAAGTGAAAAGAGAAGATGTAATGCAGATGACAATTTAGACAAGTTACTAAAAAACTAAAAATAACAGACTAAAAATAAGTAGAAATGTACAAAAATGGAAACCAAAGCATAGATCTGACATGTGGATGAAATATGAGCTGAAAATGTAGGGAACGGGGTGGGTACTCACCCTACATCTAGGGATAGAACATCAATGGCATTATGTATGTAGTGATTTTGGCTAAAAACAATTGGGTTGCTCTGTCTGGTCCCGATCTTCCCAAATATTGTCCAACAACTCTATAAAATGCTTTTGCACAAATAAAACATGGGAAAGAAGGTTGAATAATGGGGTTTTCCTCATTCAATCCCCTATTTAGGAATTAACCATAAAAATTAAAGGAAACTATATAATGAAAGATGAAATAGAATCTAGATCTGAATTATAAATTACATCATGTCTTGATGATGCAATGCCTCTTCAGATGTGATCGCAAATATTGATCCAAAAGAAAATCATGAAATATAGACCTTGGATGATGGATATTATACTTTTCAACAATTCTTGATGAAGAAGAAGGAAGAATGCTTTGAAAGGTTGAAGACTTGGATGCTCAATTATAGATGAGATCTTGAACTCTAATTTCTTGATTGATCATGAATTCTTGAAAAATTGATAGTGAATTATTTCCCTTGATAATGGATACCAAAATAAGGAGAGATATGGGGTTTTATATACTAAATCTATCATTTCAAGGGTTTAAACTTAGGCATGCCGACCAGAGGACCAAAACTCCTAATATCTTGATATAGGGCCCCAAGCCAAATTTGGCCCCCAATCTTCAAGGAAATAATTCCAATGGAATTTTGTACCCTAGAAAATGAGCCAATATTTAAACAGGGTATTGGGAAAATAGGGTAGGTGTAGGATTCTTGGGTACAACTCAATCTGAGGTCGCAAAAAGTTATGACGGTCATAAATAGGGATATAGGTCCTAGGTGATGAAATGAATTACTTGATTGGAGGAAATATAGAGCAACACGCTTAGAAATAAAGACTAACCTCAATTTTTGAAGAAATAGAATCAATACAGGACTTGTAATATTAATTTGAAGATTTGATGAGCATTAAGAGAGTGTGAAATCAATGTGGGAACCCATCCATACCAAAATGGGGCTAATATGAGCACCTAACTAAGGGTGCTTACTTTTTATGATGGTACAATTTGTACATAACATGACAATAAAAACATTGAAAAATAATGTTGGAGTATAACCTAACTATAATTACAAATCATAATGTGCTTGATATTTTCTCTCTTTATTCTTTGATAAGATGACTCAAGATTATAATATTCATTAGGCTTTGTGATGGAAAAGGGAGACATATCTATATGAAACTAACACCTTTTCATAATAATCATTTGGGTTGAGATTAACAAGGTCATTTTTGTTAAGAGCCTAAGGCTGACATTTGAATTTGAAATTTTTGTGCATGTTTCTTGGGACACTAATGTTGGGCAATAGAGTCTTGGAAAAAATTTCAATTCAAAGGTCTCGGCACTAGGATATTTTACCAAGTTTTCCAATTAGAACCCAAAATAGGTGCATTTACACATAATCAATTAGATATTAAAAAAAGTGTTAAACCTAGTGTGAAATTGTGAGTGGCAACCATTTACAATACTACAAGGACAATTAGTGAACACCAATGATGTAGAGAAAAGTGGAAAAGACTCAAAGATTCTCCAAGAAGTCTTCTAATGACTCCTTATTAGAATAAGATCATGCAGAAGGCCCCTTCAACAAGGCTCAATGTGAAGACCCAACCCACTTGATTAAACCAACCAAGGGTTAAAACACTACCTCTCACTTCCACTAGACTCCACACCATTTAAGTGCTCAAATAGGGTTACATATTTCCCACCTTGCAACCAAACCATCTAAGGGTTTAAACATGATCAGAATATCTTGAAAATTAGTTTTAATACCTTTCTTGACAAGGTTTTGGTGCCCAACTCTTAGTTCCTCATTCTAGGCTAGAAACCTAGTAGCCCACACCAGTGAGTAATCCAAGTTTAACTTCCCACTTTCCTAAACAACTTGCTAAACCATTGAGGGTTTTAGATACCCTTTTCCAAATTTATGTAACATTGGTCAATCTTGGTTGTTGGTTCTTTGGAACATTCTTTACAAAACTTGATTGTCTTTGTTTTTATACCAATTTGATAGGGAAACTCCTCCAATAACTATCCTACTTCTTCACTAAGTCTATTTTTAGACTTCTTGGGGCTTCTCCACTCTTAGAACCCTATTACCTCAGGAGGTTCACTTTTCCATCCTCCTGCACTCCTAGATTTTACCTACCAATTCAAATTTCTTTCTTCTCTCATGAAATCACAACCATAAGTCCATCCACAAGCCACTTGTATGTCTCCTAATTACCTTGCAGTAGTCAAGGGCTCTTCTTTATTCTATTCACTCACTAAACAACTCTTCTGGACCGGTCTAGCATTTATATTCCTTAGTACTAACAATAAGAGCTTGTGCAAGTTTTTTTTGACACTCTTCCCTAGCTAGACTATAGCCAAGCTTGCCTAGGGTAAGAGAATTTCATATGCCTGCATCCCTACTAGAAAAATTTAAAAAAAGATAAAGAATATAAAGAGGCTCCATTTATTATATGCACAATGTTGACTAGGAGAGATCAAATGGAAGCCATTATTTATAGCTTGGTTATTCCTCAGAATCCAACCAAGTAACAGGACTATATCTACTTGAAAGAAACAACACTACAAATAGAAAGTGAACACACAAGAAATTGACTAAAGGATTTGATTAACTACTGTTGGAAAATTACACACTACAAACAAAAACAATTCTACAAAAAATAACACTCCAATGGAATCCAACTAATTTCAATTGATTACTAACTCTATCCAACTAAATCCCACCCTCACAACCCATAATCCCAAGGTCTTATATCAGCGTTGGTTTGGTTACAAAAACTACCAAGATCCAACTGATTCTTCCATTCTGCATACATTGGAAAAACATACTTATTAGCATATCATACCCCGATGATATGATCAGGGATCGGTCTAACTGATTTCAAGCTTCTCCATAAAGCCATGTCTTGTCAAGGATCGACATACCATAACCCAATGCCTCATATCCAGTTGGTAATCCATCAACAAAGCTTATCCTGATGTCTTCATCAGGGGTCGGTCTAACTCGAAACTCCCTATGCCGATAGACCAAGTTTCTCTGATGGATATTGTCAGCGAGAATCCACCCAATGTGCACTTTGGCATGTCTTTCTAATGCTCAACATGCCATAAAATGATGCCTCAAATATGGTTGGTCATCCATAGGTAAAACCCACTCCAACAACTTCATCAAAGATCAGTCTAACTCAAATGGCCCTTCTCTGCTAGTGCAAGTCATGTCAATAAGCAATGCCGACATGACTCAACCTAATGTTCACTTCAGCATGACTCAACCCAATATTACCATCAGCTATCAATCTGACTCAAAATGTACTTTTTCGCTAGTAGAAGCTATGTTGCTAAGTGTTATCATTATTTCTTCATCAATGATCAGTCTAACATAACCCAATGCTCCTTGGAAACTCTCTTCAGCACTCTTCTGCTAACCACTGAGAAAAAACCTATGTACATTCTGGAAAGCACATCAAAATTTGGGGGCCAATTAGCTAACCCCTAGGTGCTCCTTCACCATACTCCTAGGGTGGAAAATAAATCCATGTCCCATGGAGGAGGTGACCTCTTTCTGGTCTTCCAATTTGTGGGCACTAATTGGTGAATACCAACAACACAAAATATTAGGGAAAACAAATAGTCCTTCATCTTGACCATGGGTTTGAACATAGCTACATCATGCCATTTTGATCTTGCTTGACATGTCCACTATTCAGGTGCTTGTATCATAACATGTGGGTTGCCCCCTATGATCAAAATGTGGGTCATTGGTTGATCAGTACTTGTCATTGCATTTTTTGTATACAGCTGCCTTTGTTGAAGGTGTACCCAACATAGGTACTTATCCAAGTCATCACCAAACTTCTATGACTCCTTTTTTGGAGGAGTTTCCCAATCTAGAACACTTTCTTGACCCTTTACTACAACCTCAATCTTCATCATATGTTTTCCCTCCTTTAGCAAAGTGAACTCAATATGTTGTTGCTTCTTAAACCTCTGGTCCATTAATACTTCTACAAGTGGCTTCATCTGAATACCAAGTGTTTGCAAGTGACACACCTTTGAGGTTACCCATGCAACCTTCTTTTTCACCAATGCTAAGGCCTCTTCACGACCCACAAAACCAACTGGAGTCTCTTCTCTTGAGACCATACCAAATATTACAATCTGACTAACTTTCTCTATATGACATCCTTCTTGGAATTCAACCACTCCTTCATTCTTCTTTAAGGTTATTTCATCTTGAGCATTCATAGGGCCATCAACATAATACCCATGCAGTCCTACAACAAAAGAGTTAAAAAACAAAAATATCATCACTTCATCATGTGATCTCTCCATGCTTGGAGAAGATGCAGTCACCATGGTCTTCGCATGACTAATACTTGTTATAATTTCCTTCTTAGTCCCTTCCTTTGAGATGATTATTGTATCCATGAAAGTATTCAAACCATCCTTGTGCCTTTGTCCTAGGCATTCTTCTCCTACTCCAAACTGACATTTCCATCCTTCATCAATGGCTTCCAACTCCTTTGCTAGGTGTTATTTCTTATCAAGTCCCTGAGGACGTACTTTCATGTCATGGTCAGAAAATTTCACTATTTTCTCACAACCAACTCCTTCTAGGATCTTCTTCTCTACAATCACACATCTATTGCATTCATTAGCAACACACTCTATAACCTTTTGGTCAACTTCATGAATCCTTCCATACTGAGGTTCATTCACCACCATCTATTTTGTATTCTTCGCTTTCATATCTGACTTCTCCTCTGGTCCTTCCAATGGACAACTCTCCACATTGTTTGCAAATAGGACTGCCATTTGGTCCTTATCTTCAACTTCCTCTTCAAGATACTTCTTCTCCAAAGAATCCCCTCTTATCAAATCTACAACCTCATCATATTCTTGTTCCTCTTGTTGTTGTTAGTTCAATAGCTCATCGCTCATTTCTTGGTCTAGGAGTTATCTCATCATCCTCTTGGTTTCCATTATCCTAGCTTCATTTTCCTCTATTCTTTTCCTTAGGTTTCTCATCTCTTCTAGTGCTTGGTCTCTCTCTTTCTTTCTTGCTTCTTCCTTCTTCTTTTTCTGTACTTCTTCTCTTTGCTTGCTTTCATAAGATTTATAGGCTTTGTATGCCTCAAGGATTTCCCTCTCTTCTATTGTCAAATTCATATTGACTATCTCTACCAACTTATAAGGAAATAATTTAGAATGAAGTCAACACCATTACATCCTTTGTATGACTTTTCTACCTTTATCCTCAATCAATCCTTCAATTACTCCTACCAGTAGAGCTTAAAATAGTTCCAACTCAAACATTTTGTATATACACCATTCGTCATGCTTCTTCTTTACACAACCATCAACATAATACCATCTTACCCACCCAAGATCCTAGAAGATGATCTACCACCCTTCCTCAGTGGTCTCTCTCTCTCTCTGCACCTTCTACCCAACTTCATCTTGGTGGAGACAATACTAAAAACCCCTCTCAGGCCTGTCACACACACAGACCTTCATAGACTTCTTCCTTACTACAGCTTTGATGGATCAATCTGCAACCAAACAACTTAGAAACCCAAAAACCAAAACATATTTACCAATCTGGACCTTTTGTTGTGCTTTGATACCAATTTGATGTGGATAAAAGTGGAAAAGACTCAAAGATTCTCCAAGAAGTCTTCTAATGAGTCCTTGTTAGAATAAGATCATGCAGAAGGCCCCTTCAACAAGGTTCAATGTGAAAACCCAACCCACTTGATTAAACCAACCAAGGGTTAAAACACTAGCTCTCACCTCCACTAGACTCCACACCATTTAAGTGCTCAAATAGGGTTACATCTTTCCCATCTTGCAACCAAACCATCTAAGGGTTTAAACATGCTCAGAATATCTTGACAATTAGTTTTAATACCTTTCTTTACAAGGTTTTGGTGCCCAACTATCAATTCCTCATTCTAGGCCAAAAACCTACTAGCCCTCACCAGTAAGTAATCCAAGTTTAACTTCCCACTTTTCCAATCAACTTGCTAAACCATTGAGGGTTTTAGATACCCTTTTCCAAATTTATGTAGCACTAGTCAATCTTGGTTGTTGTTCCTTTGGAACATTCTTTACAAAACTTGATTGTCTCTATTTTTATACCAATTTGATAGGGAGACTCCTCCAAGAACTATCCTAGTTCTACACTAAGTCTATTTTTAAATTTCTTAGGGTTTCTTCACTCTTAGAACCCTATTGCCTCAGGAGGTTCACTTTGATATCCTCCTACACTCCTAGAGTTTCCCTGCCAATTCAAGTTGATTTCTTCTCTCATGAACTCACAACTGTAAGTCCATCCACAAGCCACTTGTCCCTCTCTTAATTAACTTGCAAGAGTTGAGGGATCTTCTTTATTATGTTCACTCGCTAAACAACTCTTTTGGACTGGTCTAGCAGTTATATTCCTTAGTACCAACAATAAGACCTCCTGCAAGTTTGTTTTGATACTCTTCCCTAGCCAGAATATAGCCAAGCTCGCCCAGGGTAAGAGAATTTTATATGCTTGCATCCCTACTAGAAAACTAACAAAAAGATAAAGAATATACAAAGGCTCCATTTGTTCTATGCACAATGCTAACTAGGAGAGATCAAATGGAAGCTATTATTTATAGCTTGGTTGTTCCTTAGAATCTAACCAAGTAACAAGACTGTATCTACATGAAATAAACAACACTGCAAAGAGAAAGTGAACACACAAGTAATTGACAAAAGGAAATTTGATTAACTTCTGTTGGAAAATTACACACTACAAACAAAAACAATTCTACAGAAAATAACACTCCAAAGGAATCCAACTGATTCCAGTTGATTCCTAACCCTATCCAACTGAATCTCACCCTCACAACCAGAAATCCCAAGGTCTTATATTGACCTTGGTTTGGTTACAAAAACTAATGAAATCCAATTGATTCTTCCATTCTGTGTACATTGGCAAAATGGACTTATCGACATATCCTATCTCTATGATATGATCGGGGATCGGTCTAACCAATTTTTGGCTTCTCTTCTAAGCCATGTCTTGTTGTGGATCGGCATACCATAACCCAATGCTTCAGATCCGGTTGGTCATCCATCAACAAAGCTTGTCTTGATGTCTTCATCAGGGGTCGGTCTAGCTTAAAACTCCCTTCTCTAATGGCTATTGTCGGTGAGACTCCATCTGATGTTCACTTCGACATATGTCTTTCTGATGCTCGACATACCATAACACGATGCCTCAAATCCGATTGGTCATCCATCGAGAAAACCCACTATGATGACTTCATCAGAGATTGGTCTAACTCAAATAACCCTTCTCCACTAATGCAAGTCACGCTGATAAGAAATGTCTGCATGACACAACCTGATGTTCACTTCAGCATGACTCAACCCAATATTAGCATTGGCTAGCAGTCTGACTCAAAATGCACTTTGCCAATAGTGGAAGCTATACCGCTACGTGTTATCGACATTTCTTCACCGATGACTGGTCTAACATAACCCGATGCTACTTGGAATTTCTCTTCTACAATCTTTTTCTAACCACTGAGAAAAACCCTATGTACATTCTAGAAAGCACATCAAAATTTGGGGGCCAATTAGCTAACCCCAAGGTACTCCTGCACCAACCAATTTTATGCAAAATTTTCAAATGTACATTCCTATTCAAACATTTCAAATGTTCTAAAAGAATCGTGTATCGAAGGTACTTGCCTATTGTAAAAAAAAAATAAAAAAATTGTAAAATGTTAATCAGATCACTTATACAATCTTCTTGTAATTGATACAATAGAAATTAATTTAATAAACTCTTTGAAAAAGGCCCATAGAATACAAATAATAGTATTATGACTCAATTTTCCTATCTTTAAACCTCCAATATCAAATACAATCACAATTACAAAGCTCTTAGATCCTCATTTTAAATTACAAGTGAAAAGAAATTTGAATCCATAATAATAAAAAACGGTCACTTAAAGATTAATTATCTTCACTTGAGACATTTTGTAAACCTCAAGCAATGGAGAGTAATATCCATGCAAATCACACTATATAATTGTGGGGGTGGTTGATTGTGGTTATCAGAACACCATGCTTTAATGACTACATATTACTCTAAAAACATTTTATTGTTCTCTATACACTAATTTGTTTAAATTTTATTTGTTGTGTAGATGTAGACTATTATGTTCTATATAAATTCCATTATGTTCTATATGTTCGATTATGTTCTATATGTTCTATTTTTTGTTGTCATTTATTACAATAGCAGAGCTAAGTTGGTAGCAATTGATTTATCTTGCTGCAGACAGCAAGAAAGACAAGATGGTTGGAAAAAGGAAGCAACAGATGACAATAATGTTTAAACATGCTTGAGACCTTATCAACAAAGTGGGCACCTCCAAAACATGACATGTACATACACGGTTCTTTCTGTCTTTTGGCTGGGAAATTTTATGTTGCTTAATTGCATGCAATTCATACACGTTACGTGGTCTATCCTCAATTCATGCAATACTGGTGGTGCAGAAACTACTAACAGAAATATCTAGATTCCTGAATTTCCTATTTCTGACTACATATTGCCATTTTCAATTAAATGTGTATAAAAATTTTGAAATAAATAGTTGATGAACTGTTGGTTAATTTGGTCTGAATATATGTATCATGGGTTAGTAATTCTTCGCTAAGGAATTTTTACTTAATTTATTATACTTATATTTGTAATTTAATATTTTGTTTCACCACTATCAAATTCAGTTCTAAATAAAAAGTTTTCGATGAATTCTGATTAAAAATTAAGAAAGTAAAATATATTTTTATAATTACAATAATTTGATATTGATCTTAGGAATATAAAATAGAATTGAACAAATAAGTATTTATGGTAATGCATAATTATTTTGTAATTTTCTTTACATGTTGAATTGAAAAACTAAAATAATTATTGTGCATAGAGTAAATCAGAAGCAGCTAAATTTAATTGTTCAGTCTATCTCATATGTATTTGTCCAAATTTACATTTGAATTTATATTGTTATCTTGTTGTAGTCATTTAAATATTATACCTATTGTCCTCTAAAATTAAATAAAAAATGATGAACAGAAGTAAAGAATATTTTATATAATTTTCAAGTGAGGCACAAATTTGATGTGTAGGTGATCAATGTCTAGAAGGGAATCCATTTCTATATCATACTTCAAAGTTAGCCAATGTCAAATCTCTTTCACCAAATAAAATTTGTTTCTTGTATGGTGTATAAGAAATTTTATCATTTAAGTCATTTACGAATTAAAAAATTTGTATTTATCCCTTTATAAAATTTCTCTAGTATGCCTCATGATTATTCAATATTAAAGAGATATAAATGTCTATTTTATATAGCTCATTGTGCACTCTTATCCCTAAAACCAAAGAAAAGCATTAATATAATTTCCCTCTCGACATCTAATATATGTGTGTGTGTGTGTGTGTGTGTGTGTATATATACATATATATATATATATATATATATATACATATACATACATATATATATATACATATACATACATATATATATATACATATACATACATATATATATATATATATACATATACATACATATATATATATACATATACATACATATATATATATACATATACATACATATATATATATACATATACATACATATATATATATACATATACATACATATATATATATACATATACATACATATATATATATAGATATACATACATATATACATATAGATATATATATATATACATATATATATAT